>CM075978.1:88631932-88688553 GCA_038087875.1 Malacoraja senta | reverse complement strand
ATCCTCAACGCAGCAAAAACAAAGGGGATGATCCTGGACTTCAGGAGGAGACCGAAGACCTTCGTCCATCAGCCCATCACCATTAACGGCGAGACAGCGGAGGCTGCGCAGGACATCAGGTACCTCGGGGTCAACATCAGCCACGACCTGACCTGGACCGTCAACATCACGGAGACGGCCAAGAAAGGACTTCAAAGGCTTCACTTCCTGAGGTGCTTGAAGAGGGCACGTCTCACACAACAGCTGCTGGTGAGCTTCTACAGGTCAGCTATCGAGTCAGTTCTCACATACCGCATCACAGTGTGGTACTCTGGCTGCACCGCAGACAACAGGAACGCTCTCCAACGCGTCATTAAGACTGCTGAGAGGATCACTGGCACCCAGCTCCCCAGACTGGAGGAGATCTACAGACCGGCTGCATCCGGAGGGTCAAGCACACACCCTGGACACTGCCTCTTCACCCGACTGCCCTCAGGAAGACGATACAGGACACAGAGCCCGCACGACAAGACTAAAAAACAGCTTCTATCATAGAGCTGTGATCCCCCTCCCACACTAATTCCCCCCCTCTCTCTCATACACCCGCCTATATTCCCATATGTTTATAGTGTAATTTTTTTTTAATTTTTTTTTTTATAGTTCATTTTTTAAATGTATTTTTATAATCATATTCCTGTGCAACTGGAGGATTGAACCAACAAAATTTCGTTGCCTTGTACAATGACAATAAAGATTATTATTATTATTATTATTATTATTATTAAATAGGTGCAGGAGTAGGCCATTCCCCTGATCCCTTTAGCCACAAGGGCCACATCTAACTCACTCTTAAATATAGCCAATGAACTGGCCTCAACTACCCTCTGTGGCAGAGAGTTCCAGAGATTCACCACTCTCTGTGTGAAAAATGTTTTTCTCATCTCGGTCCTAAAAGATTTCCCCCTTATCCTTAAACTGTGACCCCTTGTTCTGGACTTCCCCAACATCGGGAACTATCTTCCTGCATCTAGCCTGTCCAACCCCTTAAGAATTTTGTAAGTTTGTATAAGATCCCCCCTCAATCTTCTAAATTCTAGCGAGTACAAGCCGAGTCTATCCAGTCTTTCTTCATATGAAAGTCCTGACATCCCAGGAATCAGTCTGGTGAACCTTCTCTGTACTCCCTCTATGGCAAGAATGTCTTTCCTCAGATTTGGAGACCAAAACTGTACGCAATACTCCAGGTGTGGTCTCACCAAGACCCTGTACAACTGCAGTAGAACCTCCCTGCTCCTATACTCAAATCCTTTTGCTATGAATGCTAACATACCATTCGCTTTCTTCACTGCCTGCTGCACCTGCATGCCTACTTTCAATGACTGGTGTACCATGACACCCAGGTCTCGTTGCATCTCCCCTTTTCCTAGTCGGCCACCATTCAGATAATAGTCTACTTTCCTGTTTTTGCCACCAAAGTGAATAACCTCACATTTATCCACATTATACTGCATCTGCCATGCATTTGCCCACTCACCCAGCCTATCCAAGTCACCTTGCAGCCTCCTAGCATCCTTCTCACAGCTAACACTGCCCCCCAGCTTTGTGTCATCCGCAAACTTGGAGATTTTATATTCAATTCCCTCGTCCAAATCATTAATATATATTGTAAATAGCTGGGGTCCCAGCACTGAGCCTTGCGGTATCCCACTAGTCACTGCCTGCCATTCTGAAAAGGACCCATTTACCCCTACTCTTTGCTTCCTGTCTGCCAGCCAGTTCTCTATCCACATCAATACTAAACCCCCAATACCGTGTGCTTAAGTTTGTATACTAATCTCTTATGTGGGACCTTGTCGAAAGCCTTCTGAAAGTCCAGATATAACACATCTACTGGTTCTCCCATATCCACTCTACTAGTTACATCCGCGAAAAATTATCGAAGATTCGTCAGACATGATTTACCTTTCATAAATCCATGCTGACTTTGTCCAATGATTTCACCACTTTCCAAATGTGTTGCTATCCCATCTTTAATAACTGACTCTAGCAGTTTCCCCACTATCGATGTTAGACTAACTGGTCTGTAATTCCCCATTTTCTCTCTCTCTCCCTTTTTAAAAAGTGGGGTTACATTAGCTACCCTCCAATCCTCAGGAACTACTCCAGAATCTAAAGAGTTTTGAAAAATTATCACCAATGCATCCACTATTTCTGGGGCTATTTCCTTAAGTACTCTGGGATGCAGCCTATCTGGCCCTGGGGATTTATCGGCCTTTAATCCATTCAATTTACCTAACACCACTTCCCGGCTAACCTAGATTTCACTCAGTTCCTCCATCTCATTTGACCCCTGGTCCCCTGCTATTTCCGGCAGATTATTTATGTCTTCCTTAGTGAAGACAGAACCAAAGTAGTTATTCAATTGGTCTGCCATGTCCTTGTTCCCCATGATCAATTCACCTGTTTCTGACTGCAAGGGACCTACATTTGTTTTATCGTAAATCTCCGAGTTCGAATCATGGTAAACTCGAGCGAACTCTTTGAATGAACTCGTACAGTGGGACAGGGCTTTAATGCTGTTAAGGGTCATGCCATTAATTGTATATGTTCTCATTGCATTCAACCTCCCAAAGTGCAACACATCGCACTGACAATTCTCCACCCATTTTCGTAGCTGATCTACATCCCGCTGTACACTTGTACATTAATCAACCCACGATAATCTTTCAGATGTGCCACTACAATTTTATAATGTTTATTATTATTACTGTCCCAAATGTAAAACTTTACATAATTAGTTTTTGTGTTGTGTACATAGAATGAATGATGAATGAATGAATGAATAAGTTTATTGGTCAAATATTCACATACAAGGAATTTGCCTTGGTGCTCCGCCTACAAGTGACAACATGACATTCAGTGACAGTTAGGAATGACACATAATGGTCGGTTGGGGACGCTGCGAGTCGGCTGCCCTGCCAGCAGCGTGTTCATTATTTCAATTTTGGGGGGGGGGGGGGGTTTTGGTGTGTCCAAACGTTTGTTTTAGTGTCTCTCGGTGTGTCTTGTGTGGGGGGTTGTGGGGGAGAAAAGGGGGAAAACGTTTTTCAGTCACTTCTTTGACGGAGAGGCGACTTTTTCCATGTCGCTTTCCCGGAGTCGGGCCCAGAGCTTCAGCAGCGGGCGCAGCGTGGACTTTTCCATCGCGGAGCGGGTTGGACCCCTGCCGGGGGTCGCCAGAGAGGAGTGCTCCGATCGCTGGCCTGGTGACTTTGGCATCTGCGGAGCTTCTAGCCGCGGGCGTGGTGTGGACTTACCATCTGGGATCCCTTGCCGGGATCGCTGGAGTAGAGCTCCGACCGCCGGCCTGTGGCCTATACGTTGTGAAGCTGCGGTCTCCGGTAAGAAAGTGGCCGATTCGGGCACTCCAAGCCGCAGAGTGTGTTCGACCGTCCCGACGTCGGAGTCTTGATCATCCCGACCAGAGGGCCTGTACATCCGGCCGTCTGTAGCGGCGACTATGGAGGGTTCATGGCCCTGACCACGGGTGAACAAAAGGAGGAGGACTGACTGAACTTTGTGTCTTCCACCACAGTGAAGAATGTTATGGTGGATGTTTGTGTTGAATCTTATTGTGTACTGTGTGTTCTTTTTAAGTGTATCGCTGCTGGCAAATTCATTTCACTGCACCTTAGTTAGTGCAAGTGACCAATAAAATTGTATGGTAAAAAAAAAATTAAAAAAAACATTGAACATTAATAATAAAACATTATTGATTAAACATGTGATTTAAATAAAATACCAGAGCAAAAGGCTACAGATTTTTGGTTATTCAGTAGAGCAACTACTCGTGAAAAAAAGCTGTTTTTATGTCTGGCTGTGGCAGCTTTGACAGTCCGGAGTCGCCTCCCAGAGGGAAGTGATTCAAAGAGTTTGTGGCCAGGGCGAGAGGGGTCAGAGATGATCTTGCCCGCTCGCTTCCTGGCCCTTGCAGTGTACAGTTCGTCAATGGAGGGAAGGTTGCAGCCAACAACCTTCTCAGCCGATCGGACGATTCGCTGCAGCCTCACCGGGAACAGTCCCTTCGACCTCCAATGCCCATCCCAAACATGTTGCCAAGTTAAATGAATCTCCTCTGCCTGCACGTGAGCCCCACCACCCCCTGCATATCCATGTGCCTCTTAAACTCCGCTATTGTATCTGCCTCCACCACCACCCCTGGCAGTGCGTTCCAGGCACCCACCACCCTCTGTGTAAAAAAAAACTTGTCATTAAATTTTGCCTCTCTCACGTTCCAACTATGCTCTCCAGTGTATGACATTTCCACCTTGGGAAGAAGGTTCTGATTGTCCATTCGATCTCGGCATTGTCTATACTTCTCCCTCTTAAATCATGTCTCCCCTCAACCTCTGGTGTTTCAGAGTAAACCATTTCTTAATGTCGCTTGGGTAGTTTACACCCCAGCGGTATGAAAATTGACCTCAAATTTCAGGTGGGGTGCTTTCTCCTTCTTTCCCTTGCCCTTCCCAGCTCTCCCTCAGCCCACTGTCTCTGCCTCTTCAAGGGTCTCGACCCGAAAGGTGGCATTTTTCCTTCTCTCCATAGATGCTGCCTCACCCGCTGAGTTTCTCCAGCATTTTTGTCTACCTTCGATTGTCCAGCATCTGCAGTTCCTTCGTACGGCAGCTGAGGAAGCACAATCTGCCACAGGCAATGATGGTCCAATTCTACACGGCCATCGTAGAGTCTGTCCTCACCTTCTCCATCATGGTCTGGTTTGGCTCAGCCACCAAGCACGACACCTGGAGGCTGCAGCGAATCGTCCGATCAGCAGAGAAGGTTATTGGCTGCAACCTTCCCTCCATTGATGAACTGTACACTGCAAGGGCCAGGAAGCGAGCGGGCAAGATCATCTCTGACCCCTCTCACCCTGGCCACAAACTCTTTGAATCACTTCCCTCTGGAAGGCGACTCCGGACTGTCAAAGCTGCCACAGCCAGACATAAAAACAGTTTTTATCCACGAGTAGTTGCTCTACTCAACAGCCAAAAATCTGTAGCCTCTCTTTGATCTGGTATTTTGTTACATAGATACATAGAAAATAGGTGCAGGAGTAGGCCATTCGGCCCTTCGAGCCTGCACCGCCATTCAATATGATCATGGCTGATCATCCAACTCAGTATCCCGTACCTGCCTTCTCTCCATACCCCCTGATCCCTTTAGCCACAAGGGCCACATCTAACTCCCTCTTAAATATAGCCAATGAACTGGCCTCAACTACCCTCTGTGGCAGAGAGTTCCAGAGATTCACCACTCTCTGTGTGAAAAGTTTTTTCTCATCTCGGTCTTAAAGGATTTCCCCCTTATCCTTAAGCTGTGACCCTTTGTCCTGGACTTCCCCAACATCGGGAACAATCTTCCTGCATCTAGCCTGTCCAACCCCATAAGAATTTTGTACGTTTCTATAAGATCCCCTCTCAATCTCCTAAATTCTAGCGAGTATAAGCCAAGTCTATCCAGTCTTTCTTCATATGAAAGTCCTGACATCCCAGGAATCAGTCTGGTGAACCTTCTCTGCACTCCCTCTATGGCTATAATGTCCTTCCTCAGATTTGGAGACCAAAACTGTACGCAATACTCCAGGTGTGGTCTCACCAAGACCCTGTACAACTGCAGTAGAACCTCCCTGCTCCTATACTCAAATCCTTTTGCTATGAAAGCTAACATACCATTCGCTTTCTTCACTGCCTGCTGCACCTGCATGCCTACTTTCAATGACTGGTGTACCATGACACCCAGGTCTCGCTGCATCTCCCCTTTTCCTAATCGGCCACCATTTAGATAATAGTCTGCTTTCCTGTTTTTGCCACCAAAGTGGATAACCTCACATTTATCCACATTATACTGCATCTGCCAAACATTTGCCCACTCACCCAGCCTATCCAAGTCACCTTGCAGTCTCCTAGCATCCTCCTCACAGCTAACACTGCCCCTCAGCTTAGTGTCATCCGCAAACTTGAAGATGTTGCCTTCAATTCCCTCATCCAGTTCATTAATATAAATTGTAAATAGCTGGGGTCCCAGCACTGAGCCTTGCGGTACCCCACTAGTCACTGCCTGCCATTGTGAAAAGGACCCGTTTACTCCTACTCTTTGCTTCCTGTTTGCCAGCCAGTTCTCTATGCACATCAATACTGAACCCCCAATACCGTGTGCTTTAAGTTTGTATACTAATCTCTTATGTGGGACCTTGTCGAAAGCCTTCTGAAAGTCCAGATACAACACATCCACTGGTTCTCCCCTATCCACTCTACTAGTTGCATCCTCGAAAAATTCTATAAGATTCATCAGACATGATTTACCTTTCGTAAATCCATGCTGACTTTGTCCAATGATTTCACCACTTTCCAAATGTGCTGCTATCCCATCTTTAATAACTGACTCTAGCAGTTTCCCCACTACCGATGTTAGACTAACTGGTCTGTAATTCCCCGTTTTCTCTCTCCCTCTCTTCTTAAAAAGTGGGGTTACGTTTGCTACCCTCCAATCCTCAGGAACTACTCCAGAATCTAAAGAGTTTTGAAAATTTATCACTAATGCATCCACTATTTCTGGAGCTACTTCCTTAAGTACTCTGGGATGCAGCCTATCTTGCCCTGGTGATTTATCGGCCTTTAATCCATTCAATTTACCCAACACCACTTCTGAAACTAACCTGGATTTCACTCAGTTCCTCCATCTCCTTTGACCCGCGGTTTCCGGCAGATTATTTATGTCTTCCTTAGTGAAGACGGAACCAAAGTAGTTATTCAATTGGTCCGCCATATCCTTGTTCCCCATGATCAATTCACCTGTTTCTGACTGCAAGGGACCTACATTTGGTTCACATTTGGTTGGTTCACATGCTTGATCAATGGTGTTTTATCATTAATGTTTTATTATTATTAATGTTTAGTGTTTTCTGAGTCATTCGTAACTGTCACTGTATGTCATGTTGTTACTTGTGGGTGGAGCACCAAGGCAAATTCCTTGTATGTGAATACTTGGCCAATAAACTTACTTACTTACTTGCTTAAACCATTTCTTTCTTGATCCTTTCTCTATCTATTATAATTGTTAAGTCTCCCGATGATGGGTGTATGGAACGAGCAGGGTGATTGGTGTATGGAACGAGCTGCCGGAGGAGGCAGTTGAGGTCGGTACTATCTAAAGGTTCAGGAAACATTTAGACAGGTTCATGGATAGGACAGGTTTAGCGGGGTATGGGCCAAATGCAGGCAGGTGTGGGCAAGTTGTGCAGTTGGGCCAGCTTCCACGCTGTAAGTCTCTAATAACTAACAGCTGTACAAGACATTGGTGAGGCCATGTTTAGAGTATTTTGTTCAGTATTGCTTGCCCTGCTATGGGAAAGATGTTGTTAAGCTGGAAACGGTGCAGAGAAGATTTACGAGGACGTGGACAGGAATCGAGGGCCTGTGCTATTGGGCAGGCTAGGACTTTATTCCTTGGAGAGCAGGAGGATGAGGAGTGATCTTCGAGGTGTACACAATTATGAGAGGATAGTCAAGTCAAGTCAAGTGAGTTTATTGTCATGTGTCCCTGATAGAACAATGAAATTCTTGCTTTGCTTCAGCACAACAGAACATAGTAGGCATGAATACAGAACAGATCAGTGTGTCCATATACCATTATATAAATATATACACACATGAATAAATAAACTGATAAAGTGCAAATAACAGATAATGGGCTATTACTAATCAGAGTTTTGTCCGAGCCAAGTTTAATAGCCTGATGGCTGTGGGAAAGTAGCTATTCCTGAACCTGGTCGTTGCAGTCTTCAGGCTCCTGTACCTTCTACCTGAAGGTAGTAGGGAGATGAGTGTGTGGCCAGGATGGTGTGGGTCCTTGATGATACTGCCAGCCTTTTTGAGGCAGCGACTGCGATAGATCCCCTCGATGGAAGGGAGGTCAGAGCCGATGATGGACTGGGCAGTGTTTACTAATTTTTGTAGTCTTTTCCTCTCCAGGGCGCTCAAGTTGCCGAACCAAGCCACGATGCAACCGGTCAGCATGCTCTCTACTGTGCACCTGTAGAAGTTAGAGAGAGTCCTCCTTCACAAACCGACTCTCCGTAATCTTCTCAGGAAGTAGAGGCGCTGATGAGCTTTCTTAATAATGGTATCAGTGTTCTCGGACCAGGAAAGATCTTCAGAGATGTGCATGCCCAGGAATTTGAAGCTCTTGACCCTTTCAACCATCGACCCGTTGATATAAACGGGACTGTGGGTCCCCATCCTACTCCTTCCAAAGTCCACAATCAGTTCCTTGGTTTTGCTGGTGTTGAGGGCCAGGTTATTGTGCTGGCACCATATGGACAGTTGCTCGATCTCTCTTCTATACTCTGACTCATCCCCATCAGTGATACGTCCCACCACAGTGGTGTCGTCAGCGAACTTGATGATGCAGTTCGCACTGTGACCGGCTACGCAGTCATGAGTATAGAGTGAGTACAGCAGGGGCCTGAACACGCAGTCTTGAGGTGCTCCCGTGCTGATTGTTATCGAGGCTGACACATTTCCACCAATATGAACAGACTGTGGTCTGAGAGTGAGGAAGTCGAGGATCCAATTGCAGAGGGATGCGCAGAGACCCAGTTCTGCGAGTTTGGTAACCAGCTTGGAGGGGATGATTGTGTTAAATGCCGAGCTGTAATCGATGAATAACAGCCTGACATATGAGTTTTTGTTGTCCAAGTGGTCCAGAGCGGAGTGGAGGGCCAGCGAGATCGCATCCACCGTTGATCTGTTGTGGCGGTAAGCGAACTGCAGTGGGTCCAGGTTTTTGTCGAGGTAGGAGTTGATTTGCTCCATGATCAACCTCTCAAAGCACTTCATCACCACGGGCGTTAGTGCCACAGGTCGATAGTCATTGAGGCACGTCACCTTACACTTCTTGGGCACTGGTATAATTGATGCCCTTTTAAAGCAGGTGGGGACCTCAGACCTCAGAAGTGAGAGGTTGAAAATGTCTGTAAAGACTGCAGCCAGTTGGTCCGCACAGGTTTTTAGAACATGACCAGGTATACCATCAGGTCCAGGCGCTTTTCGAGGGTTCACCCCTCTGAAGGATTTCCTGACGTCGGCCTCTGTGACTGAGACTGAAATACCATCACAGCGAATGGGGGCTCGGGAAGGCACATCAGTGTTCGGTATGGCTTGGTAGATGCACAGTATTTTGCCCAGTAGGGGAATCAAGAACCAGAGGACTTGGGTTTAAGGTGAGGGAGGAAAGATTTATGGGCCAACTATTACGCTTATACCAAAAAAAGATAAAGATTTAGAAGAACCAGGCTCATATAGAGCTATATCACTTTTAAATACAGATCAGAAAATTTTAGCAAAGACCTTAGCAAGAAGATTGAGTAAATATATTAGTAAATTGATAAATCCAGATCAAATGGGGTTTATACCCAAAAGACATTCATTTAATAATTTGAGACGCCTGTTTAATATAATGTACTCACATAAAACGGAAGAAGATATATCAATTGTTTCTCTGGACGCAGAGAAAGCATTTGATCAGGTAGAGTGGCAGTATTTATATAAAGTACTGCAAAAATTTAATATGGGAGAGAATTTTATTGTATGGGTAAAATTATTATATGATAAACCGACGGCAAGAATATTAACTAATAATATGTTATCTCCAAAATTTAAATTATCGAGGGGCAATAAGTAGGGATGTGCATTATCAACCCTGCTATTTGCCCTTACTGAAAGTATAAGAATTCGTCCGAATATTCGGGGATATAATACTAAGGACTCAAAATATAAAATTTCATTATACGCAGACGATATACATTACAAATTCGCAAACGAGCATACCAAACTTATTACATTTAATAGAGGAATTCGGTTCTTTTTCAGGATACAGAATAAACTGGAATAAAAGTGAAATCATGACGTTAAAACCTCAAGAATCGACACGCCTATTAAAATTCCCCTTTAAAATTGCAACAGAAAAATTTAAGTATTTGGGTATCCAAATTACTAGAAAATACAAATAATTATTTAATGCTAACTTTATGCCTATTAAATAAATTGAATGCGTTGATTAAATTCTGGAAAACACTCCCGTTGTCATTAATAGGTAGAATAAACGCTATAAAAATACGTTATTTTACCACAAATATTATACCTATTTCAATCAATACCATTATACATACCAAAAAACTTCTTCAGAAAACTAGACTCTAACATTACTAACTTTATTTGGGACTATACATCACATAGAATTCAAAGAAAACACTTGTGTAAACCCAAAGGCGCTGGGGGACTTTCGCTTCCGAACTTGTTGTATTATTACTGGGCAGTGCATATTAAGAATATAATTTATTGGTTGGACAGTCCTACCCAACACACAGAATGGATAAGAATGGAGAAAGAGGATTGTTCTCCTTGTATTATAGGAGCGATTCTCTTCTCCCCGATAAAACTGAACAACACAATATATAAGAATAACCCAATTATACATAATACAATAAGAATTTGGAAACAAATAAAATTAACTTTAAAATTAAGAAACCTACAGTATCACTGTTAACGCCAATAGTGAATAATCCTTCATTTAAACCATCTCTCACCGATAAAACATATAACCAATGGGAAAGAATGGGAATTAAAAGGATCGGCGATATGTATGAAATGGGAAATCTGTTATCATTCCAACAATTACAATTCAAATTTAAGCTGAAAAATAACCAATATTTTAAATACCTTCAGATCTGCGACTTCATGAAGAAATATATACAAAGATATCAAACTTTAACTTTAGATCCACTGGAAGAAGCAATGAATATTAAGGCTGACTCACAGAAATTAATATCATATTTATATAATAGTATTTTAAACACAGAACTACCATCGACAGAGGCACTTAGAGAAGATTGGGAACGAGAATTAATGATAAAAATCACGAATGAAACATGGGAAAAGCATTTGATCTATATACACAAATGCTCGATTAACGTAAGACATAACTTAATTCAATTCAAAATTCTACATAGATTATATTATTTTATCCAAATACATCTCCCATTTGTGATAAATGTTTATCTCAAAATGCCACTATAACACACTCTTTTGTTTCCTGCATAAAACTTCATAAATTCTGGAGCGACATCTTTGAAATATTTACAAAATTATTCAAGATAAAAATGGAGCCTAACACTGAAATGATTATACTTGGAGTAACGGAAGACGGGAACAAACTGAACACATTTCAAAATTCATTTTTAAATTATGGGTTAATAACGGCAAAAAACGTATACTTACATTTTGGAAAAACACACCCATACCAACGCTTAAAATGTGGATTTCGAAAATGTTGGAAACCGCACATCTTGAAGAAATGCGATTCCTCCCAACAGACAAACCAGACCAATTCTTAACGAGTTGGTCTCCATTTATCGACTTCTTGGAAGCATATGGTGCAACAAAATTGTAGAAACCAACTGTTTCAGAACTGGGTGAAGGATGGTCAAGAATATAAATAACTATCTCCTACAATCTCCTACTCTCTACTTCTTCTTTTTCTATCTCTTTTTTTTTTCCCCCTCTTTCTCCTCTTTTCCTTTTCACACATCTAGACATTACACGCTTTTCTATTTCTTTATTACCTATTCTTTCTTTTTCTCTTTTATTGTTAAAGAAAAAAAAAAATGAAGCTGTACATAAAAGGTAATATGTCAATATATATATTAGGCACCTTGGTGCCACATTACTGTACTTACTTCTAATAAAATAAAAAATATTTAAAAAAAAGAAAATGAGAGAGATGATCCGAAGCATGTGAAGTAGTTGTTATATAACCTTTCCATGGCAATTGATTTAAGCGCTGTGTCAACGGACAGTTTAGCCTATTTTTGTTGAGACTTAATTACTGAGAAAGTTTATAGCTAATCAGATCCGCATTCCAGGCTAACTAATCCAAAGATATTGCATTATACTGGTGATGTAGTTAGCATTTAAACAATGTATGGGTAAGGAATACGGCACAGGCATTTATGACTGGAATCACCATAATTATAATCGGGTATTTTTCATTTACCTTACCGTACACACAACGGCCTATCCTCGTGCTCATAGCGGTACGGAACTATGGAAAAATAATAGCATTGCAAAAGGTTATGTAGACAATAATGTATTCTTGGGAGCAATTGCTGATAATAATTGCAAATAGGGCTTTAAATAATGTTGCAAAACTGAAGCTGTTTTCTAAACCTGAAGATAATCTTTTAATTCACTCTGGCATATATACTATTTTTTGTTTAATGGTATCTACTGACTAATTTATGTGATGTATAACAGACAAAATTTAAGTCACTGCCTTGGTGATGTTAATCCTTCGTCCCCACTATATGTAATGGCCATCATTTAAAACCAATGGGCCTCAATGGAATACAGTAAGGCTGTTCAGCTTCATGGTGTGCGTGTGTGTATATATATATATTGTGGCAGCACCTGGTGGTAGGCCACGGGCAGAGCGAACCCTCGGCTCTGGAGGGAGGAGTTAAGTGTCTCGGTGTGGGAGGCGCAGGTTCACGGGTTGATCCTTGAGGGTATTTAATGTCGGGCAATGCCCGTGCCCATTTGAGGAGTAGGGAACAGCACTGTTAATAATAAATAACGTTTGTTCATGCAACTTCGTGTCCTGTCTGATTCTTGTCTGTCTATCTATCTATCTATCTATCTATCTATCTATCTATCTATCTATCTATCTATCTATCTAGTATTAATATATATGAATGGCAGTCGCGCCTGCGCAGTGGGCTCCCACTTGCCGGGCCCATCAGCCGCGCCTGCACAGTTAGGGGAGGGTTGCCGGGCCCGGTATCCACGCGCGTGCAGTTGTGGGAGGGTTGCCGGGCCTAGCGGCGGCTCGCCCAGAAGGAATGAAGAGACGGAATTTGAAATAACTGAACGTCTCGAAGATCTCCGAGAAAGAATGTTTCCGAAATACAGCCGAAACGGTACACGATAGCGCAGCAATTTTAGGGTCAACTTACTCACCATTCGCCTGCGGTGCACAGTATCAACTTCCCTTCAAATTGTTGCCCTCTCGTGTACCGTTTTGGCTGTATATCGGTAACATACATATATATATTATACAAGATGAGATTGCCATTTTCAGATCGCCATTTTGATCTAATACTTCCGTGTGTACTTGACTGGCGTCACAACGGGGACCCAACGGGTCCGCGGGTCGTCTAGTGTATATATATATATGAATGTGAGGGAGATAAGAGCTATTATGGAGAGACTGCAAAGCAAAAATCCCAAAATCCCAAAAATCTACACCATAGGAAGAATATTAACGCATGAGGGATATTCTGTTTTAGAATTCCTATTCAGTATTGCACATTCTATTAATAAGTGACATGTATAGACACAATTTATTTTAACCCTTAAATTTTCATGTTATTTAGTTGCACCTACCAGTTATATAAATTTTAAGCTTTAATTCGGATTCAGCCATTTACCAATCATAGTCATACAGTGTGGAAACAGGCCCCTCGGCCCAACTTTCCCACACTGACCAACATGTGACACCTGCACTAGTCCCAACTGGCCGCGTTTGGCCCATATCCCTCTAAACCTGTCCTATCCATGTACCCTGTACAAATGTTTCTTAGATGTGATTTTGTTCTTTTTCTGGACCTTTCAATGTTATTTGGTTGAGGTTGTCTCTCTCCAGCCACTTGTCCATTCTTGGCATTCAATGAAGTCCCTTCATTGGGTTTGGTCCCATATGGCGTATTACATACCGTTCAGGATGCCACATCACAGGAAGGATGTGACGTTTTGGAGAAGGTGCAGAGGAGGTTTACCAGAATGATGCCTGGATTACAGGGTATGAGTTACAGGGAGAAGTTGGACAGACTTGGATTGTTTTCCCTGGAATGTCAGAGGCGATGGGGAGGGCTGATAGAAGTGTATACAGTTATGAGAGGCATAGATACGGTAGACAGTCAGAACGTTATTCCCAGTGTGGACATGTCAGACCAGAGTGCACAGCTTTAAGGTGAGAGGGACAAAGTGTAAAGGAGATGTGCGGAGCAAGCTTATTTTATACAGAGGGTGTGTGGAATGCCCAGATTGATAGAGGCAGATACAATAGAGGCATTTAAAAAGCTTTTAGATAGGCACATGGATTATGCATCCTGTGCATGCAGATGCGATGGCTTTATCTTGGCATCTTTGTTTGCTACAGACATTGTGGTCGGAGGGCCTGCTGCTGTACTGTATTGTTCGATGTCCCTCCATTCTTCTCCATACTTATTTTTCCAATGCAAACTGAAGCGCGTATTTATTTTACCATGACTTCTAAAATATCTGAAATCAGAGATGATCAAAATATCTATTTATAAATAAAATATCTCTGTTCAAAGATGATAAATGAACTCTATTGGGGTTCTTTTGGCTGTTGACGGTTTTCGCTGCAAGATCTACATGAAATTCGTGATCTGGGCTACTTGAAAGTCTTTTCAAATAGAATTTCCATTGAAAGGCATTCATGTTATCACAATGAACAATTCAAGGATACTTCATCTGCCAGTGCAGCATTCCTTATCTTTCAATATTTGGTTCAGCTGCGTGTTGCTTCAACATCAGGAGCTCGCAGTCTCGGGTAGGAGGCCGATGTCGGGAAGCTCCAAAAGCCGCACAACGTTCGACTAGCCCCGACCCGGGGTCAGATCGCCCGGCGATGGAGAGCTGAGATTCCCCCCCCCCCCCGATGCAGGAGCTTGATCGCCCCGACGAGGAGGGCCGCCGCTGGCTACGGCAGTAAGATCGTCCCGTCAACGGAAGGTTAGAGGCCCCCCGACCGCGGGAGGACAAAGAAGGGAAGAGATTGAACTTTATTTTCACCTTCCATCACAGTGCGGAATGTGGAGGAGTCACTGTGGTGGATGTTTATGTTTAAATGTGTTTTGTGTGTTCTGTTGCTTTTTGTTGGTATGACTGTACGGCAAATCAAATTTCTCGTATGTTGCAAAACATACTTGGCTAAGAAAGTATGATTATGATGATGATTATGATATTGATTTGCAATGGTTTTCATCTATTTTTGGTGGTGTAATTTCAGCTTTCAGATTTATCATTGCTTACAATGAAACGTTGTCAATATTGGTTATGACTGAAGATAGACTAAAGCTGGAGTAACTCTGCGGGTCAGGCAACATCGCTGGAGAAAACCATATAACCAGCACGGAAACAGGCCATCTCGGTCCTTCAAGTCCGTGCTGAACACCTTTAAAAAAAAAAAATTATTAAAAAAAAAAAAAAATTAAATTTTTTTTTTAACTTCCCCCTAATCCCATCTATCTGCACTCAGACCATAACCCTCCATTCCTTTCCCGTCCATATACCCATCCAATCTATTTTTAAAGGATAACATTGAACCTGCCTCCACCACTTCCACTGGAAGCTCATTCCACACAGCTACCACTCTCCGAGTAAAGAAGTTCCCCCTAATGTTACCCCTAAACCTCTGTCCCTTAATTCTCAAGTCACATCCCTTGTTTGAATCTTCCCTACTCTCAATGGGAAAAGCTTATCCACGTCCACTCTGTCTAACCCGCTCATAATTTTAAAGACCTCTATCAAGTCCCCTCTTAACCTTCTGCGCTCCAAAGAATAAAGACCTAACTTGTTCAACCTTTCTCTGTAACTTAGTTGCTGAAACCCAGGCAACATTCTAGTAAATCTCCTCTGTACTCTCTCTATTTTGTTGACATCCTTCCTATAATTAGGCGACCAAAATTGTACTCCATACTCCAGAATTGGCCTCACCAATGCCTTGTACAATTTTAACATTACATCCCAACTTCTATATTCAATGCTCTTTACCACCCTATCTACATGAGATTCCACCTTCAGGGAACTATGCACAGTTATTCCTAGATCCCTCTGTTCAACTGCATTCCTCAATTTGCTACCATTTACCATGTACGTCCTATTTTGATTTGTCCTGCCGAGATGTAGCACCTCACATTTGTCCGCATTAAACTCCATCTGCCATCTTTCAGCCCACTCTTCCAAATGGCCTAAATCTCTCTGTAGACTTTGAAAATCTACTTCATTATCCACAACACCACCTATCTTAGTATCATCTGCATACTTACTAATCCAATTTTCCACACCATCATCCAGATCATTGATGTACATGACAAACAACAGTGGACCCAACACAGACCCCTGAGGCACCCCACTAGTCACCGGCCTCCAACCTGACAAACAGCCATCCACCATTACTCTCTGGCATCTCCCATTCAGCCACTGTTGAATCCATCTTGCTACTCCACCATTAATACCCAACAATTGAATCTTCTTAACCAACCTTCCATGAGGAACCTTGTCAAAGGCCTTACTGAAGTCCATATAGACAACATCCACTGCTTTACCCTCATCAATTTCCCTAGTAACCTCTTCGAAAAATTCAAGATTAGTCAAACATGACCTTCCAGGCACAAATCCATGTTGACTGTTCCTAATCAGACCCTGCTTATCCAGATGCTTATATATATTATCTCTAAGTATCCTTTCCATTAATTTGCCCACCACTGACGTCAAACTATCAGGTCTATAATTGCTAGGTTTACTCTTAGAACCCTTTTTAAACAACGGAACAACATGCGCAGTACGCCAATCTTCCGGCACTATTCCCGTTTCTAATGCCATTTGAAATATTTCTGTCATAGCCCCTGCTATTACTACACTAACTTCCCTCAATGTCCTAGAGAATATCCTGTCAGGACCTGGAGACTTATCCGTTTTCATATTTTTCAAAAGTGTCCGCACCTCCTCTTCTTTGAATCTCATAGTTTCCATTGCTACTCTGCTTGTTTCCCTTACCTCACATAATTCCATATCCTTCTCCTTGGTGAATACCGAAGAAAAGAAATTGTTCAATATCTCCCCCATCTCTTTTGGCTCTGCAGATAGCTGTCCACTCTGACTCTCTAATGGACCAATTTTATTCCTTGTTATCCTTTTGCTATTAATATAGCTGTAGAAACCCTTCGGATTTACTTTCACCTTACTTGCCAAAGCAACCTCATATCTTCTTTTAGCTTTTCTAATTTCTTTCTTAATATTCTTTTTACATTCTTTATACTCCTCAAGCAGCTCATTTACTCCATGCTGCCTATAATTATTGTAGATCTCTCTCTATTTCCGAACCAAGTGTCCAATTTCCCTTGAAAACCATGGCTCTTTCCAATTTTTACTATTTCCTTTCAACCGAACAGGGACATAGATTCTGTACTCTTAAAATGTCACCCTTAAATGTCCTCCATTTCTCTTCTACATCCTTCCCATAAAACAGCATGTCCCAATTCACTCCTTTTAAATCCTTTCGCATCTCCTCAAAGTTAGCCTTTCTCCAATCAAAAATCTCAACCCTAGGTCCAGTTCTGACCCTCTCCATAATTATATTGAAACTAATGGTATTGTGATCACTGGACCCAAAGTGCTCCCCGACGCATACCTCCACCACCTGCCCTGTCTCGTTTCCTAACAGAGGTCCAGCACTGCCCCTTCTCTAGTAGGTACCTCTATGTATTGCTGCAAAAAACTATCCTGCACACATTTTACAAACTCCAAACCATCCAGCCCTTTTACAGAATGTGTTTCCCAGTCTATGTGTGGAAAATTGAAATCTCCCACAATCACTACCTTGTGCTTACTACTAATATCTGCTATCTCCTTACATTTTGCTCTTCCAATTCTCGCTCCCCATTTGGCAGTCTATAATACACCCCTATAAGTGTTGCTACACCTTTCCCATTTCTCAGTTCCACCCAAATAGCCTCCCTAGACGAGCCCTCTAAACTATCCTGCCAAAGCACTGCCGTAATATCTTCCTTGACAAGCAATGCAACACCCCCACCTCTTGCCCCTCCAATTCTATCACCCCTGAAGCAACGAAATCCTGGAATATTTAGTTTCCAATCACAGCCCTCCTGCAACCATGTTTCACTGATCGCCACAACATCATACTTCCAGGTGTCAATCCAGGCTCTAAGCTCATCCACCTTTCTTACAATGCTCCTAGCATTAAAATATACACATTTAAGAAACCCACCACCACTTATTCTCTGTTTATTATCTTTTTCTTCTTTCTCCCCTACATTTTGGGTCCGAGTGTTTCCCTTCTCTGCCTCCTGCCTCCCACATTTTCCACTAGCTTTCTCTATTTGAGTCCCTCCCCCCAACCGTTCTAGTTTAAAGTCTCCCCAGTAGCCTTTGCAAATCTCCCCGCCAGGATATTGGTCCCCCTCGAGTTCAAGTGCAACCCATCCTTTCTGTACAGGTCACACCTTCCCCAAAAGAGGTCCCAATGATCCAGAAATTTGAATCCCTGCCCGCTGCACCAGTTCCTCAGCCACGCATTTATCCTCCACCTCATTCCATTCTTACTCTCACTGTCGCGTGGCACAGGTAGTAATCCTGAGATTGTTACCTTTGCGGTCCTTCTCCTTAACTCTCCTCCCAACTCCCTAAATTCTCCTTTCAGGACCTCTTCTCTTTTTCTGCCTATGTCATTGGTACCTATATGTACCACAACCTCAGGCTCCTCTCCCTCCAATTTCAGGATATCTTGGACGCGTTCAGACACATCCCTGACCCTGGCACCAGGGAGGCAAACTACCATCCGGGTCTCCTGACTGCGTCCACAGAATCGCCTATCCGACCCCCTAACCATAGAGTCCCCTACTATTGCCCTCCTCGTTTTGGGTCGAGACTCATCGTCTGGTGGTGGTACAAAGAAGCTCCATGCTGGAGATTTGAGTAGTGCTGATACTTTATTCATGGACTATTCATGGAAGGTTAGTGATACTACCATTTCTAATGAGACTCTTTTAAACTGAGAGCCTGCCTGCTTCGACATTTTGGGTTAAGACCCTTCTTCAGACCAGAAGAAAGGTCCCAACGCAAAACGTCGCCTGTCCATATTCTTCAGAGATGGCGCCTGACCTGCCGGGTTACTCCAGCACTTTTGTTTTTTTCTTATAAACCAGCATCTGCAGTTCCTCATGAGGGGTTAACTTTTTCAAACAAAGGGTGTTGGGTGTATGGAACGGGCTGCCAGAGGAGGTCGTGGAGGCAGGGGCTATCGCAAAGTTTGAGAAACAATTAGACAGGTACATGGATAGGACAGGTTTAGAGGGAAATGAGCCAAATGCAGGCTGATGGGACTAGTGCAGATGGGACATGTTGGCTGGTGTGGGCAAGTTGGGCCAAATGGCGTTTCCATGCTGTATCATTCAATGACTATGTCTGTTTCCTTGCCTGCTTTCTCAGGCGCTCTTCGAAGCTTCCTATTGAGAAAGCAGGGGAAATCTCCAGCCGATTCTGACAATTTTGATCCCCCAACCAACACAATGCATGTATCTAGTCACAAGTATTCCTGAGCTACTATCTACCTCATTGGAGACCCTTTGACTATCTTTGATCTGAGTTCACTGGCTTTACCTTGTTCACGATATCCCCTTTATCATGTATCTGTACACTGTGGATGGTTCGATTGTAATCACGTATTGTCTTTCCGCTGACTGGTTAGCACGCAACAAAAGTTTTTCATTGCACTTTGGTGACGTGACAATAAACTAAAGGGGAAGTTATAGAGTGCAGAACATAGTTCTCAGCATTGTACCGTATCAGTTCCAGAGATAAAGACCAATGTGCACAATGGGGTAGAGGTGAATCGAATAGTACTCTAGCTTGTATTCAGAGTGATACAGTGTGGAAACAGGCCCTTTGGCCCAACTTTCCCACACTGGCCAACATGTCCCAGCTACACTAGTCCCACCTGCCCGTGTTTGGTCCATATCCCTCCAAACCCGTCCTATCCATGTACCTGTCTAACTTAAATGTTGGGATAGTCCCAGCCTCAACTACATCCTCTGGCAGCTTGTTCCATACACCCACCACCCTTTGTGTGAAAAAGCTACCCCTCAGATTCATATTAAATCTTTTCCCCTTCACCTTAAACCTATGTTGTTTAGTCCTCTACTCACATGCTCTGGACAAGGAACTGTACATCTCCCTGATCTGTTCCTCATGATTTTACGCATGATTTTATACATTCTGCACAATATTTCTTATTTGTTTTTATTTTTAGTTTAGTTTTAGTTTTTGAGATACAGTTGCACCTTTTTGTGTGAAAAGGTTACCCCCTCCGATTCCTATTAAATCTTTTCCCCTTCACCTTGAACCTATGTCCTCTGGTCCTTCCATAAACAACTGATCATCCCAATATTAGGTTGATGAAATGTGGGAATATACATTCCCTGGATTAATTACAATGTCCCCGCTGGAGTTGGCAGATGGCTGGTTTAGTGGCCAATAAAGTGGCAAGTGGCAGGACG
The DNA here is from genome assembly GCA_038087875.1 of Malacoraja senta. Classification (NCBI taxonomy): domain Eukaryota; kingdom Metazoa; phylum Chordata; class Chondrichthyes; order Rajiformes; family Rajidae; genus Malacoraja; species Malacoraja senta. The sequence continues at coordinate 88,668,137 of CM075978.1, read as the reverse complement.
AGGGTGGCTGATGCAGCAGTAACGATGGCGGCAGCATTTATCCCCATTTCTCAAGACTGTACACGAGATGACAGCGCCTGTACCTCCGTGCCCTGGCTCTGTAATCACTTGGTACATATGGTGCTGACACCAAAAATCCATGCAGCGATGTTCTATTCATCCCACGAGGACAATGAATCCTTACCTCCAAACATCTGAAATGTTGTTTCATCATAAATGAATCTTTCAGCTCCATGCATTCAAGAAGCAACGATGCTGCACAGCTGTTCGTCTTAAGATTTTATTTGAGGTCAGTGAGTTTACTTTACAAATAGCCGTTTTTAAAACACTATAAAAACATGCACAAAGTGCTTTCAATGCAGTTATAAATTATAAATGATTACACAATTAGGTGCAGAATCAGGCTGAAATTTGCATTATTTATGCTTATTTACACGGTATACAAATGACATCACGGGAGCTTTGAATTCCCAGTCAACTAAAAAAGAGCTTACAAAACTTTATACATATCGAACTTGGGAAAAAATGAGTAGTGTTTCCTTGCTAATGAAGTCGGCCCCGCAGCCAAGTACAACTAATAAAACCAATGTACACCCAAAGCTGAACTGGTTTCATGAACATCATGATTGTCCCCACACCTCCATATGCTGTAGAATAACAAGTTGTGTTCGGTGTAGTTCTCTGTCCATGTAAAAAGTGTAAGTGGCAATAGCAGATGCTTATTGATAGGTTGCGCCAAGCAGGTTAAAACTAAAAATCATAATATCCACTTGTCCTCGACGCAGTGAAAACAACAATGTGCATCACCACTTCAGCTCCTTTCCATCATCATCTTTGCAATCAGTAAATATTTGAAAAGTTAACAAGTCTCGGGAAATTATTTATATTTTACAGAGCCATTATTTTCCTTTTATTGCACTCCATACGTGAATTAGATTTCAGCACAGAATCCATCCCGGACAAGTCGATTTTTTGCGTGAAATTGCACTTTGCGGACCATTTAGAACGTTACTTTAGCAGCTGCGCTCCTATGAAATACCTGGAGCATTTTACCACAGTCAAAGCTGCAATAAAATGGAGTTGCTTCTATCTGCTCATCTACTTACTGTATCATAATAATAATTTTCAGTCGGCATCTCATCCTGGATCTTCTGGTATTCTAACACATACTACACATCAGGCAACATACTGCCCACTCGAGCATGCACAAGGGAAAGATTTTTATTGAATCAACCATCTGTAAGTATCTGAATGACTATACAGCATAAGCCCATTAAAGAAAGCCAAGGAAGCAACAATTGCCTACAGAAATATTTGTGCATGTTTTGGGGGTTTTAAGTGGCGAGGGGAAAAGTGCTGATTGCAACAACATTCTTCTTTATCCGAATGGAAGACTGCTACAATGCAAATCATACTTGGAGCCAATTTATTTTGAGCACTGGTGTTGTCTCAGTTAAACCCAGACAGATTGTGGCCTCTGTTCCACTAACTAAACATCCCCAGCAAATAATTAAGAAACAGAAGTAAACAACAACAACAAATCACACAAAAGAAAAGCTGTAGAAATAGCCAATTAGTTAGGGATTAATTAGTGTTTCAAATAGAGACTATAAAGATGGGTGATGCACGATCTTCGATTCAAAGAAACCAAGGTGCAGGAGATCAGACCAGTGACGTCTTTCTGAGCTAAATTGAATACTGTACAGGGAGGGGACAACCATTTATTTAACCACCTGAATCATAACATGTTGGGATGGAGAAAATGATGTCTGGTCTGATGCCTGAACCTGCCTGAATATCCACGACCTCTCATTTCCAGCTGGATCACAGGGCAGAGATTTGAGGTGAAAGGTGAAATGACTTTCTTAAAAAAGGTAAGAATTTAAAAATGTATTTCAATTTGAATGGTACGGAAGTCATTGAAAGAAACAGTTGCAGCTCTGTTGGCCCTGAGACGATGTCAGGGATATTTTGGGGGTGTGTCCAGTCGTTCCTGAGCTGAGAAAGCTGGATTCCTGGATGTGCGGTGGATGGGACCTGTAGAAACAAAGAACTGCAGATGCTGGCTAATACATAGCAGGACATAAAGTGCTGGAGTAATTCAGCCGGGTCAGGCAGCATCTCTGGAGAACATTGATTGTTAACATTTCGGGTCGAGACCATTCTTCAGACTGAAGACGACCTTCGACACAAAACATTACCTATCCACATCCTCCAGAGACGATGTCTGGCCAGCTGAGTTTTCCCAGCACTTTGTACAAGATTCAGCATCTGCATTCTCTTATGTATCCACTCCATTTTAACCTGTTTAGCTTATGCCTCGGATTCTCTGGGACGTAATAGTCAACGCACGGAGTGTTGCAACTCACTAATGTGAGAAATCTCAGCAAGTGTCTTCAGGTCAGGTACCTTCACCATCTTACCACTTTAAAAGGCAATATTTGAAGTAAATACAGTGCCCTCCATAATGTTTGGGACAATGACCCATCATTTATTTATTTGCCTCTGTACTCCACAATTTGAGATTTGTAATAGAAAAAAAATCACATGTGGTTAAAGTGCGCATTGTGAGATTTTAATAAAGGCCATTTTTATACATTTTGGTTTCACCATGTAGAAATTACAGCTGTGTTTATACATGGTCCCCCCATTTCAGGGCACCATAATGTTTGGGACACATGGCTTCACAGGTGTTTGTAATTGCTCAGGTGTGTTTAATTCCCTCCTTAATGCAGGTATAAGAGAGCTCTCAGCACCTCATCTTTCCTCCAGTCTTTCCTCCACCTTTGGAAACTTTTATTGCTGTTTATCAACATGTGTTGTGCCAATGAAAGTCAAAGAAGCCATTATGAGACTGAGAAACAAGAATAAAACTGTTAGAGATCAGTCAAACCTTCGGCTTACCAATATCAACTGTTTGGAACATCATTAAGATGAAAGAGAGCACTGGTGAGCTTACTAATGGCAAAGGGACTGGCAGGCCAAGGAAGACCTCCACAGCTGATGACAGAAGAATTCTCTCTATAATAAAGAAAAACAAACAAACACCTGTCCGACAGATCAGAAACACTCTTCAGGAATCAGGTGTGGATTTGTCAATGACCACTGTCCGCAAAAGACGTCATGAACAGAAATACCGAGGCTACACTGCACTGGTTTGCTGCAAAAATAGCATGTCCAGGTTACAGTTTGCCAAGAAGTACTTAAAAGAGTAACCACAGTTCTGGAAAAAGGTCTTGTGGACAGATGAGACGAAGATTAACTTATATCAGAGTGATGGCAAGAGCAAAGTATGGAGGAGAGAAGGAACTGCCCAAAATCCAAAGCTCATCTGTGAAACACGGTGGTGGGGGTGTTATGGCCTGGGCCTGGGCATGTATGGCTGCTGAAGGTATTGGCTCACTTATCTTCATTGATGATACAACTGCTGATGGCAGTAGCATAATGAATTCTGAAGTGTATAGACACATCCTATCTGCTCAAGTTCAAACAAATACCTCAAAACTCATTGATCGGTTCATTCTACAGCAAGACTACGATCAAGACTACAAACATACTGCTAAAGCAACAAAGGGGTTTCTCAAAGATTAAAAAATGGTCAATTCTTGAGTGGCCAAGTCAATCACCTGATTTGAACCCAATTGAGCATGACTTTTATATGCTGAAGAGAAAACTGAATGGGGACTAGCCCCCAAAACAAGCATAAGCTAAAGATGGCTGCAATACAGGCCTGGCAGAGCATCACCAGAGAAGACACCCAGCAACTGGTGATGTCCATGAATCGCAGACTTCAAGCAGTCATTGCATGCAAAGGATATGCAACAAAATACTAAACATGACTACTTTCATTTACATGACATTGCTATGTCCCAAACATTATGGTGCCCTGAAATGGGGGGGGGGGGTGACTATATATAAACACAGCTGTAATTTCTACACGGTGAAACCAAAATGTATAAAAATGGCCTTAGTAAAATCTGACAATGTGCACTTTAACCACATATGATTTTTTCTATTACAAATCTCAAATTGTGGAGTACAGAGGCAAATAAATAAATGATGGGTCTTTGTCCCAAACATTATGGAGGGCACTGTACATATAGCTGTTTAAAATTATCATTGATAACCCCATAATCTGAGTTGGATGATCAGCCATGATCATATTGAATGGCGGTGCAGGCTCGAAGGGCCGAATGGCCTACTCCTGCACCTATTTTCTATGTTTCTATAATCACATTAAGATTAAAATTAAAAGTGAAAACAAATGTTTTGACATTGTTTATATAGACTGGAGAATAGGTGAGGACTAATTGCTGACATAACAGCCTATATATATTTTAGATCCATGAAAGGGTGATTTAATCCAAAATGTCAACTTTTGTTTTGTTCACCACAGAAGCTGTCTGGCCGAACTATTCCCAGCATTTTCTGTTTATTTCTGTTCAGTTTTGCCTAACAAGTACAAATCTGATTAAAAGATTTATTAAAAGATAAATTACATCTTGCTACTATTTGCTATGTGATATTATTGCATTGACTTTCTCCTGATAGAGATTAGAGATGACTAAACTAAGTTTAGATGAATGCAAATTTTAATATTAATTAGACTTTAATCCCTTTATGTAGGAAGGGACCGCAGATGGTAGTTTAAACCAAAGGTAGACACAAAATGCTGGTGTAACTCAGCAGGACGGGCAGCATCTCTGGATAGGAGTGGGTGACGTTTCGGGTCGAGACCCTGCCTCAGACTGCAACAATTTGCTAATTTAATCAAGTGGAGCGGATTGTTTCTGGAAATAATGCTCCTTGTGAAGGTACCGGCGGTTTATTTCGGCAAAAGTTTTAAAACTGTGTCCTAGAGCCCATCTTGAACTCAAAGCTTGAAATTATACAGGAGAATCAAGAGGAAAAACAACTCGGTTCCAACCATCAGCATTTAATCTACTCCAAACATTGACCATTTCTCCCTCTCTCTCTTGCGGCTACCTGACCTGATTATTTTCAGCTTTGTTTTTATTTTTAATTCCCTGCATCGGCAGTACATTTAGACAAAGCAATTACCCATGTAGCTCTCGCAATAATTAGAGATTAACATCTGAGAATTACACTACACTGAATAGAAATTTACTGTAACGGGAAATATTGAATAAAATGTTTTACATTTGTCTAAACGTTAGTCCAAACGCTATGCAACAAAAGCTTGGCCATAGCTATGGGTGAGCCATGGAAGCTGGCTGCTGCATTGCTTGGACTTAGGTTTTGAGGAGTTATAACTACCCATTGTTCTAGAGCTAAGTGAGCCGCTAACTTCCATCAATTACATTTACCACCTTCCAGAGCATTGAATAGAAAAGAGCAGAAATGGAAGATCGATATTTTCTTGTAAACTCAGGCCTCTGTCCACACCCAGAGATACACAGGACTATAGATGGCTGCAAATATTTAGAACAATTGTCTTAAACTAGTGTGACAAATAACAAAATAAATGAATCAAACATTTATTTCCCGCCCCCCCCCCAGAAATGTCACCATAGAAACATGAGGGACCTGTAAGCTTATTTCTAAACATAGAAGCTCAAAGTTGATCTCTGTAGTTTTAATAAAGTGAATAGAACTCAGTGGTAGATTAAGTCATAATTACGATGAGATAAATATCAATTTTTCTGTCTTATCTAGATAAACAGAGGGTGAAAGAATAGATCATTTTCAACTGGTGTGGTGAAATATTCACACCGCAAGAATCCACATTTAGTTGCTGGAGAGATCTATTATAAACGGCCTGTGGAAGCAAACCAGTAAACAAAAAGCATATAGATATTACATGTAGAATACTTTAAACTTTATGGAGGTGTTTTTTTAAAATATTTAAAAAAAATATGAAACAGGACATGCTCATTGTGAGATAAACTGCCTGCATACTGAGAAGATTTGGATGGAAAGTGAAAAGGCACTGCTTTTGGTCCTGATTACTACCCGTTTTTTTCTCATTTAATTATCCAGTTCCGTGACTGCTGAAGTCAAAAACTCCTTTCCTGAAGAATGGCGTAAACTCACAGAGGGTGTGCTTCGACAATGTAAAATCTTCTTTGTATAGGTTCAGTGGTGAGGTTGGAGACTTCAAAATCAACACGAAAAAGTTCCTGAGGTATCTCTGCAAAAAAGAGTAGAGAACATATTGTAATTCATAAATTAATAAGTTCTAGGAGCAGAATTAGGCCACTCGGCCCATCAAGTCTATTCTGTCATTCAATCATGGCTGATCTATCCATCTTTCCCTCTCAACCCCATTCTCCTGCTTTCGCTCCAAAACCCCTGATATCCCGTACATGATAAAAAAATCTGTCAAACTCTGCCTTAAATACGCAATTGCTTCATCGCTAATGTCAAATTCTGTAGAATTTTAAACTGGCAGAAGGATCTGTAACCCGCAAACACAGATTGAGTCATTGGCAAAATAATCACAAGAGAGAATATTGGGAATTTTTTCATGCAATTAAAAATTCCCTTCCTTAGAGTCATAGAGTGATACAGAGTAGAAACTGGCCCTTCGGCCCAACTTGCCACACCGGCCTATATATTCGAAAAACCGGCAATAAGAACTAATGCAAAACTCCATTGTGTTACAGCAAAGGGTGTTAGTCTCTGGAATAACTGCCATGATGAGCAGAAAAAATGTAAGACTCTATTCAAACTAAAAACGCTCTTCAGAAACAAAAGATTGAATGGTTATGAGCTGGACCAGTGGTTTTCTTTTCTGTTTGGTTATTTCTTGTTTGTGGACTGTTCAACAGATTTTGGGTCCATTTGTTCCCATTATTTTTTTTTTCCATGAAAATGTATAGAAAATAAGAGGGGGTAGGACCAGAAAAGTTTTCGAACTTCTTCTTACCCCTTTTGAACATGAACGATAATATTTGTATTATTTGAGTTACTTATTTGTTTGTTTTCCTTTGTGTTTTATTTTCTTTTTATTGCTTATAAGTTTATTTGTGTTTGTATTTTTTTAACATGCTCAATAAATAAGAACAAATTAAAAAATTAAATTAATTAAGGTTTAGGTTTGTTGTCATGTGTACCGAAGTACAATGTAAAGCTTTGATTTGCATGCTATCAAGAGAAACATTGGAAATAGGTGCAAGAGTAGGCCATTCGGCGCCTTCGAGCCAGCACCACTATTCAATATGATCATCCAAAATCAGTACCCCGTTCCTGCTTTCTCTCCATATCCCTTGATTTCGTTAGCCCCAAGAGCTATATCTAACTCTCTCTTGAAAACATCCAGTGAATTGGCCTCCACTGCCTTCTGTGGCAGAGAATTCCACAGATTCATAACTCTCTGGGTGAAAAAGTTTTTCCTCATCTCAGTCCTAAATGGCCAACCCCTTAAGGCTCTGTCTTACCTGTTTGCGGTCATCGGCGGTGAAGCGCGGCGTCACCGGTAGCGGGGACCGCGCGGCAACGGCGAGAGCGGCGAGCCTATCCACCGGAGCGCCGCACGGATGCTGCGCGGGGGCCGAGTAATTCAAACACGGCGGGTCCCACGTGCTTGCGGTAAGTAAAAAAAAGGGCGGGCCGACTGCGATGACGTCGGCCCGCCGCACGTGACTCACGAGCGGCGGCTGTGGCGGCGGCCATCCTGATCGCGGCGCTGTAGCGGTGGCTGTGCCTGCGGCCATGCAGCACACGTGCCTCACTGGCGGAGGCACGTGCCTCACTGGCGGAGGCTGTGGCAGTGGAGGTTTGACGCACGGCGCTCGAGCCACTCTGGCCGCACTCGTGCATCACTGGTGGAGGTTGTGCGGTGAGTATATAGTTTTCAACATTGTCGATTTTATTTTAGCACCGTGCGGTGTTGGGAACACTGCCGCACGGCCCTGGAATTGTACGTTCTCACGAGTGCGCGGTCTATGGCGGCAGATTCTTCCCGTTTCGCCGCCAATGACCGCAGACTCGTGAGACAGGCCTTTTATTCCTAAACTGTGACCCCTGGTTCTGGACTTCCCCAGCATTGGGAACATTTTTCCTGCATCCAGCTAGGGGGCGCCGTCCTGTACGGGTATGGCTGCCCAGCCTGCAGCTGTCTGTATTTCATCTCTTTTTAAAAAAATGTTAGTTAGTTGAGTTTTTGTTTTTCGGAGCTCTAGTCTTTTTTATGTGGGGGTGGAGGGGGGGGGAAGGGGGAAACTGCTTTTCAGGGTCTCTACCTGGTCGGAGAGGCAGCTTTTCTCCGGGCTGCACTTTTGACCCGTCCTCGCGGCCTACCAGCGGGCCTGGAGTGGCGTTTCCTGTCGGGGACCACCCAGAACCTCGGCTTCGGCGGCGGCGCAGCGCTGGAGCGCTATCGCGAGCGGGCGATGCCTTGCCCGGGTCGCCGTGCTGGAGCTCTGGCTGGGACCGCCGATGCAACATCGCGGAGCTGTGGGACTGTGGAGCGGCCAGCTGCGGCGCTGAACTTTACACCGGGAGCCTGGGATCTCTCGCCGAGATCGGCAGTGGTGGAGCTCCATCCAGCTCAGCCTGTTGGTTTCGGAAGCCGCGGTCTTCGGTAAAGAAGCGGCCGTTCCAGGCATCCCAAGCCGCTGAGAGGGTTCTCCCGACGCCGGAGCACCATCACCCGGCGAGAACGGCCTGGAACATCGGGCCCCATAGTGGCGACTGCGCAGGCCTCAATAGGCCCGACTATGGGTGGACAAGGGGATGGGGACTGGACTTTGTGCCTTCCCTCACAGTGGGAACCATTGTGGGGGGATGTTTTATGTTTATTGTAAATTCTTTAATGTTGTGTCTTATCTTTACCTGTGTGCTGCATGGCAAGTCAAATTTCACTACACCAATTGGTGTATGTGACAATAAATGTCCTTTGTCCTTGTCCTTTGTCCTGTCCAATCCCTTAAGAATGTTATATGTTTCTATAAGATTCCCTCTCATCCTTCTAAATTCCAGTGCATATAAGCCCAGTCGACCCATTCCATTCCATTTCCATCCAAACAGATTATGTAATACTATATATCAATACAATCAAGTCGGACTCAAGCACGATAGGTAGAGCAAAGGGGAAGATGCAGGTGCAGGAAACAGTTCTCTGCATTGTTGTGCACTAGTTTCAGAGACAAAGTCTTATGTCAGAAATGAGGTAGAGGTAAAATGGACTGCACCCTAGCTTATGGAAGGACCATTCTGAAGCCTGATAACAGAGGGGAAGAAGCTGTTGCGGAGACTAGTGGTGTGCGCTGTCCAGCTTGTGTACCTTCTGCTGGACAGGAGAGGGACAAGTCTTTGATTATGTTGGCTGCTTTCCGGAGGCGGCGTGAAATGTAGATGGAGTCAATGGTGGGAAGTGGTCTGTGTGATGGTGAAAACTCACATGGGGTGTGTGCTTTGCAAGTGCAAAATCCTCTTTGTACAGTTTTCAAAGGTAACATTGGAGACCACTTTTATGATTTGTAATGCACTGCCTGAAAGTGTGATGGAAAGTCATTAACATTTTTTGTAAGGAATTGGACATATCTAAAGGGAAATATCTGTTGAGCTATGGGGAAAGAGCAGGAATGGGTGGGTCGACCAAACTATTGACTCAGGGAGGGTATACATGTCCGAAGAGACCCGAAACGTCACCTATTCCTTCTCTCCAGAGAGCCTGATCCGCTGAGTTACTCCAGATTTTTGTGTCTATCTACGGTTTAAGCCAGCATCTGTAGTTCCTTCCTACACACTGCCTTATGTCCTAGTCTGAAGAAGGGTCTCGACCCGAAACGTCGGGTCGCTGTGAGACAGGTGGGGGCGCTGCGAGACGGCTGCCCTGCCAGCAGCGTGTTAGTCATTTCTACTTTTGTTTATTTTTAGTATGTCCAAATGTGTGTTTTAATGTATCTCGGTGTGTCTTGTGTGGCAGGTGGTGTGGGTGTGTAAGGAAGAAACCGCTTTTGGTCGCCTCCTCCATGGAGAGGCGACTTTTTCCATGTCGCCTCCCTTGCGGCCTTTCCCGGAGTTGGGCCCAGAGCTTCAGCAGTGGGCGCAGGGGGAACTTTTTCCGATCGCTGGCCCGCGGACTGTTCAGTCTGAAGCGGCGGACTGCGGAGCTTCTAGCCGCGGATGCGGCGTCCAGAGCCTGGGATCCCTCATTGGGGACCCCCGGAGAAGAAGAGCTCCGACCCGCCAGCCCGCGGCCTACTACACCTTGAAGCCGCGGACTGCACAGCTTCTGGCCTTCAACATCTCGAAGCAGCGGTCTGCGGAGATTCTAGCCGCGGGTGTGGTGAGGACTTACTTACCATCCAGAGCGGGATCCCTCACCGGGAATCCCTGGAGAAGAGCTCCGACCGCCGGCCTGAGGCCTACGTCATCCTGAAGCCGCGATCTCCGATCTCTTCAGGAAGCACCGATTCGGGACTTACCTTCCAGACGAGAGGGCCTGTACATGTGGCCGCCCGCAGCGGCGACTGAGGTTATGGCCCCGACCACAGGGGAACAATGGAGGAGGACTGACTGTACTTTGTGCCTTCCACCACAGTAAAGAATGCTGTGGTGGATGTTTGCTACATTTTTTATTGTGTATTGTGTGTTCTTTTTTATTGTACCGCTGCTGGCAAGTTCATTTTACTGCACTTTATTGTGTATGTGATGAATAAATCTGATTGATTGATTGATTGATTGAGCTACAGAGATGCTGCCTGAGTTACTCCAGCATTTTGTGCCTGCCTTATGTCCTACTGTTTCAGAGAATTCCATAAGTTCAACGCTCAACTTTAACCATTCAAGATAATGTAACTGGAGGTGGTTTTTGGTACTTTTGCCTTTTGAATGGCGCTGACATCTTGGACTGACATCTTAGACTCTCCCACTAGTGGAAACATCCTTGCCACATCCACTCTACCCAGGCCCTTCACTATCCATAGTATTAAATTTACAGGTCTCCCCATAATGGGGATTGGAGGAACTCAGCTAGCATAAAGGATTATTACAAACGTAACAGCATGCATCCAGAGAAATTTTAAATTCACACTGATATTTTACTGTCCTTTAAAATGTTATGGATACTAACTTTACTAATCTGATTTACATAATATATATATTTTTAACAATCTGATTTACAATGTAGCACCAATAAACACTTAGTAAGCAACAATTATTGGATTTATTCATGTACATTATTTCAAAAACAATGAAATGAGAAACCAGAAAAGAAACAGATCTTGACACCAATCTCAAATATACAAATGTTGAAGGAGCAGTGGATGGTTTAAAGGAGGAACTAGTTTAGGTAATAGCAATGATACCGTCAGATGAGCGAATGGAGTTTAATTTCGTTTAAAGATACAGCATGGAAATAGGCTCTTCAGCCTACCTAGTCCACATTAAATCGCCTGTTCACACTAGTTCTAGTTTATCTCCCCTTTCCATCCACTCCCTACACACTAGGGGCAATTAACCTATAAACCCATGCATATTTGGAATGTTGGAGGAAACCACAGCACCCAGAGGAAATTTGTGGGGTGACAGGGAGAACGCGCAAACTCCACAGACAGCACCTGAGATCAAGATTGAACCTCCAGTTCAGTTTATTGCCACGTGTACAGAGGTACAGTGAAAAACTTTTTTGCATGCTATCCAGTCAGCAGAAAGACAATACATGATTACAATCAAGCAATTTAGTGTACATACCGTGCATTCAGAAAGCATTCAGACCCCTTCACTTTTTCCACATTTTGTTACATTACAGCCTTATTCTAAAATAGATTAAATTCTTCTTTTTTTTTTAAATCATCAATCTACACACAAAACCCCATAATAAAAAAGCAAAAACAGGTGTTTAGAAATTTTTGCAAAGTAATTAAAAAGAAATAACTGAAATATCACCTTTACATAAATAACCCAATTACCCATAACCCATAAATAACCCAATTACCACCAACCCTGGTCGTGTGGCAAATAAAGTTTCTATTCTATTCTATTCTATTCTATTCAGACCCTTTACTCAGTACTTTGTTAAGGCACCTTTGGCAGCGATTACAACTTCATGTCTTCTTGGGTATGACGCTACAAGCTTGGCACACCTGTATTTGGGCAAATTTCTCCCATTCTTTTCTGCAGATCCTCTCAAGCTCTGTCAGGTTGGATGGGGAGCGTCGATGCACAGATATTTTCTGGTCTCTCCAGAGATGTTCGATCGGGTTCAAGTCCGGACTCTGGCTGGGCCACTCAAGGACATTCACAGACTTGTCTCGAAGCCACTTCTGTGTTGTCTTGGCTGTGTGCTTAGGGTTGTTGTCCTGTTGGAAGGTGAACCTCCGCCCCAGTCAGAGGTCCAGAAAGCTCTGGATCTCTCTGGAATCCTCTGTACTTTGCTCCGTTCATCTTTCCCTCAATCCTCACTAGTCTCCCAGTTCCTGCCACTGAAAAACATCCCCACAGCATGATGCTGCCACCACCATGCTTCACCATAGGTATGGTATTGGCCAGGTGATGTGCGGTGCCTGTTTTCCTCCAGACGTGACGCCTGGCATTCAGGCCAAAGAGTTCAATCTTGGTTTCATCAGATCAGAGAGTCCTTTAGGTGCCTTTTGGCAAACTCCAAGCGGGCTGTCATGTGGCTTTTACTGAGGAGTGGCTTCTGTCTGGCCCCTCTACCACAAAGGCCTGATTGGTGGAGTGATATAGTTGTTCTTCTGGAAGGTTCTTCCATCCCAACAGAGGATTTTGGACCTCTGTCAGAGTGACCATCGGGTTCTTGGACACCTCCCTGACCAAGGCCCTGATTGTTCAGTTTAGCCTGGCGGCCAACTCTATGAAGAGTCCTGGTGGTTCCAAAGTTCTTCCATTTAAGAATGACGGAGGCCACTGTACTCTTCGCGACTTGCAATGCTGCAGAAATTGTTTTATACCCTTCCCCAGACCTGTGTCTCGACACAATCCTGTCTCGGAGGTCTACGGACAATTCCTTCGTCTTCATGGCTTGGTTTTTGCTCTGACATGCACTGTCAACTGTGGGACCTTATATAGACAGGTGTGTGCCTTTCCAAATCATGTCCAATCAATTTAATTTACCACTGGTGGACTCCAATTAAGTTGTAGAAACATCTCGAGGATAATCAATGGAAACAGGATGAACCTAAGCTCAATTTTGAGTGTCTTAGCAAAGGGTCTGAATACATATGTAAATGTGATATTTCAGTTATTTCTTTTTAATTACTTTGCAAACATTTCTAAACATCTCCTTTCGGTTTTTTTTAATTATGGGGTATTGTGTGTAGATTGATGATTAAAAAAAAAAGAATGTAATCCATTTTAGAATAAGGCTGTAATGTAACAAAATGTGGAAAAAGTGAAGGGGTCTGAATACTTTCTGAATGCACTGTGTATATGAATAGGGAATAACGTTTAGTGCAAGGTAAAGCCAGAAATGTCCGATCAAGGATAGTCCGCGGGTCACCTGGATCTCTAGGGATGTGAGACGGCAGCTCTATCAACTACACCACTAGTAGAAGTGTTTCATTGATTTTATTTGGTGTCACAACTGGAAAAGTAAGAGAGTGAGCAGGTAGAACGAAGAGGATGAAGGGAATATCTGTGATCCAGTAGAGACAAAGATTATCCAGGTGGGACAATTACTGTTGTCTTCGTTTAAGAGACGGGATGAATACCAGTTAGTTTAGCTGATCTAGCTGAAGGTGTGTAAATAGAGGGAGATGAATGAAGGCAGATTTAAAAATAATGCCGTCAGTGTTGTGTTATAGGCATTTATATTCACAGCTAAAGTTCCAGTAATATTGGATATAGGTAATAACCTGAATAAAGATCAAGCAAAGCTTACCTCTAAATGGGATTGTCTCTCAGCAATGACTCTTTCATCCCGGTTACCAAATAGCTTTTTGGGAGGAAATTCTAGACTGGCGATCTGGAAATGGGGAACAATGCATTCCTGAGTTTCATTGATCATTGTAGCAATGGTGAACAACTGAAAATTTATTTAGCACATCATCATGTCACAAACCCATTCTGAAAAATTTGTCAATAGATTGATAGACTGAGTGGATTAAAATAACCCTGTTTTATTATTCACACTCGGTAATCACCTGGTGATATATATATTTCCACTTGAGAAGGGAATAAAATATTCTTTGGGTATTTTTCATCAATAAAAATCAATTTCAATGCCTTCAACCTTTAGTTTAGAGATACATGGAAACAAGCCCTTCGGCCCACCTAGTCCATGCCGACCACCGATCTACGTTATCCCACTTTCTCATCTAATCCCTACATACTATGGCAAATTTTACAGAGGCCAATTAATCTGCAAACCCGCACGTCTTTGGGATGTGGGAGGAAACCGGGGCACCCGTAGAAAACCCAAGCAGTCACAGGAAAAATGTGCAAACTCCACACAGAGAGCACCCGGGCAGCTCTACCCAATGCGCTAATGTGCTGCCCTAATTCATAAATGTCTGTACCAGATATATCGATAGTCACCCGAGTTAAATAAAGTTCATTAGTAATTCATACAAAAATCTTGAAACCTTGCACACAAGTAATGTATGCAAATTATAATTGTATTTCCTGCCTTTGAGAACAAAGCCAAAGAAAAGGGGAAGAATATCAATGCAATTAATATTAGATTATTGCCCTAGGTAAAATTCTGCTGAAAAACTGTTCATTCTTTCAAATGGAAAATTAGACCCGAAGGTGTATAATGTTCAGTGCAAGCTCTCCAATAGATCCAAGGAACAAAAATGTAAATATAATGCACAAAACAAACCAAGTGCAAGCACCCCGAATTATTCTCACTTTCAAAGAAGATATCCCTCACCTCAGACGTTATTTCTAATATGAAAAATATATATATGCTGGGTTACTCAACAGGTTAGGTAGCATCTCTGAAGAGGAAATATTTAATGTTTCATTTCAAAGACCACTCATTTAAGTGACATTGATCTGGAAATGTAACATAATTGTCCTCTCTCTTATACTGCCTGATCTGCAGAATAATCTCAGATTTGTCTGTTGCTGTTTACCATTTCCAGCACCTGCAGTTACTTGCTTTTCATTTCTTTTTTCCTCCCTCAACCTCCCAACTCTAGAGTATTAATTATCCCTATCAGTCTGAAGAAGGGTTTCGGCCCGAAACGTTGCCTGTTTCCTTCGCTCCATAGATGCTGCTGCACCCGCTGAGTTTCTCCAGCATTTTTGTGTACCTTCTAGAGTATTCATGTTAGATTGGCAAATAGACAATAGACAGTAGGTGCAGGAGTAGGCCATTCGGCCCTTCGAGCCAGCACCGCCATTCAATGTGATCATGGCTGATCATCCCCAATCAGTACACCGTTCCTGCCTTCTCCCCATATCCCCTGACTCCACTATCTTTAAGAACCCTATCCAGCTCTCTCTTGAAAGCATCCAGAGAACCGGCCTCCACCGCCCTCTACGGCAGAGAATTCCACAGACTCACAACTCTCTGTGAGAAAAAGTGTTTCGTCGTCTCCGTTCTAAATGTCTTACCCCTTATTCTTAAACTGTGGCCCATGGTTCTGGACTCCCCCAACATCGGGAACATGTTTCCTGCCTCCAGCGTGTCCAAATCCTTAACAATCTTATATGTTTCAATAAGATCGCCTCTCATCCTTCTAAACTCCCGAGTGTACAAGCCCAGCCGCTCCATTCTCTCAGCCTATGACAGTCCCCGCCATCCCGGGAATAAACCTTGTAAACCTACGCCGCACTCCCTCAATAGCAGGAATAGCAATAAAGAACAATATACATAAGTGATAGGAGATGAATTAGGCCATTCGACCCATCAAGTCTACTCCGCCATTCAATCATGGCTGATCTATCTCTCCCTCCTAACCCCATTCTCCTGCCTTCTCCCCATAACCCGACACCTGTACTAATCAAGAATCTATCTATCTCTGCCGTAAAAATATCCTGAATAACATGTATTAGCATGCTCTGAATAAAAGCATTTGCTTCACTTACGTCACTCCAAACCATCAGAACATATTTTGATCTGAATTATATTGCATTGTTCAGAAACATGCCATCATTTTTCTGAAGATTATGGAGACACCTCTCACTGCAATGCAGAGTACTGATTTGAAATGTAAGCTTGCGCTGAGGTGGGAGTTATGTACTTTGCACAAGTAAAAATGTTTACTTTCTCTTCTAATAAACCCTCTTTTCTGTTCAGCCAAAATTAAATTGAATTTCATTAAAATAAAAAAAATAAACTGCACAAAATAATAAAAATCTGAAAACAACAAGCTGGAAACACTCAGCACGTGAAGGGACCATCTATGAACGAGAAACAGAGATAAGGTTTCTAATCCATTGAAGCATAGAAAGTAGGTGCAGGAGAGGCCATTTGGCCTTTCGAGCCAGCACCGCCATTCAATATGATCGTGGCTGATCATCCGGAATCAGTACCCTGTACCTGCTTTTTCCCCCATAACCCTTGATTCCATTAGCCCCAAGAGCTTTATCTAACTCTCTCTTGAATACATTCAGTGAATTGGCCTACACTGCCTTCTGTGGCAGAGATTTCCACAATCTTTCATCAGAATTGGTGTAGAAAATCTCATTATCAGAACAGGAGTAGCCCTATCGAAGCAGTGGCCAAGAAAGCACATCAACACCTCTACTTCCTTCGGCTTAGAAAGCTTGGCACGTCCCCAACAACTCTCACCAACCTCTGCAGATGTGCTGTAGAAAGCATTTTATCGGGATGCATCACAGCATGGTTTGGGAACAGCTCCAACCAAGACCGCAATAAATTGCAGAGAATTGTGGACGCAGCCCAGACCATCACACAAACCAATCTCCCTTCCATTGACTCCACCTATACTTCACGCTGCTTCGACAAGTCCACCAGCATAATGAAGGACCAGTCTCACCCCAGTCACTCCCTCTTCACCCTTCTCCCATCAGGTAAGAGATACAGGTGTGAAAAACCAGACCTCTCCAGAGACAGTTTCTTCCCAGCTGTTATCAGGCAACTGAACCATCCTACCAACAACTGGAGAGCGATCCCGAGCTACTATCTACCTCACTAAAGACCCTTGGAGTATCTTTAATCAGACTTTACCTTGCACTCTTTATCCTGTATCTGTACACTGTGAACTGTAATCATGTCTAGTCTTTGCACTGACTGGATAGCACGCAACAAAAAGCTTTCCACTGAACCTCGGTATACGTGACAATAAACTAAAAAAATTGGAAAAAATATGCAGTCAAGGAAGCTGTGGTTATTTGTGGAAAACAAAGTGTTGGAGGATTTGTGGAGGGAATTTCCAGTCAGGACTCTTCTCCAGTCTGAAGAACTGTACAGTCCAGTCCTGTCTCCAACACTGTGTGTTTTGCTCAGGATTCCAGCTTCTGCAGTTCCTTGTGGTTATCTGTGCTCTTAGTGTGGAACTGGTTGCTCGCTGATCTCGAGAGATGTATCGAAAAGGCAAGAAAAGTGTCAGGAAAGGGGCATGTGAAAACAAGAGCCAGTAGTGAACTGGCCGCAAAAGGTCATAACCTTTCTGAGTTTGGTACAAGTGCCAGGAGCAGCAACAGTCCAGCCATCAATGTAAAGGCAAACAATGTTAGGAGAGCTTGCCCGAGTTAATTTACAGTTTTGCCGACTTTAGAAGGTGTATTTATCAGTTCCAAGTAACAATCTGCACGATAGTTAATTAGTAGCAAAGTGGTTTATTCAAAAAGGGTGATTAAATCATCCCCTTGCATTTGAAGGTCAGTAAAACTTGAAAAACAATACAAGATGTTTAGTTTAGTTTAGAGATACAGTGTGGGAAACACGCCCTTCGGCCCACCGGGTCTGCGCCGACCAGCGATCCCCGCACCATCCTACACCCACTAGGGACAATTTTTACATTTACCAAGCCAATTAACTTACAAACCTGTACGTCTTTGGAGTGTGGGAGGAAATCGAAGATCTCGGAGAAAACCCATGCAGGGCACGGGGAGAACGTACAAACTCCGTACAGACAGAACCCGTAGTCGGATTTAAACCCGGGTCTCCGGCGCTGCATTCGCTGTAAGGAAGCAACTCTGCCGCTGCGCCACCCGTGACCGCCGTACGCATCAACTCATCTTACGAAAATGCCAGTACTCAACCCCTTAGCCTGCTGAATGGAAATATTAGTTCTTGGGAGTAAAGTTAAGGGAAGAGACACATCACTATCTCATTCACCACAAATGCACAATAACCATTGCAAATATCGATATCACCATCCCCTTGGACACGATATAAAGTACACAAACACGTTAGATACTGAATTCCTTGGGGCTGCTCAGCAATACTGTTGTTCCCACCAAAACGCCCTTCAATGTTCCTTCGTAAGAATAACTTCTGGCAAGTTTCTCAACTTGTACTCCGCGACCCGATTGCAAAGATTAGACAATTTATATCGTTGACAGCAAATTGCTTTGCCTCACTGATGGAAAAGACATCTTGCAATTCACCGGCCGAACCAAAAATGAAGCATCAATAAATTCTGTACATTTTACTTTATCTATCCCTACAAAATATATGGGTCATAAAAACAAGCAACTAAATTCCAACCATTGCTATGATAGAAAAATATGGAGATGAGGAGAAAGGGTAATTCAGACAATCTTACACATTTTTGCAGCAACAGACAATCTGCTGGAGGAAAGCAGCAGGCTGCATGTCATCTTCTTGTGCTTGAAAATGTGGGATATTAATTCACCCTACGGATTTGCAACTGTAAATCATTGCAGTCTTGAGTTTAGTTTATTGTCACGTGTATCAAGGTACAGTGAAAAGCTTTTGTTGCGTGCTAATGAGTCAGCAGAAAGACAAATACATGATAACAATCGAGCCATAGATACATGATAAGGGAATACCATTTAGTGCAAGGTAAAGCCAGCAAAGTCCGATCAAAGATAGTCCGAGGGTCACCAAAGCGGTAGGTAGTTCAGGACTGCTCTCGGGTTGTGGTAGGATGATTAAGTTGCCTGATTACAGCTGGGTAGAAACTGTCCCCGAATCTGGAGGTGTGCATCTTTGCAGCAATCATGGTTGCATGGTGTATGCAAGGAATATTTCAAATATTGAGTCATACAGCATGGAAACAGGCCCTTCGGCCCAACTTGTCCACGCATCATATATCCCTCTAAACCTTTCCTATCCATGCACCTTTCCAAATGTCTCAAAAATGTTAATTTTCCTTCTCTGGGTAAAATAATTTGTGCATCTACCCTACCTATTGCCCTCATTATCTTGTACACCTCTTCAACATCACCCTTCATCATCCAGCGCTCCAAGGAACAACATCCTAGCCTGCCCAACCTCTTCCTATAGCTCAGGCCCTCAAGTCCTGGCAACATCCTTGTAATTGTGTGCTAATCTAATGGGACAATAACAGTGTGCATGAGGCAACCGATTGTGAGACACCTCCGACTGAATAGCAATAACTCAGATTCGACAGAAAACTAGGCGAGGCACCAAGTTTCAACGTTTGATGCAGTGACAATAGACAATAGGTGGAGTAGGCCATTCAGCCCTTCGAGCCAGCACCGCCATTCAATGTGATCATGGCTGATCATCCACAATCAGTACCCCGTTCCTGCCTTGTCCCCATATCCCCTGACTCTGCTATTTTTAAGAGCCCTATCTAACTCTCTCTTGAAAGTTTCCAGAGAACCTGCCTCCACTGCCCTCTGAGGCAGAGAATTCCACAGACTCACCACTCTCTGTGAGAAAAAGTGTTTCTTCATATCTGGCCTTATTCTTAAACTGTGGCCCCTGGTTCTGGACTCCCCCAACATCGAGAACATGTTTTCTGGAGATCAGGAGTAATTTGGAAGCTAATAATGGATCATTTATCACTGTGTGTTTTGCTTCATAAATAAGCAAGTTCTGAGCAAAACTCAATATTATGACATTGCCAATAGCTTTGCATTTTACTGAGTGAAGATGTTGGGTAAAATTAAATTACATTCTTGCACAGTAGCTCAGCCGTAGAGTTGCTGCCTTACAGATCCGGGGACCCGGGTTCGATCCCGACCTCGGGTGCTATCTGTACGGAGTTTGTACGTTCTCCCCGTGACCTTTGTCGGCTTTCTCCAAGATCTTCGGTTTCCTCCTACACTCCCAAGACGTGCAGGTATGTAGGTTAATTGGCTTGGTGTATGTGTAAATTGTCCCTCGTGTGTGTCGGATAGTGTTAACGGGTGGGGATCCGCGGACTCCGTGGGCCGGTTTCCGCGCTGTATCTCTAAACTACTGCTTTCTAAGTGTTCAGCTGCAGACATTCAACACCACAAGGATCTTCTTGTGTCAGCATTGATTCCGACCACTGGAGAGATTTCTCTTTGAACTCCAAGTAAGTTTAATTTTGCAAAGTCAATCACACTACAGCAGATATCAAGGAGAATGTACTCTCAGATCTTCCTAGACATAACGCTCACAGACATGACAGAATCAATGTTGTAATTTGATCGAGTAGAACTCAAACTAAAGTCAGGAGATAATTAGTTGTCGTGGGGAGGAACTGCAGATGCTGATTTAAACTGAAAATAGACACAAAATGCTGGAGTAACTCAGCCGGACAGGCAGCATCTCTGGATTAAAGGAATGGGTGACGTTTCGGGACGAGACCGTTCATCAGACAGATGAAGAGTCTCGACCCGATTCTCCAGCATTTTGGTGTCTATCTTCAGAAGATAATTAGGTGGGGTTAGGAGGGAGAGATTTATTAGCCATGATTGAATGGCGGAGAAGCATTGATGGGCCGAATGGTCTAATTCTACTCCTATCACTTATGATCTAATAATGCAGTAGACACAAAAAGCTGGAGTAACTCAGCAGGTCCGACAGCGTCCCTGGAGAAAAGGAATAAGTGAAGTTTCGGGTCGAGACCTTTCTTCACACCGAGAGTCATGGGAAAGGGTAACGAGAGACAGAGACGGTGATGTGGAGAGATATAGAATAAATGAATGAAAGATATGCAAAAAAATGATAAAGGAAACGGGCCATTGTTAACTATGGACTAGGTGAAAAAGAGCAGACAATGAGATCAACAAGACGGCTTTGACGCTGGGTTGTAAGCTGCCCAAGCGAAATATGAGATGCTGTTATGCATTTTTGCACAACATTTGAGTCAGGAGTGTTTTATTGTCACTATTCCTTAAATATCTTAAAAGGGAAACAAAATATGTTGGAAATACCCAGCAAGCCAGGCCGTCATTGTGGAAGGAGTTAAGGTTTTAAGTTGAAGACCTTTCATCAGAACCGGGGCCAGAGACAAAAGCAGGTGGTTAGACTGCGGGGAAGAAGGGCGAGGGGAGACGTCACTGATCATATCGATTGTCAGCATCTGCAGTTTTAAATATAAGTTTTCTTCGACTTTACTGATAACTTTGCTGACGTATAAATTGACACCAGTCCGAATAATTGTCCCGACCCAAAACGTCACGTATCCATGTTCTCCAGAAATGCTGTCTGACCCGCTGAGTTACTCAGGCACTCTGTGAAACGTCACCTATCCATGTTCTCCACAGATGCTGCCTGACCCGCTGAGTTACTCCAGCACTCTGTGAAACGTCACCTATCCATGTTCTCCACAGATGCTGCCTGACCCGCTGAGTTACTCCAGCACTCTGTGAAACGTCACCTATCCATGTTCTCAACAGATGCTGCCTGACCCCGCTGACCCAGCCAGTTGATAATTTGGCTGTGTTACACCAGCCTGACCCAAGGATGTAATGAAAAGGTATGTGCCTATTGCAACAAAGCATGTTTTTTAGTTTTAGTTTTAGAAATACAACCTTTGGCCCACCGAGTCCAGGCCGACCAAAGATCACCCGTACACTAGTTCTATCCTACAAACTTGGGACAATTTACTGATGCCAATTAACCTACAAACCTGCACGTCTTTGGAATGAGAGAGAAAACTGGAGCACTCAGAGGAAACTCACACGGTCACAGGGAGAACGTGCAAACTCCATACAGGCAGCACCCGTGGTCAGGATCGAACCCGGGTCTCTGGCGCTGTGAGGCAGCAACTCTACCGCTGTCCCACTGCGTTGCCCTAATTTGACATCAATCTGAACTCTAAAACAAAATCTTTGTTTATCACTTACTAGGCTTTGTCCCAAATCCCACTTCTCCCTCCCGACTCTGTCAATCTGAAGGAGGTCCCAATCAGAAACAACACCTGTCCATTCCCTCCACAAATGCTGCCTGACCCACTGAGCTCCTCCAACACTGTTTTTTTCTCCAGATTCCAGCATCTGCAGTTCCCACCGTCGCTAAGTCGAGGTTCTATTTTTAAGGAGTCTAAACAGAAGGCACACCTATAAATGTGCGAATGAAAACTCTGGATTTAAATCAACTGATAACTTTGCCAACTTGTACAATTGACCCAGTCAGCTTAGCCCTATGTTTTTTTTAAAGAAATGTAAATACCTGTAGGTACAGCAGGATGCATCTTTCAGATTAACCAGTGGTGAGCAAATGCACAAAGCTATACTGTACAGAATAAACAACCTCAGCATTGTCTGAAGAAGGGTCTCAACCCGAAACGCCACCCATTCCTTCTCTCCAGAGATGCTGCCTGTCCCGCTGAGCTACTCCAGCATTTTGTGCCTATCTTGCTCCGATGTTAAATGTGAATTAATTGCAACTGCAACAATGGCCTTATATTCTAATGCACACCATTCCATTAATGGCCCCTATGATTCATAGTAATTATCCAGGGCACCTCATTGATGGGCAGGCAATTTAAGGAATCCACATCCATATTGCTTTGGGATATGCACCTGTTTCTTGTTTCCAATTTAGATATTTGAAAAAGGGCAATGCGGCATCAGTGGAGAATGCAAGACAAAAGGCCTTTGATGCAAGCACAATATACTCATTATTAAGCATTCACTGTGCGTGTAATAGCTGCAGCCCCTCCACAAGTTAAACTAGGTTATTTAAATGAATGATATGAGTTGTGATGGGTTGTCGCTATGGCCCAAGGGACCCGAGGTATAGGGAGAGGTTGGGCAGATTATTCCTAGCAGCGCAGGGGGTTGAGGGATGATCTTTAGAGGTGTATAAGATCATGAGGCGAATAGACTGTGTCAATACACAGAGTCTTTTATCCAGAGTTGAGGAAATCAAGAACCTGAGGACATAGGTTTAAGGTGAGAGGGGAAAGATTTAATAGGAACCAGAGGGGCATTTTTTTTTGGTATATAGGACGAGCTGCCAGAGGAGGTGGTTGAGGTAGGTACAACAATAACATTCAAAAGGCTTGGCTAGGAAAGGCTTGGAGGGATATGGGTGCTATAAGTCAGAGGGTGGTGAATTTGTGGAATGCTTTGCCACAGAAGGTTGTCGAGGCCAAGTCAGTGGATATATTTAAGGCAGAGATAGACAGATTCTTGATTAGTACAGGTGTCAGGGGTTATGGGGAGAAGGTAGGAGAATGGGGTTAGGAGGGCGAGATACATCAGCCATGATTGAATGGTGGAGTAGACTTGATGGGCCGAATGGCCCAATACTGCTTCTATTTCTTGTGATCTATAAATTGACTGCTTCTTCTCCCTGACATGGCCTAGTCTCCCTGACATGGTCTTGTGCTAAAAGGCCTGTCCCACTTAAGCGATTTTTTCGGCGACTTGACGGCACCCGTCGTAGTCGCAGCAGGTCGTCGAAAATTTTCAACATGTTGAAAATCTAGCGGCAACCTGCTGCGACTCTGACGGGTGCCGGCAAGTCACCGAAAAAAATCGCGTAAGTGGGACAGGCCCTTGAGAAGATCAAGAAGTGGATCATTAATCTCATAAAGCACCACATCTACAGCATCTAAAATCATTCATGGGGGCAAGATCAGGAGTTGCCCAATGATTTTACTTTTATGACCCGAGATTGGGCTTGCTTTCGGTTTTGCTTTTCTGACTTCATGGTTAAGCTGAAACAATAATTCAAGTATATTGTCACACGCACGAGTACAGGGAGGTTCAGGTACAATGAAATATCTGGCTTGTGGCAGCATTATGGGCACATAAACTTGTAATCTATAATAATAAATGTGACTTCTGACACCACTTTTCATTAATTGTACATATCCCTTTAACTATTAGCTCATCAGAACGTGTAATATCTCCTCATTAAAGTTGTGCCATTTCAAGGTCAAATCCGTGCCTGTGGTCTATGCTAATAATTCTCATCATCCAACCTCTGCTAAACGGGCCCAGACATTTCAATGTGTCAGCTCTGGTCACCTAGATTTTCATAGCGTGAATTTTGCCCATCCTCCAGAATAGTTAGATCAACAGAGGACACACTATTAACATTATAAAATGTTGCCAAATCATTTGCATTAATTAATGAATACAATTCAGCGAGTTAATTACTGCTTTCCGTGCGAATCTTGCACTGTGTACCCACACTGATCAGTCATCCGAGGAATGTTAACATTTTAAAAGGATTAATTTAAATGTAAAGAGCAGAGACAATGGTTCCACATCACCAACAATATGGAGCGGAGGGAATTGCGGTTGCAAGACTACCAATAACCTCTCAAGTTACAGATAAATGGTTTAGGTTCATTATTGTCACGTGTACCAATGTACAGTGAAAAGCTTCGTTTTGCATGCAATCCAATCAAAAGCAGATAATAATATACATAAATATAATCAAGTACAATAGGTAGAGCAAAGGGGAAGATACAGAGTATAGAATGTAGTTCTCAGCATTGTAGCGCATCAGTTCCAGAGACAGAGTCCAATGTCCGCAATGAGGTAGAGGTGAATCGGACAGTACCCGAGCTTCTGGAAGCCTGATAACAGAGGGGAAGAAATTGTTCCCGAGTCAAGTTGGGAAAAGGGGAAGTACAACGGGATCTGGGGATCCTTGTTCATCAGTCTATGAACGTAAGCATGCAGGTACAGCAGGCAGTGAAGAAAGCGAATGGCATGTTGGCCTTTATAACAAGAGGAATCGAATATAGGAGCAAAGAGGTCCTGCAGTTGTACAGAGCCCTAGTGAGACCACACCTGGAGTATTGTGTGCAGTTTTGGTCCCCTAATTTGAGGAAGGACATTCTTGCTATTGAGGGAGTGCAGCGTAGGTTTACAAGGTTAATTCCCGGGATGGCAGGACTGTCATATGCTGAGAGAATGGAGGGACTGGGCTTGTACACTCTGGAGTTTAGAAGGATGAGAGGGAATCTCATTGAAACATATAAGATTGTTAAGGGCTTGGACACGCTAGAGGCAGGAAACATGTTCCTGATGTTGGGGGAGTCCAGAACCAGAGGCCACAGTTTAAGAATAAGGAGTAAGCCATTTAGAACGGAGACGAGGAAACACTTTTTGTCACAGAGAGTGGTGAGTCTGTGGAATTCTCTGCCTCAGAGGGCGGTGGAGGCAGGTTCTCTGGATGCTTTCAAGAGAGAGCTAGGGCTCTTAAAAATAGCGGAGTCAGGGGATATGGGGAGAAGGCAGGAACGGGGTACTGATTGGGGATGATCAGCCATGATCACATTGAATGGCGGTGCTGGCTCGAAGGGCCGAATGGCCAACTCCTGCACCTATTGTCTATTGTCTGGTGGTCTGTGGTCTGTGCTGTCAAACGTCTGCCCGACACTAGAGGGGAGGAGGAATTATTGGGGTGGGACAAGTCTTTGATTATATTGGCTGCTTTCCCGAGGCAGCCTGAAGTGTCGATGGATTCAATGATGGGCAGCATGGGTCTGGGTGATGGACTGGGCTACATCCACTACTCTCTGCAATTGCCTAGTCTTGGGCAGGGCTGTTCCCAAAGGACGAAAGATGTGGGACATTAATTTGAGGTTAAAAAGTCACATTCAACCGTTATTATCTCAAGTGAGCATAATCAACCTTCAATGATTTAGTGTGAAATCTGAGTAGGATTGTTCACTTGGTTACAGCTAGATAGACCGCAACAGAACCAAGAAGTGTACATGCAGACACAAAATAGCATTTGTCATCCAAATACACCCCCCCCCCCCCCCACTTCATGGAATGAAAACTACGCATTGAAAATATATCAAGATTTGTTATTAAAGAGTGTTTTAAGCTGTGGCCTCTTTTTGCTTTGGAGCAATAGATATGATATGGAGACTAAAATAGGCTGATGTTTGTGGTATATCACCAATGCCTTTAAACATCCTGAAAATGTTGGAGTTGAACTGATATTATTTGATGGCTGTTCAAACATATTACTCTGCTGAAATCTGGGTTCTGAGCACAGATTTGGTGTCTCTCGCTATTGATGTGCAATAAAATTATTCATGTTCTTCATCGCAACTTTCTATCTAGGTTATTTGAATAAATTGAGATTTCTCTCCATCTATTCCATTATAAATCAAGAACAAACATTCAAGCAACCGATGAAAATCACAATTGCTATGAATTTTGACAGCTAATTACTGGGGGAACATCAGTGGGTCAGGCAGCGTGTGCAGAGGGAATAGACATCTGTGGAGGAATTGTCCATTCCCTCCACAGATGCTGCCTGACTCGCCGATTTCCTCCAGCACTTTGCGTTTTTCTCAACATTCCAGCATCTGCAGTTCCCATATCTCTCCGATAGTTTCGTTTAGAGATACAGCGTGGAAACAGGCCCTTCGGCCCACCGAGTCCGCGCAGACCTAATGATCCTTGCACATTATCCTGCACACACACTAGGGACAATTTTACATTCATATCAAACCAATTAACCTGCAAACCTGTACGTCTTTGGAGTGTGGGAGGAAACCGGAGCACCCGAAAACTCATGCGGTCACGGGGAGAATGTACAAACTCCGTTCGGCCAGCACCCGTAGTCAGGATCGAACCCAGGTCTCTGGCGCTGTAAGGCAGCAACTCTACCGCTGCGCCACCGTGCCGCCAGTGTGTCCACCTGGGCCAATTAAGTATCTTTATTTCTGATTTAATCTTTACAGTGCTTGATGATCCTTTACCATGGTCATAGAAACATAGACAATAGGTGCAGGAGGAGGCCATTCGGCCCTTCGAGCCAGCGCCGCCATTCATTGTGATCATGGCTGATCGTCCCCTATCAATAACCCGTGCCTGCCTTCTCCCCATATCCCTTGATTCCACTAGCCCCTAGAGCTCTATCTAACTCTCTCTTAAATCCATCCAGTGATTTGGCCTCCACTGCCCTCTGTGGCAGGGAATTCCACAAATATGTCATGTACTAACATTTTCATTGTATGCCTTATTTATATACCACGATTAACATTCAAATATTCAAACCTTTTCTTTATGCCGCAATGAATGTTGTTCATTGTACTGCAATGAAAAGTTTGTACGTTCTACCCGTGGCCGCTTGAGTTTTCCCTGGGTGCTCCAGTTTCATCCCACACTCGATAGACTTACAGGTGTGTAGGTTAATTGGCTTTGGTAAAGATTGTAAATTGTCCCTAGTATCATGTATGTAGGATGGTGTTAGTGTACGTGGATCACCGGTCGGCGTGGACTCGGTGGGCTGAAGGGCCTGTTTCCGTGCTGTATCTCTAAACTAAACACTGCTGGAGTAACTGAGCGGGTCTGGCAGCATCTCTGGAGATCATGAATAGGTGACAATTCGAGTCAGGTTTCGGGTCCCGACCTGAAGCATCACCTATCTAAGTTCTCCACAGATGCTGATTGACCCGTTGGGTTACTCCAGCACTTTGTGTCTTTTCTTTTGGTCACGTAGCTGCCTTTGCTCTCTTCCCCCCTCACCCCACCCGCTGCACTGATCTTGAGGCCCGGCCTGCTTCTATGTCTGTCCCTAGCATCCACTATTGTTCCACGGTATTATCAAAAGTGTGAAATTTTTACACCACGAGAACATTAATTGGATAGTCTTGAATTTTAAAATTCCGCCTTACTTCTGGGTATTTCATCTTCATCGTTCTGTGCAGTTCTCGGAAACGACTGTAACGTCTAAACACTGTCCAAGTCTCATCCAAAATGGTTATCTAGCAGAACACAAATGATTCAGTGATTCAATGATACTTAATTGTCGCATGTACAGTGAACATGCTTTGCTTGCAAAACCATATAGCAGACTTCACCTGGGCAGTACACAAGGGTCACCACATTTCTGACAAAGTTACAAACGTTCACCAAACAATCCCATCTACTGCCTGACACCGCACGTGGCAGCAACATCCCCCCCCTTCCCCCTCGTCCCTCCCGCTTGTCCCCTCCTCTGTTCTTGCCACCCTTCCCAACAGCCGGGAATTATTTATTCATGCAGAATAAAATTATTTGACTGCATGGCCCAAATAAATGCAAAATGATTTTCACTGATATTCTGCCAAAATCTGGTGTATATATAAAATATATAAAACAGAGCTGAATTTTCTAATGCCCGGGAATATACGATACGATAGAACTTTAGTCATCCCCGGAGGGAAATTGTTTTGCCGACAGTCACAACACACAAGGTACACAAAAACTTGAAGTTAAAAGTGAAAACAAAAAGAAAAAGACAAGTGACTGTTGTCTGGCTGCCGTGTGCACAGCGCCTTCACCGGAACAAACAAACACAGACTTATCCCCTGGGCTGAGGGTTCTAGAGTGCCTCCCCCCCCCCTCCCCACACCGGGTCCCCCTTTGTTCTCCCACTGTCTCTCACGGCGGTCCCACCACTCCTGGTATGGCATGAATCATAGTGTGGGAGCTACTAAGGCATGGGTAAAGCAAAGAAACTCTTCAGTTGGGTCCAGAAGCAACTTCAGAGAGAATGGAGCAGCTGGGCTTGTACACTCTGGAGTTTAGAAGGATGAGAGGTTATCTCATTGAAACATAAGATTGTTAAGGGCTTGGACACACTAGAGGCAGGAAACATGTTCCCGATGTTGGGGGAGTCCAGAACCAGGGGCCACAGTTTAAGAATAAGGGGTAAGCCATTTAGAACGGAGACGAGGAAACACTTTTTCTCACAGAGAGTTGTGAGTCTGTGGAATTCTCTGCTTCAGAGGGCGGTGGAGGCAGGTTCTCTGGATACTTTCAAGAGAGAGCGAGATAGGGCTCTTAAAGATAGCGGAGTCAGGGGATATGGGAAGAAGGGAGGAACGGGGTACTGATTGTGGATGATCAGCCATGATCACATTGAATGGCGGTGCTGGCTCGAAGGGCCAAATGGCCTACTCCTGCACCTATTGTCTATTCACACTGGTCAACGTCCAGCTACGATGGCTTAATGGTTAAGTTATTGGATAAGCTGCAGAGACAAAGCCTTAAATTACACCATGGCAACAGTGGAATGAGAACACCCTAAATAAATATGGAATTAACAGCTAGTTTACTGTCACGTGTACTGAGGTACAGTGAAAAGTCTTTGTTGTGTGCTAACCCAGTCGGTGGAAAGACAATATGTGATTACAATTGAGCCGTACACAGTGTACAGATACATGATGAAGGGAATAACGTGAATAATGTTTAGAGCAAGATAAAGCCAGTAAAATCTGATCAAAGATAGTCCGTGAGACTCAAAGCTATTGACAAAATAGCCACTGTGCATAAAGCTTTCCCAGCCCGAGTACATCAGCTAATTTTTATTTCCACATTGATTCTAAAGTTTACAGAAATATTTGACCAGCCTCAAGTGTTGACCTGAAATCCCCCAACCAGAATATTGCAATCTGTGAGGCATGAAAATGATAGTAACGTACACACATATACACTGGATGAAAGTGCATCAAGGGGTTGAAAGGCTTAAATTCTTTAAGGGGAATTGTTAGCAATGCATTCTGTCAGGGAATGCAATAAAGATGGCCTCACATCATAGTTTTTTTTTTAATGTTCAACAGGTCTCTTGGTACCCGACTGATAATCTGTTCTGACTTTTCTTACAAGCTCCATATGCATCTGCATTAGCCAGTGCCAGTGGTATTTCCTCATTATAAAAAAGGTATTTCTGGAGCCCGCCGATTCATCTGATCAGCTGTGTTTTTAGTTTAGTTTTGTTTAAAGACACTGCATGGAAACAGACCCTTCGGCCCACCGAGTCCACGCCGACCAGCAATTCCTGCACATTAACGCTATGCTACACACTTTAGGGACAATTTCCAATCGTATATGAAGGTAGACAAATCTCCAGGGCCTGATCAGATATATCCGAGGACATTGTGGGAAACCAGGGGAAATTGCAGGAGCCCTGGGTGAAATCTACGAGTCGTCATTAAATACAGGAGAGGTGCCGGAAGAAAAGTAGCAAATGTTGTGCCTCTATTCAAGAAGAGCTGCTGGGAAAATGCTGGGAACTATAGGCCAGTGAGTTGAACAGCAGTTGGAAAGTTACTAGAAGGTATTGTGAGGGATAGGATATACAGGCATTTAGACAGACATGGGCTGATTAGCGATAGTCAGCATGGGTTTGTACGCGGGAGGTCGTGTCTCACAAATCTGATTGAGTTTTTGGAAGATGTGACCAAAAATGTTGACGAGGGCAGTTGTAGATGTTGTACATATGGACTTCAGCAAAGCATTCGACAAGGTTCCACATGGTAGGCTGCTCTAGAAGGTTAGATTGCATGGGATCCAAGGAGATAGCTGAATGGATAGAAAATTGGCTTCATGGAAGGAAGCAGAGGGTGATGGTGGAAGGTTGCTTCTCAGACTGGAGGCCTGTGACTAGTGGTGTGCCTCAGGGTTCGGTGCTGGGCTCGTTACTGTTTGTCATCTATATCAATGATTTGGATGAGAACATACAGGGCAAGATTAGCAAGTTTGCTGTTGATACAAAAGTGGATGAGTTTGCAGATAGTGAAGATGGTTGTGAACGATTGCAGCAGGATCTGGATCAATTGGCCAGGTGGGCTGAGGAATGGTTGATGGAATGTAATACAGAGAAATGTGAGGTGTTTGATTTTGGGAAGTCTAACATGGGCAGGACCTACACAGTGAATGTGTAGGGGTCTGGGGAGTGTTGTAGAGCAGAGGGATGGTTCCTTGATAGGGTGATAGGGTGGTCAGAAAGGCATTTGGCACATTGGCCGTCATCAGTCAGCGGATTGAGTATAGAAGTTGGGAGGTCATGTTGCAGTTGAGGCTGCATTTAGAGTTCTGTTCTGGGCACCATGTTATAGGAAAGATGTTGTCAAGCTGGAAAGGGTACAGAGAAGATTTACAAGAATGTTGTCTGGGCTAGAGGGTCTGAGCTATAGGGAGAGGTTGAGCAGGCTGGGATTATATTCCTTGGAGCGCCGGAAGACGAGGGGTTATCTTATTGAGGTGTATAAAGTCATGAGAGGAATAGATCGTGTAGATGCACAGTCTCTTGCCCAGAGTAGGTGAATTGAGGACCAGAGGACATAGGTTTAAGATGAAGGGGAAAGATTTAATACGAATCTGAGGGGTAACTTTTTCTCACAAAGGGTGGTGGATGTACGGAACAAGCTGCCAGAGGAGGCAGTTGAGATAGGGACTATCCCAACATTTAAGAAACAGTTAGACAGGGACATGGATAGGACAGGTTTGGAGAGATATGGACCAAAGGCAGGCAGGTGGGACCAGTGTAGCTAGGACATGTTGGCCGGTGTGGGTCGAAGGGCCTGTTTCCACACTGCATCACTATATGACAATTATACCAAGCCAATTAACCTACAAACCTGTATGTCTTTGGAGTGAGGGAGGAATCCGGAGAGAACTCACACAGGTCACGGGGAGAACTACAAACTCCATACAGACAAGCACCCGTAATCAGGATCAGATCTGGGTCTCCTGCGCTGTGAGGCAACAACTCTTCCGCTGCGCCACCGTGCCGCCCATTTTCTTTCCTTCCATCAATTCTAATCAGATTAGAATCTCTAACTTCTCCTAATCATAGGGAATATACTCCCATAATTTCAGTTTCACTGGATTTACATGAAAATTACAATCTTTGGAGATCATATCCTCTATATTAAAATGTGCCTTCCTTTGTAATGATATTCCATATCTGTCATCCACAGCTCTCTATCAATTTAAAATCACCTTCAGAATATGTGAATTTTGGTTGTATTAATATAATTTGCAGTTCAATAAAAGACTACTCATCTTAATGGATACTCCAGTCCTTAATGATTTGCATAACTTATTGTAATGCTGAATATTTAGTCTGGGATGATGAAATTACAATTCCTGTGTGGAAATATTATTTTTTCTTAAAGCTTTATGATTCAGAACGATTGATTCTGAATGCTTCATTATTTCCATGGAGTCAGAAAGTCAAGAACGTACAGAATGGAAACAGGCCCTTCGGCCCACCTGATCCACGCCGGTCAAGTTGGCATGTGGAGCTAGTCCTATTTGCTTACATTTAGCCCATAGCCCTCTAAATCCTTCCTATCCACATCCATGTCCAAATGTATTTTAAGTCATAATAATTATTTTTTTTAGGGTTCATTTCTCTAACATCAAGTAACCCCTGCATTCCCTCTCTCTCCATCTCTCCCCCACCCAAGTCTTGGTTCTTGGTTTCTTGTCCTCCAAAATATTCCAAATGGAATTTAAACTGGAGGTGGTGGAGGGAGGACTTAAGCCAGAAAGGGTTTTTGGGTAGAAAGAGCTACCTTAAATTTAGTTGCATCTGGTTGGGTAACTAAAGTAGGGTGGAGATTATTCCATGCTTTAATTGTGCGGGAGAAGAACGAATTGCTGTACACATCTGTCTTGGTAGCTGGAATCACAAATTGGATCGAATGCCCTCGTCTGCTCCTAGTTGGTTTGGGTTTGGTGTAGGTCTTGTAATCGAAGTCGTTCAGCTTCAAAGTCGTCTTGTCGAGTCTCATAGTCTGTACTCGTTCTCACCTGGCACACAGCTAACAATGGCCTGTTTCCTTTATCATCATTACTTTTTTGCATATCGTTCATTCATTTGATACATCACGGTCTATATCACTTGTTTCCCTTTCCCCTGATTATCCTACACATTATATTGTTCATTATATCTCAGGACTATGCAGAGTGAAAAAGGTTGCCCCTGATGTCCATCCTAAATCTCACCCCCCTCACCTTAACCTTATGCCCTTTTAGAATTCTCTACCCTGGGGAAAATAATGTACTTTAGGAAAGGAAATTAACTTACAGAATAATGAAAGGCATAGATAGAGTGGATGTGGAACACATGTTTCCACTGGTGGGAGAGTCTAGGAGCAGAGGTCGTAGCCTCAGAATTAAAGGGCGCTCTTTTAAAAGGAGGCGAGAAGGAACTTCTTTAGTCAAAGGGTAGTTAATCTGTGGAACTCATTGCCACAGGAGGCTGTGGAGGCCAAGTCAGTGGATATTTTTAAGGCAGAGATAGACAAATTCTTGATTAGAACGGGTGTCAAGGGTTATGGGGAGAAGGCAGGAAAATGGGATTAGGAGGCAGAGATCAGCCATGATTGAATGGCGGTCTAGACTCGATGGGCCAAATGGCTTGATTCTACTCCTATCACTTGTGAACTTGTGAAATAAGGGCAACACTCACCTTCACCTCAAACTCGTAGTGCTCATCCTTCCCTTGTCCACGCAAGACGTAACGCAGTATACTAATTTTAATCGGATCCTTGAGGTTGTTTGGACCAGTCTCCAGTGATCGAGAGAACAGGCGCTGCCAAAGCAAAAGAAAAATCACAGGAAATCTTAAATTATCAAAGAGAAACTGTGATTACATGAAATATTAAAGTAGAAAGCATACTGAGAATATATTTCTAAAGGGAGAGTAAATACTGTTCGATAATACAAAATGTCAAGTCAAGAGTGTTTTATTGTCATGTCCCAGATAGAACAATGAAATTCTTACTTGCTGCAACACAACAGAATATGTAAACGTAGTACACAGTAAACAATATGATAAACGAGAGAGAAAAAAGCTCGGTGTATATGTATATATATACATACACATACACATTACAGACTTATCAAAAGAAATGTTAACTTCTCACTGCTTAATAAAATCTTATCACCGTGTCTCTAAACCATTGAGATTCAAGTGAAGGAAATAAAAAGGAAAGTGTTTAAAGGAGGTTAGCGTGCAGAATGTTTCTGTACGCACTATTCAAGCCGATAAAACTTAAAAGAAAAGGAAATAGGATGGTTGTCAAGAGGTTTTAAAATAGATGCATTTTCTTAAAATGCTCACCAATCTGAGCAAACTGACAGACAAACTACACCAGTACAACTGATGTATGGCATATGTAATTTATTTCAAATTCCTTTTAATTTTAAGAGCTGGAGCAGTGTTCCATCCCCAGGTTCTCAGTGATTGATTGCTTTCTCAAATGCCAGCAGCTCCTGGCAGCCTAATTGCATTTGAGCATGGCACTCGGAGCCGCAGAACATTAGCAAACATCTAGAGGTTCCGATAATTCAGCAAATATCTAGAGGTTCTTCCAAGTTCCAAGCTTGCATCGGTTAATTTAAAATGCATCAAGCGAGGTAGACATGAGGGAGAATAAAAACTGTTTTTTGTAATTCTTTCGAACCACAGACAAAGCCAGCAAGACTGTGGCGACTCTTTGCGTGCTCTGCCCAGAGAGTGATCTATACTGTCTTAGTTAGAGGCACAGTGTGGAAACAGGCCCTTCGGCCCACCGAGTCTGTGCCGACCAGTGATAATACAATTACTTGTTTTATCCTACACACTATGGACAATTTACAGAAGCCAATTGACCTACAAACCTGCACGTCGTTGGAGTGCGGGAGGAAACTGGAGCACCCGGAGAAGACCCACGGGGAGAACGTACAAACTCCTTACAAACAGCACCCGTAGTCAGGATCGAACCCGTGTCTCTGGCGCTGCAAGGCAGCAACTCTACCGCTGTGCTACTCGATACAATCGTTCTACTCTTTTAAATCTCCTTTCTATCTGTTTCACTGAAGTTTGACAGTTGTATTTATGTATGGTATATTTGATGCGTTTGGACAGCAAACAAAGCTTCTCACTGCATTTCAGTACTGATAATAATTAGCCCAATTTATTACCCATTCCTAGCAACTGAGAAGATGGTGATGAGCTGCCATCTTGGTCCACTGAACTCCTTCATGGTGCTATTGGAGAGAGAATCCCAGGCTTTAGACCCAGTGACAATGAAGGGCCATGATGTATTTCTCAATTAGGAAGCTGTGCCACTTGGTGGTGAACCTGCAAGTGATGTTATTCCCGTTCACTAGCTGCCTTTGTCCTTGGTACTAGTTGTGCGATTGTGAGGTGTTGGAGGAGAACAGAACTCCCATATGCCAAGGATGAATTCCCGATCTTCCAATCTACCTCAAAAGGAAAAAAATCTGCACTTTCCCTGTAGCTGTAGCATTATATTCTGCAGTTTCTCTTCTGTTTTGCACTGCCTAATGTACTCACGAACAGCACGGATAACACACAAAACACAATTTTTCATTATATCTCAGTACACGCGGCAATAATAATCCAAAAGCAATATAGATGCCTTGAATGACCTGAGCCTCCAGCTTTGCTTGTAACTGCTTTATCCAGCCCAGGGCAGAGCATCCCATTGCACTTCCTACCTGCACCTTGTGGATGGTGGGAAGGCTTTATGGCATCAGGAAATTAACCACATAACACAGGGCATCCAGTCTTTGATTTACTCTTGTGGCCAAGCTATTTATGTGGCTGTAGAAACAGGGAACTGCAGTTGCTGGTTTACAAAAAAAGACAGAGTGCTGGAGTAACTCAATCGGTCAGGCACCATCTCTCGAGAACATGGATAGGCGATGTTTCCTCAGTTCAAATCCAAAAGAATGATATGAATTCATCCCTGTTTAAGAAAGAACTGCAGATGTTGGAAAAATCGAAGGTAGACAAAAATGTTGGAGGAACTCAGCTGGTGAGGCAGCATCTGTGGAGAGAAGGAATCGACAACGTTTCGGGTCCCGAAATGTCGCCTATTCCTTCTCTCCATAGATGCTGCCTCACCTGCTGAGTTCCTCCAGCATTTTTGTCTACCTTCTGTTTAAATAGTGATCCATTTTCTGCGACTGACTCTCCTTCCTTCCTTTCTTTCTGTCCGTCTGTCTGTCTTTCTTTCCTTTCTTTCCCTTGCCTCTTCCAAATTGTTACACCCTTATTATCTATTACCAATCTGGGCCCAGTCTAAATTGCAGCCAATAATGGCCACTTTTCACAGATTTATCTTTGAACTAAGATTGCTTCTGTGAGCATGTTTACAGCAGATTACAGCAGGAAGGGTCTTTGACTCTGTGCCAACTCCATATGAAAGCAATCCAGCTAGCCCCAGTCTCTCCAATA
>CM075978.1:88497277-88631732 GCA_038087875.1 Malacoraja senta | reverse complement strand
AACTAGGAAATAGATTTACCATTTATACTGGACTTCTTCACAGTCAATTGCCTAACCCCCATTAGCTGCAAATCATATGTAAATTGAACTACTGACTTCAATTAATAAAAGGTTGATGGGCTTCTTTGCACCCAATTGCCACATTGTTAGAAAACAAATTTACAATAAAAATCAATACCTCGTATTTCAGCTTGCGCTGGTTCATGTTATTCTGAGATCCCCATTTTCCTGAAGAAAAGAGCCAAATATATGATTAGTTTCATTTTAATCCTGTATTTTGACGGCAGACCATTTCCTGCTTAGGTTGATGATAGATTGATGATAATTTCCATTTCTCAGTTGCATGTTCTTCAGCAAACTGTTTGTATTTGAAACTATTAGCTGTACATGCATTGTATTTTTTTTTTTACAAAACCGGCAGATTACTATATATTACTTGCATCTGCTGCTAACTTTGATCCCTATTAATCTTTCAGCTCAGAATCTATTATCTATCATCTGCGTTTCATTTAAAATCCAACCCAAGGCACAACTTAGCTAACACAACAAGATCCCGGGGAGCTGCGCGTGCGCCGGGAGTGTCTCGGGAAGCCGCTCGCGGTGGCGGGTGTATCCCGATGAGCCGTGCGCGCAGCCTGGGGAGACTGATGACTCGCCCACCCGGTGGGCCCGACTCATCCGCTGAAGAACCATGACGGCAACTGAACCCACGCGGCAGCAGATGCCTTTGAGAGGCCGTGTGAGAAGCCTAACAGCGAAATTGGCCTGGGCCGGTGGAGCCTCGGTGACGCAGGTGGAGCCTCGTGGCCAACGGAGCCTCGCGGGTCGATCCGCGGTCTGCAATCGATGAGCGCGTGGGGAAACCATCGTGAGGAGGGAAAGAACAATGGAGGACCCAGCCATGGGGGGACCACCGTGAGGGAGAAGAACAGTAAACAATGGTGGACCTGCATGGGGTGGGGGGAAACAAAGGAGTGACAGCATACTTTGTAACTTTGTGATAACTTTGGCGTGATATTTGACTCAGCACTGAAATTTGACAAACAAGTTAATGCCGTGGTAAAAGCTAGCTTCTTTCAGCTTCGGACGATAGCTAAATAAAACAATTCTTCCACTTTGATGACCTCGAAAAGATCATCCACACATTTATCTCCTCCTGCCTAGATTACATGCAACTCCCTTTACACTGGCATCAGCCAATCTTCCCTGTCCCGCCTGCAACTGGTCCGAAACGCCACAGCGAGACTCCTGAGTGGCACCCGAAAAAGGGACCACATCACCCGATCCTGGCCTCTCTCCACTGGCTCCCAGTGCGGTTCCGTATACATTTCAGATCCTCCTCTATGTCTACAAAGCCCTCAATGGGCTTGCCCCCCACCTACATTAAAAGTCTTCTCACCCACCACTCCACCTCCAGGTCCCTCAGATCGGCCGACTTGGGGTTGCTGAATATCCCACGGTCTAGGCATAAGCTCAGGGGCGACCGCGCCTTTGCGGTTGCAGCTCCTAGACTGTGGAACAGCATCCCCCTTCCCATCAGAACTGCCCCCTCCATCGACTCCTTTAAGTCAAGACTAAAAACTTATCTATACTCCCAAGCCTTTCTTGACATCCTCTGAGCGAGGGCTATATGTATATATGTATGTAGTTGTTTGTTTATGCTATTCTTATAACAAATGTAAAGCACTTTGGCCAACGAGAGTTGTTTTTTAATGTGCTATATAAATAAATGTGACTTGACTTGACTTGTCAACACCATATGCGGCGACCATTTGCATACCTTGGGTATGAAAGCAAAGAATTTCACTGTGCCTTGTCACGTGTGACAATAAGTATTCCCATTTCATTTCAACTTATGAAGCTTGTTACATGGTCAAAGACTGCATGTACAAACAAATTCAGATATGAATTTTGAGCCCAACTCGGAATCTGAAATCATATTCAGTTCAGAGGTTTCCCTTACTAGCTTAATTAGTCTGCTGGCAGCATGGATGCTATTCAAAGTAAGTTTGTATTTAGTATCAATACTACAAATGGTTTAATTCTACACTGCAATTTCTGTTGAAGGAGACCCAAATTGCCTCACATGGTAAATGGGAAGTTTAAAATGGTGCCACGATTGTTTAGTTGAGTTGCAAGTCTCGTTTTGAACAAACTTCTCGTTGACATTAAAGTAGACAGTATATTAAAACAGACTCGGTGAACATACAAACACTTCAGGTGGCACGGTGAAGTTGCTGCCTTATAGCGCCAGAGACCTGGTTCGATCCCGACTATGGGTGCTGTGCGGAGTTTGTACGCTCTCTCCGTGACCACTTGGGTTTTCTCCGACACTCCAGAGACGTATGTATAGCAGGGGTGGGCAACCTTGTTCTGCATAAGGGCCAGGACGCATGTCTGTGAGTGGATGGCGGACCACATCTATCACGTGTACACATGGATCCTGCCCCTATCTGCCCTGGTTGGCAGGCATCAAATCACGTGTTCAAGTAGATCCCGCCTCTTCGAGGATGCCACTCAGACCACTGGCCCCTAGTTACGGTGCTCACGAACATGGCGTACCTACTGACCATTGCCTTGGCTCTGTCCTGAAGGCGTTGCTGAAATACTCACACTCACTCGTCCCCGGCCTATTGATAACCCTGATCCCGACAGTGAAGCCCAGACACAGAATGTGCGCGCCGTGCCGGCGGCTTTGCGCAGGATGCGGTACAGCTAGAGCTCGGTACTCGGCCGCGCTCGCCGCCTCCGCAATTGCAGCCGCCAGCGCAGGCATCCTTGCGTCACCGCGCCTGGGCGCCACGGCCTCGGGTCCGGGATGTACCGGAGTATGAAGGAAGTCTGCGGACCGGAGGATTATGGGAAAAAATAAGCCTGCGGGCCGGATGATTTCGGGTTACGGTCCGCATTCGGCTAGGGGGCCGTAGGTTGCCGACCCCTGACGTATAGGTTTGTAGGTTAATTGGCTTGGTGTGAATATAAATTGTCCCTAGTGTATGTAGGATAAGTTAATGTGCAGGGATCATTGGTGGGCACGGACTCAGTGGGCTGAAAGGCCCTGTTTCCACGGTGCATGTCTAAATTAAAACTAAAACTAAAACTTGTTCTGAGTTGACATTAGCATACACACCTGCTCTATAGAAAGGGAGAGGGCTAGCTGCATCATTTATTTCATGAGGTTTTGTAATTTTGCCTTTTCTGCCAGTCGTCGTTGAACCTCTTCTTCAATGTATGCATTTAGCCTGAGAAAGACAAAAAAAGAGACAATAGCTTACATGAATTAAACTGTCCATACAATGGAATAAAATTGAAAGGACCACAATTGCAATTGGGCAAAAGATCAACTTTTGTTATGGAAATGTTTGTCATGAAAGTTTGCAAAGTAGAAAATCGCATTTATTTTGGTCATTAAAAAATAAATCACTAGAAAGAAATGTCAATTTCAAAGCACCCTAGTGAAGGGGAAAGGTCATTAAGTACGGACCCATTGCCACCTTCAGGACAACAGACCTTATGGCCAAGTTAAGACTAACATTTTTAACTACTTTGAAACTCGAAGGATACAAGATGGTGCCAGAAATGTGGCCATTCTTGTGCACTGCCTCAGTGTAATCTACTAATCATACACTCTTAACATTACTATTCTCGATTAATATTTCATCACAATTTGTAAGTACGTTTGTGCTTATGTATTGTAGGATTTTTGGCTGAACGGTATGCAAAGAAGGAATTTCACTGTATTTAGCTACATTTGACAACAATGGACAATTGAACCATCATGAAGGCAGTGCACTTGCAGGGTTAGAAACATAGTGTGACTTATTCATACAGCTACGTGGTTGAGAGAACATTATTGAGCAGGAAAATGTTGCAGAAAAACACGTGGACAAAAAGCTGTAGAGTCATTGATGTCTGCTTGCTAAGAAATGAGTCAACTTCACAGACGTTTTGGACGTTGGCTAGACTATATAAACGCACCCAATCTGATTCCCTCGCAAGAAGAATCGGCCTATATTTATGGAAGTTTAGTTGAATGAAATGCGACCTTAGTTAAACAATAAAATTCGGAGGAGGCTCAACATCTGGAGGCCGAGAGGACGTTTCTCAAGGCGGCTACTCTCAAGCTAAGGGGAATAATTTTAAAATAAAAGCTCACCCATTTAAGACACACGAGGAGATTTCATTGAGGGCTGTAATCTTCAGAGATCTCTATTCAGAGGACCATAATGTCCAAATCATTGAAGGCCAAGGTACATAGTTTCTAAAGGGTGGACACAAAATGCTGGAGTAACTCAGCGGGACAGGCAGCATCTCTGGAGGGAAGGAATGAGTGTCGTTTCGGGTCGAGACCCTTCTTCAGACCGAAATGTCACCCATTCTTCTCTCCAGAAATGCTGCCAGTCCTGCTGAGTTACTTCAGCATTTTGTGTCTATCTTCGATTTAATCCAGCACCTGCAGTTCCTTCTACACAGTTTCTAAAGGGTTATGAGAGGACAGGCAGGGGAATGGAACGGAGGCCAAGATAAGAACAGTTACGTTTTCACTGAATGGCAGCATAGGCTCAGGGACACAATGACCCCCCCCCCCCCCCCCCACCACCTATCTCAGAGGTGGATAAAAATGCTGGAGAAACTCAGCGGTGAGGCAGCAACTATGGAGCGAGAAATAGGTGACATTTCGGGTACGAGACCAGTCTGAAGAAGGGTCTCGACCCGAAACGTCACCTATTCCTTCGCTCCACAGATGCTGCCTCACCCGCTGAGTTTCTCCAGCATTTTTATCTACCTTCGATTTTTCCAGCATCTGCAGTTCCTTCTTAAACACTCCCCTTATCTCATGTTCTTTCCAACCCATTTTAACAAAACATGGACCACAAGATTGCAAAGTGCCATAAATTACGTTGATTTTCTCAGTACATGCAGTGTTAAACAAGAAGCCAAATATATATCTTGAAGCAAACCTGTCATCAACTATTTGACTTGTAACTGACGGAGATATGCTAGGACTGGCAGGGCTGGGGTAGGACGATTTATCTTCCACAGTTCCACAGACCCTTAGCGTCACATCGTTTTCACACAGCTTCTGCTTCAGCTGCTGAATTTCTTGCTCTAGCCTGTTGTAAAAGGAAATCATTAACTGCACAGACAGGACACGGCATTAGTATGTTTAAAAGCATTAAAAAAAAAACTACATAGAAACAGCTCACAATGATATTAACAATCTTGTTTGTACAAAAGCAAATTTGAGCTGGTAAACAAGAGGAATAAACAGGGCAGTGTACATGTTTGTACAATGCACTGTACAGGCCGCACTTGGAGTATTACGTTCAGATTTAGGAGAATATCGAGGGCGCTACCTTGCTTCTGAATGCTCCTCCATAAGCCAGGATATTGTTTGATTTCACCTCTACCCCATTGAGGACATTGGGCTTTCTCTCTGAGTCAAAAATCTGGAACTAAATACATGTTTACATTGAAAGTATCTTTGGCCCCCTTGAATGGTTTCTTCCTTCATTTAAACCATACTGCCACCGGGTATCATGGAACAAAGCACAGGAAGAGGCCCTTCAGCCACAATGTCTGTGCTGAACATGATGCCAGGGACGTTCCTTTATGAAGGGGATGAGGAGGAATTTAGTTTGTCAGAGGTTGGAATGCAGGGCTGAGGTAGGACGAATCTGTGAATTCATTGCCACAGAAGGCTGTAGAGGTCAAGTCAATGGATATTTTTAAAGGCAAAGATAGATTCTTGATTAGTACGGGTGTCAGGGGTTACGGGAAGAAGCAGAGAATGGGGTTAGGAGGGAGAGATAGATCAGCATGATTGAATGGCGGAGTTGGCCGAATGGACTAATTCCTGCTCCTATCACTTATGAACATGACCAACTCTGTTTGCCTGCACATATCCATATCCCTCTACGTCCATGTGCCTATCCAAGTTTCTTGAATGCCACCACGTATCGAGGACTTGCATATCTTCCCACACAGGCAAAATCCACCTCTCTGGATCTCACATGCCAATCCTATCTCTGGGCCCTGGCAAAGTGTCGGCAGTCTATTAACCTGAAGTGGAATACAATTCTTCCCTTCATCCTGTGTCAGAGACAGACATCTTTTAGTACGTCACTAGGTAGTAAGCAAGCCCCACCCCCCCCCCCCACCCCAGTACAAAACGTCAGTTTAGTACCGCCTTTGCCAGCGCAGTTAAATTAGTAAACTTAAGAAAAATATTATTGAAAAATAAGATAAAATGCTGCTAACTCAGCATCTCTGGAGAACATGAATAGGCAAAGGGACATAAAATGTTGAGTAACTCTGCAGGTTAGGCAGCATCTCTGGAAACATGGATAGGTGACGTTTCAGGTCGGGAGCCTTCTTCGGACTCTTCCAGCACATGGTGTCCTTGTGTGTAAACCAGCATCTGCAGTTCCTTGTTTCTACACTATGAATAGGTGATTTGTTGTATCGGGATCTGCTTCAGACTGATCACCTTGCCACCCCCCCCCCCCCTCCCCTGTATCCACACATCACATGCCAGTCTGTCTCGCCCCCTCCAGCTTTCTCCCCCCAACTACAATCAGTCTGAAGGGTCCCGACCTGAGACGCCATCTGTTCATGTCCTCCAGATATGCTGTCTGACCTGCTGAGTTACTCCAGCACTTAGTGTCTGTTTGTGAACATGGATGATGTCAGCGCATATCAACGGTTTGTAATATTCCACCTGTCTGGATCTCAATATGACAATTCCACTTATGGGCCCTGACAAAGAGTCAGTGGACTATTAGCCAGAAGTAGAACACAATTCCTCCCCTCATCTGTGCTCAGAATCAGACATCTTTTAGTTGCTGTCAGGTGGGGACTTGCTTATTGTCCAGTACAGTGTACGTTGCTGTTGCTGGCACTACTAAAAGTAATGAACTCACAATTATACCGCTAGATTATATGTTTTCAGGTTTATTCTTTAAAAGGTTTTTACCTTTCTCTGTCTTGTTCCAGAGCTTTCTGTTCTGCCTCCAGACTATCTCGAAGATCTGCTTCTTCACAGCCATTTAACGTCGCTAGCTTTTGCTTCTGTTCCTCGATCTCTAGGTCAATGGCTGAATGGCGCTGAAGAGCGGCATGTCTCCTCTCTATTTTGGCGACAGCCTGCTCGAGTGCCTCCCTCTGTTGCTTTTCTCGCAGTTCAATAATCTCCTTCTCCTTCATTCGAACTTTCTCCTCTTGCCGAGCTATATTAGCGGTAAACTCGTATGTTTGTTGGAGTTGCTGGAGCTGATCAGTACTCGCTCTGTAATGCGCTAATTGCTCCCCCTTTTCTTCAATCTCCTTCTCCGTCTGGAAGAGTACAACGTCCAAACTGGGGAGGCCCTGGTCAAGGATATCTGCAGCTCTTTGCTTTTCTTCCATCAGTGCAGGCAAATGGTTTTGCGTCAAATATTCCAGCTGCCGTTCCTTGTCCAGCAACCGTTGCTTGGCCTCTTTGTCTTTCTCCGCAGCTTCGACCAACTCGCTCGAATCTAAAGTACCACTCTCACCAACCTGATGAAGAACTGTCACAGAATCTTGATGCAAATGCCTTAGCTGGTCAAGGACTTCACGCTCAGTCAGGATTTCTTTTTCCAGGAGCTCTTTTTGGCAAAAGGCATCTTCTTCCAAAGCGGTGAATTTTTCCAGCTGCGCTCTTTTCAGGTCCACGTACCTTTGCTTTGCTCTTTGAACGTCTTCCGGCTCTTCATCTCCGTTGGGTCGAGCTTCTTTAGCTTTGAGAAAAACCTCCCTCATTTCTTCCAGGATGTTTTTCTCTT
Source organism: Malacoraja senta (assembly GCA_038087875.1). Lineage (NCBI taxonomy): Eukaryota > Metazoa > Chordata > Chondrichthyes > Rajiformes > Rajidae > Malacoraja > Malacoraja senta. Next base: position 88,623,927 of record CM075978.1, on the reverse strand, counting down.
CATCGATGCTTTGCACGTTGTCTCGCTTGAGCAGTTGGATGGTCTCCTGCTTGTCTCTGAGCAGTTCACCCAGTCGGGTAACCAACGACTGTTGATCTTTTGCTTCTTCTTCAAGCCTTCTCTTTGCCAGTTCTACTTTCTGGCTATGTTCATCCTTTTCCTTCTTAAGCTTCTCCAGTTCTCGGAGAATCTCCAGTTTACCGGCTTTGTCCTGCTCATGGAGTTCCTGCAACTTCTGCAGTTCATTTTGGACCCGCGTGTAAATTTCCTCCTCCTGCTTTCTCTTTTGCAGCTCGATTTCCAGTTGTTCTCTCTGCCGTTCCTCCTCAAATTTTTCCTTTTCCGAAATCAAATCTTTAAGTCTACTCTCAATGTCTAAATTCCTGCGCTTCAGACTTTCCTCTTGTTTCCTGATGCGCAGCTTCACAATTTCAGTCTCTTGGCGTTGCGACTCCACCTCCAGCTGCAATTTCTCCAGTTCCGATTTCTCCGTTTGCTGCTTTTCTTCCATTTCCTCGATTAGTCTCCTAAATGCATAAACGAAGAGCACATATTTAAAACTCAATCGCAAATTCAAAGCCTAAATTTTAGTTTCAGACAAAAAGTCAGACCAATTCTACGTGACCCGTTGAGTAGGTCCAATATCTTTTGTGTAGGAAGGAACAGCAGAAACTGGTTCACACCAATGATAGACACAAGATGCTGGAGTAACTCAGAGGGGCAGGCCGCATCTCCTGGGCATTTGTATAAATATCCAATATCGTACATGGGCTTCTCCTATTGTTCATGCAATTTCATTTTCTTGCCCTAATTTGGCATCAAGTGCAGCACGGACATCAAGAGCCGTAGGACCTGTTCCTGTGCTGTATGTACTATGCTGTAATTTTTCAAATCAAAAACTTCACTGAAAATGTATATAGCACGTCTCCAAAAAATAAAAGCAGAGAAATTGCCAAGATTCTGAATGAGCAAACATTAAGGAATGTATCATGCCTAAAAAATACTCAAGTGAGGCCACAAAATAGATGACATATTACACTAAAAGAGACACAAAGTGCTGGAGTAACTCAGCTGGTCAGGCAGCATCACCGGAGAACATGGATAGGTGATGTGCAGGAAGGAACTGCAGATGCTGGTTTAAACAGAGTTTTCTTTTTCACACAGAGAGTTGTGAGTCTGTGGAATTCTCTGCCTCAGAGGACAATGGAGGCCGGTTCTCTGGATACTTTCAAGAGAGAGCTAGATAGGACTCTTAAAGATAGTGGAGTCAGGGGATATGGGGAGAAGGCAGGAACGGGGTACTTATTGGGGATCAGCCATGATCACATTGAATGGCAGTGCTGCCTCAAAGGGCCAAATGGCCTACTCCTGCACCTATTGTCTATTGTCTAAACCGAAGACAGACACAAAATGGTCTGAAATGGGTCTTGACCCGAAATGCCACCCATTCCTTCTCTCCGGAGATGCTGCCTGCCCCACTGAGTTACTCCAGCATTTCGTGTCTATCTATGGATAGGTGATGTTTCGGATTGGGACTCTTCTTCAGGCAGTTTCGACGCATGAAACTAATCGTGAACAAGACGAATGGCTTTGAAGCTCTTTCGCAACTCATAATCATGAAGTGATAGTCGTTAATTAGTCTTGTCGTGAACAAAATCAGCATAAATTCTGGTCTCCATTAATGTACAGATAATTTAATTTTAAACAAAATAGCTTAATATTCTGACTTATCTTTACATTCATTGAGCATAAATATGAATTATACATTCATATAAAAATGGATTTAGAAAAAATGTCTAATTAAAATGCGCTTTCAAGTACTTGATACACTTATTTTTTAAATGCCAATTTAAGTGATTGCTATTTGGCAAAAATGGAAACACAACTCCTTGGTTTCCGATTTTAATAATATCCAGTAAATACAAATCAAAAGATAGCTGTCAAGCAAATTATAAAATATTTGTGGGGATTTGAAAGAACAGATGATTGAGAAACCAAAATATGATGGATAATGGTTTAACTACTAAGTGTGCCAGTCTGCAGTTCCTTGTTTTTATTACATGTTGGTCCATTCTTACCTCTTGCTTTCCAGTTTTTCCAGTTCCTCTCGTTGCTGCCTCTCAAACTCAAGCCTAGTAAAAGAAATCACAAACATTATGCATTCCTCAACTTTTAACATACATTAATATCCACATAAAAGGATTGGTAAAAATAAAATATTTTATTCGAATGAAGCAAAATGCATCATACAAACAACACAACTACAATATAAGGTAGACAAAAATGCTGGAGGAACTCAGCGGGCGAGGCAGCATCTATGGAGAGAAGGAAAAAGCGACATTTCGGGTCGAAAACCTTCTTCGGACCCCTTCTTCTTAGCAACCAACTACAATATAAGCTCAGTACAAATTATAAACATATATGAAATAATAAGGTCAATATAAAAGCTCAGTCTGAAGAAGGGTTTTGTCCCAGAACGTCACCCATTCCATCTCTCCAGAGATGCTGCCTGACCCGCTGAGTTACTCCAGCATTGTGTCTTTCTTCGGTGTAAACCAGCATCTACTGTTTCTTTTTATTTTTACATCCTTTTAAACTACCACTGACCAAAATGAAGTTATTATAGATATAGAAACTGCAGATGCTAGAATCTTGAGCAAACAAAAACACAAAAGGCAAGAGGGATTTGGGCAGAACCTGAGGAGGGAGTGGACTGATGGTGTTGCAGGTCTTGATTGGAATGAGAGGAAAAAGCTGGAAAAGAGAGGTGGGGTGGGGCAAAGCTTGGCAAGTCATTGACTGAAGCTCTGAGTCAAGCCTTTCTTAACTCTGAAGAAGGGTCTCGAACCGAAACGTCACCCATTCCTTCTCTTCAGAGATGCTGCCTATCCCGCTGAGTTACTCCAGCTTTTTTGTCTATCTTCGGTTTAAATCAGCATCTGCAGTTCCTTCCTACCCATTCTCATCAAGCTCAATTAGTTCCCAGAGCATTTACAGATCAACTTCAATGTTCTTGTTTTAATTTTGAAATCCCTCTACTACCTTGCCCTAGTTATTTTACCGATCACCTGCGAACAGAAGGTACCTTTAACTTCTAACCCGCCCATCACCCATCCTTTTTCTCCAGAGATGTTGCTTGATGCGCTGTGTGACTCCAGCAGTTTGTGTCCATCTTTGGTATAAACCAGCATCTGCAGTTCCTTTCTACACCTTTAACATACTGGGCCCCTCCACACCATTTCCACACTTTGGAGGCAGATCCTTCAGTAACTACACCCTTGCCTCCAGTATGATTTCTCAAACCTGCTTTAGCTTTCTTCCTAGGTAGACAAAAATGCTGGAGAAACTCAGCGGGTGAGGCAGCATCTATGGAGCGAAGGAATAGGCAACGTTTTGGGCCGAAACCCTTCCTCAGACGTAATGAGCTTTCTTCCTCATTACTCAAACCACTTTGTTTCGATTACATCTTTAATTTTCCTCATTCATTCACTTTCTCCCCAGTATCTACCCTATTCTTTTAAAACACCTTGGAAAGTTTCTTTGTAAGACAAATCCAAGCTCTGACAAGCAGTGCACGCCAAATGAGGCCGACAGTGGTGTTGGCATAATCCCAGGCACACACATCTAAATTAGTGCACTTATCACGTAAAGAAAGGCATTTTGCAAAACAAGCCTGGCATATATTTTTTAGAAAAGTAATTTCATGCAGACATCACAATCAATAAATAGAAGCAGAATTTTTACTACCTTAGACAAATGGGTCCCTTTATAGTGAAAAAACTGTCATGGCAAGTGCAGTGAAAGCAAAAAAGATCAATTAAGAAAAGACACATTTTATCTGTTCAGTTGATTAAAATAAACAAATCCGAAAGTCAACTGAAAAATAACATACAATGAAACTAAATCCTGTCACTATTATTGATTGCAAGTCTAAAATGGAAAAAGTCAAAAATGAAAGGTACATTTGTGAGCAAAATTGAAAAATAAAAGTTATTAGAAAAGCAGAACCAAAACTGATCCATGATTACATTGTGCCATCTGCAGGAACCAAGACATCCTCTGTTAAACCTCTATTGCGGTTCCATCCCCAATCTTTAGCCCAGATATATGTTAGTTCCATGAGTATCTAAAGGGCCTGTCTCACTGCACAAGGTAATTCAAGGGTTCTCCCGTGTTCTCCCCTGATTCGAGCTCGTGTAATGTACGTAGCGGGTACGTAGGGGCTCGTACGAGTAAAAAGTTTTTAAAAAAAATTGTCACGAGTATTTTTTTACTCGTGGACAATTTTCAGTGTTGAAAAAACTTCACAAGTTTACCGGATTTCCCGAGTACCTACCGTTACTCGTATGAGCCGCTACGTGACATCCACGAGCTCCTACGTACCCGCTACGTACATTACACAAGCTCGAATCAGGGGAGAACTCGGGAGAACTCTTGAATTACCTCGTACAGTGGGACAGGCCCTTAATCATGTGCCTTATCAGTTTAGTTTGGTTTAAAAATACGGCGCGGAAGCAGGCTGCCCACCGAGTTCGCGCTGACCAGCGATCCCTGCACACTAACACTATCCTACACACACTAGGGACAATTTACCTTATTACCGAAGCCAATTAACCTACAAACCTGTACGTCTTTGGAGTGTGGGTGGAAACCGGAGCACCCGGTGAAACCCCACACAGTTCACGGGGAGAACGTACAAACTCCGTACAGACAGCACCTGTGGTCAGGATCGAAAATGGGACTCTGGGGCTGTAAGGCAGCAACTCTACAACTGCGCCACAATGCCACCCATTGTCATCTGCCATACAGACAATAGCCCATTATTTTTACCTCCCACCATTTTACCCCTCTATTTTTTTTCCTGAAATTTTTGGATCACTATATTTACTCCCGGTCACAAACGCTGTGCATTAGCCATTAAATCCATTCCATTACTCAGGCCAAATCAAGCTGTTTGCTGTAGGTGAGTCTCAAAACCATATATTATCCATCACCAAAATGGCCTACTTTCACCATCGTTGTTGAAATCCGACCATGTCATCAGATTTTTTATCAACTGATAGTGCTTGATTTATGAACATTTTGCCAATGTCATTGAGACCGAGGTAAGTATCTACGATTTGCAATGCTATTTGCCACTACAATGAATAACACGCCACTATCCATGCCGAGTAATACATTAAACCAAAATCCCTACCTTGCATTTCATCCAGTCTTGCCAATTTACAAAATGCTGCTTTAAGAATTCCTAAAAACGTACCTCCTTTATACAGCAATGACTCGGACTCCTTGATAGGCATTATTCAAGTTTCAAACATGCTTCCAAAGTCCTTCATCTATAACTTTCTCCCACAGTTATATGTATGCCCACAACCCCTCTCTTGTGCTTCATGGTTGCTTTTGCTTCACACTGGCAGCAGTGCTTTTCATGTTACCTAGGCTTTAGACCGAGGAATTTCTTCTTTAAAACCTCTCAGAAGGTCATCTTTCCACCAGAGATGATCACAACTAATCTCAGGCTGGACCTGATCTCGTGGTCAACCTCACAGAAGTCCCTGTACATCGTGGAGTTAACTGTGCCTTGGGAGGCTGCAGTTGGTGAAGCGCATGAACGCAAATGTCTGAAGTATTCAGACTTAGCAGCCGAGATAGAAAACGCGGCTGGTGTAGAGGGTGCTCCCTGTAGAGGTTGGTTGTAGAGGGTTTGTAGCCATGTCAACAACCAGACTCCTGAAAGTAATGGGAGTTCGAGGACAGGCCTTCCGGCAAGCCGTTCCGGCAAGCAACTGGCTGTGGCTGAAGAGAAAGGACTCCAACTGGGCTGCAAAATGACCAGCAAGAGGGGTAAAACGGAGGGGAGCGCACCTGGGATGCCAGGTGTTGCTGTTGAGCCCTCTGGAGGCGTCGTGGGCCTATCAACAAAACACCAAGGAAGGAGGGTGCCCACCTGATGACCCCAATGAAGTTTTTACCCCTACCCCCACTCAAGATAGTAAGAAGGTGCCAATTATAACAGGGATTGTAATATCTATATTACTAAAAGTCTGATCTTGACCACTTCCTGTTGTTCTGTATATTGATTTTAGGAAAAATGCCGCCACTTACGGCTGTGACTTTTGGCCATCTTAATCAGAGTCCACCTCTGCTGCGCAGGACAAGGCCACGCCCCTTCCGGAGGGACTATACAACCCGGAAGTGTGGAGGTGACTCAGTTAGTCTCTGCAGGATGGGGGAGCGAGAGGTCGTAATTCTCAATCTGAGCTGTGAATAACACTGAACACATGTCTACTAAACTGTGAGTGGTTTTACTGACCTGTTAGTGCCCTTAATGTGGTTTGAAAATATAGTTTGGAAATGCTAAAGCTGTGTTGCCTTTGGTTTGGATATGCTAAAGCTGTGTGGCCTTTGGTTTGGAAGTGCTAAAGCTGTGTTGCCTTTGGTTTGGGTGTGCTAAAGCTGTGTTGCCTGATTAAAGTTGCCTTGACTGATTAAAGTTGCCTTGACTGATTAAAGTTGCCTTGCCTTCTATATAATTAAAAGTCTAATTTTGACCACTTCCTGTTTGCGCTTTATATTGAATTTAGAAAAAACGCTACCATGTACAGCTGTGATTTTTGGCCATCTTACTCAGAGTCCTCCTCCGCTCATCAGGTGCCGAGGATTTTTCCCATCGATGAAAAATAAGTTATTAGTGTTTTAAAAATGTTGAGATCTCTCTCCTGTCAATCATGCCATGAAGGCCACACCCCTTCTGGTGGGAAGGGGGGAGGGACTATAAAACCCAGAAGTGTGGGCGTGACTCAGTCTCTGCAAGATGGTGGAGGGAGAGGTCATGACTCGCTGTCTTTAGTGGCCTTGCACCCTGCTTGAAGTGGTAAGAAACTGCACTTGAATTTGGTGGCCTTGCACCCTGCTTGAAGTGGCAAGAAACTGCACTTGAATTTGGCGGCCTTGCACCCTGCTTGAAATGGAATTTCAAGGAATAGCCGTGAGTCAACTTCCAACCCACCAGCCGTGAGTGAGTGAGCTGCCAGCCCAAGAATCCATTTGGCCCACAATGTCCATACTAGCCCTCTGGAAACCAGTCCAGCCCACAACACCCATACTAGTGCTCCAGCAAGCCCTCCCCCCCCCCCCCACTGGCCACCAATATTGGAATTGGTGGAGAGGTGGAATATTGCGTTGGGAGCCCAGCCCTACCGTGTGATGCTGGGACCCAACGGGTCCCACTTAGTCTAGTCAAGTCCTATAAGCCCAACTCCACATTCCACCTGCCTCTCCTAGTGACATTTAAATGGCTTTTACATACAGGGATTGGCAGAGGGAAATGGATCATGTGCAGGCAAAGGAGATTAGTTTAATTTAGCATTACGTTTGGCATGGACATTGTGGGCTGAAGGGCCAGTTCACATGCTGTACTGTTATTTCCTGAATGCACATCTAACCAAGTATCATGTGTGCTAATACTTCTATTTTGTTTGGTGTCAAATTTTCCTTGGGAACATTATGTTCCTGCAGATATTACACAATGCGAAATGCATTCTGTCAATCTAATTTGGTGCAAATAAATAACAAGAAAATAATCTGGAAGATATCTTTACATTGCAACTTTAAAACACAAGTAAAGCATACTGCACTTCATCCTCCAAAGCTGAAAACTCAAATATTTTGTGTGTTCAGATCAAAGCAGAAAAACAAAATCAAAATATTCTCCACATTTAGTTTTCCAAAATAGAGTTAATAAACATCTCGACTTTACCTGGGGGATTTAGCCTGTGGTTTAATGATTGAAATGTGCACTTATTGTGAGTGAAGGCAATCAAATTCCAAGAAAACACGACAAGCTAGTCAAAAATGTAATAATAAATATTGCAGCCTATTTAAAAAAAGCTGTAGTAAGGAAAATTAAACATTGCTAGCTCTTTAACAGGACTTTTTTTGTAGTCAGAAATAAGTAAGATAAAAAAAAACACAAAGGTGATTTTAATTAAGATACAATAGCTTCAATGCATATTAATGTTAAAACACACAAATCTCTTTGAACAATTATTTTCCAATTAATTTTTGTGCCCCTTTTCACAACATATTGTAATAAAGATGAATATACACATTATGTTGTAATGAAGATGAATATACATTCCACGACAATACAATCACTGTTCTAATTTGGTTGTTATATTAGTTATTTTGATAATTTTAGAATCAATCCATTGAATTCATTATTTGTTGGTATTTTTTGATGTGCCCATATTCAATTTTTAGCATTGGTGCACGGGTTATTTATTTTCAAAATCATTTACTGTGAATGGAATTGCAGAGAAGGAAGCTAAATGGCTCAAATAGCGATTAGTTAAGGAACTGACTGATTGGGATGCAGTGGCAGATGTTTAAGGGAATCTTTCAGAGCAGATACATTCTAACAAGAAAGAAAGGAAAAATCAAAACCACTGCAGAAGTTAAAGATGGATTGAATTTAAATGAAAGATGGGAGCTGATCACAAAATTGGGCATAATAGAAAACAGCAAAGTATAACCAAAAGATTAACAAGGAGGGAGAAAGTAGAATGCAAGGAAAAGCTGGTCAGAAATGTTATAATAAGCAGCCCGTAATTGTAAAATATAAAAGCGAGTTGAACCTACAGAAAATGAGTCTGGCTGGCATGGTGGCGCAGCAGTAGAGTCGCAGCACCCAGATCGGTAGGGTCCGATCCGGGTGCTGCCTGTTTGTACGTTCTTCCCGTGACTGTGTAGGTTTTTCCCAGGATCTCCGGTGTCCTCCCACACTAGAAAGACGTACAGGTTTGTAAGTTAATTGGCTGCCGTAAAGATTGTAAATTGTCCCTAGTGTGCAGGACAGTGCCAGTGTGTTGGTCAGCGCGGGCTCGGTATGCCAAAAGACCTGCTTCTGTGCTGTATCTACAAACTAAACAATTAATAGGGCAAGATAAGGAGTCATTTTCTAACGATGCAAGTTTTGCATTAGATAATAACATGTAGTAAAATATAGTAAATAGATCTAATAATTGTTCATTGATGAGGAATTGCATATGAAAGTAAGGAGATATATATCAGTCTCATGCGGCATTGGCACAACCATATCTGGAGTATTGTGCAAGTATTGATCTCTTTATTGATGAAAGGGTGTTAATACAGTGGAAGTGGGACAACGGAGGTTTAGAAGCCAGAATATTGCTAGAATAAGCAAGTTGTGTTATGAGGAAAGCTTGAGTTGGATTGGCAGGACCAGAGAAAAAAAAAGAGTGGTGATTTGAGTGAAACCGAACATTTGGGAAGTTATGGTTGTGGCCAAGACGTTTCCTCTGTGGGAGAATCTTAAACCAGGGTGACCTTATAGATGAAGCAAAATACTTTCTCACAGAGGGTTGTGGATATTTCAAACTCTGTTTCTCAGAATGCGGGACAAGCAGTGTCTTTGAATATTTTAAAATCAGTGGCAGACTGATTCTTACTAAATGAAGAGTTGAAATGGTACATAACATCGGGGCCAAAGCAGAACTGAGATTACAAGTGCATAAACCACAATCTTATCGTGACTGAGCAGGATTGAGGGAATGAGTGACCTACTCCTGCCCCGAGTTTAGAGTGAGATGCTTTTACAAAATTCACAGATGCATCCAAGACCTAGTAGCCTACATTTTTTTTTTAAAATCCCAATTTAATGAGCATTTAGTAAATTAATTTCCATTAAATCCTACATGTTTTGTTGCAAAAGGCTCATTATTCAAATTGGTCTCCTTTACCAATAAATGTCCAATTAAAAAAAAAAGAATTCTATTAAATGGCGTGATTCGCAATGACCAGTTTAAATTTACTTGAGAGATACAGCGTGGAAACGCCCTTCGGCACACCAAGTTCACGTCAACGAGCTATCCCCGCACATTAACACTACCCTACACACACACACACACACTAGGGACAATTTACATTTATACCAAGCCAATTAACCTACAAACCTGTACGTCTTTGGAGTGTGGGAGCAAACCGGAGATCCCGGAGAAAACCCATGCAGGTCAAGGGGAGAATGCACAAACTCCGTTCAGACAAGCACCTGTACTCAGGATGGAAACCGGGTCTCTGGCGCGGTATGGTAGCAACTCTATCGCGGCGCCACCGTGCTGCCCTATTGCATAGGTATGTTACAAGACTTACCTTCAGCAGCGCTGCAGTTCGGTCACTGGCTGTGTGCGCGACTTTGGCGCCTTTGAGGGGGGGGGCGCGGTTAAAATGCGGTATTCTCCTACCTGTCCTCGATATATTTTCTCGGGGAGTTAGCAAATGCTGAAGATTTGTTCTGACGGCCGTTCTGTGATTTTTAAAATCGCTGGACCATTTCAGCGCTGGAGTAAACTAAAAAGCCGCTTCTAATGCCGTGAACGCCGACAACGGGGACGGATTTCACGCACGGGACAGGTAAAGGAAAGCCGTTTATTTTACATATAAACGTGCTTCTTAGGATGCCTTTAATCCAAATTTTACGTTGCGAAAAGGTGATTTATTCCCCATACGAACCGGCAGTATTTTTCCTGCCAATATGGGGTTTAAATTCACCGCAAATGCAACGTTCCAATTGATCGCGTTCCACAAAATCCCACTCGCAAGATGATTTTAAATGGCCATTAATTTACAGGAATTAAACACTAAATTCCTTCAACTGAGATCTACTCTGACTGCGATGCGCCGGCACTAGCAGGACCTCGCATTGACGCTCCCGGAACTTCGGGCCTCACTCACCCAGATCTGCAACGGACCACAACTGTATTTCATCCGCCCCAACAATTCTCCACTAAATTCCTTCCATTTGGCCTATAAATTCATGACAATGAGATTTAAAAATCATGTTATATTGTGAATTCTTGTGTGAATGTTATTTGGACACTTAGGCTATTTAAAAATGTTAATCTTTTCTTAAGTAATGGATAGATGTTTAGATCTAGTAATTGAATTTTGTAATTAGCTATAATTGGGTAACTAACTAATTATATGCTTTAATTTCAGGTCATCCAAGTAAGATTGTTTCATATTTGTTTCAGAATGCTTCAATCTTCTTTTGAACAACGGAAGGTAGCCCTGAACTAAATGTGTTTCAAAAGAACCTATTTGATTATGGGTTAATAGCTGGAAAAAAGTTTATCCTTAAATTCTGGAAAAATGCTCCAATACCAACTATAAACATGTGGATTTCAAACATGTTTGAAACATTACACCTGGAAGAGATAAGACTCCTCCTGGCAGGCAAATCAGATCACTTCCATAGGACGTGGTCTTCATTTATAGAACTTCTACAAGCATAAGGTGCAAAAGTACTTTAAAAAGGTACCGATGTCAGGACTTGGTAAAGGGGGATGAAAGGTGGCGAGTTGGTATATCCCATTTGCTTGATGTTCATAACAGAGTATCTGTTTTTTTCTCTTTTCTCTTCTTTCTCTTTTTTCTTCCCTAGGGTCTATCTCTTAATCTCTTTTCTCTAATTTATCTTGTATAGGGTCTTTATTCTTTTCTTTCGACACGCTTTTACACTAACACTATTTTCTTTCACTTTCTCCTTCTTCTTAATTTCAACCTTTTCTTTTTATTATCTTTAAAAAATGAAGGAGTACATTAATTGTAATAAGATATACGTGATGTGTACTAATGTAATTGTTTGTAATTTAATGTACTTCTAATAAATAAAATTAAAAAAAAAAGAATGCTTCAATCTATAATAACTGAAAATTTCTTTCACTTCTCTTAATTTTTAAGAAAGTTATGGGCTTTTGACTGTCCTCGATCACAGCTTTTGTGTTAAGTCAATGGAAAAGCAATAGGGAACAAGATGCTAATTTCCAAGTATGAAAATGGCCATAACGTTTTTAATACTGAAGATATGAAAGTGAATTAGGTGTCAAATTAAACTTCTTTTTATGCTTTATCTGATGGGATAAATTGCAGACTTGATTTTTAAAATCACAAAATTTTGTAACATTGCATAGCTAGTGATTCGCAATAACCAGTTTTTAAACCCAAAATACATTTGGGAAAATTCCATTGTGCCGTTCAACACAAAAGCAAGATAAAAACAGTTCAGTCAATCATAAATGCATCAAAATATTTCTTACATACCCTGGGTTGTAAAGCATGACAGTTGAAAGACTCTCACACGATTTAGAAAGGTCTGTCATAGACAAACTAAAGGTCGACAGCAATCCACTCTGTAAAAGTATACATAACTGTTTATAGTGATATTTACTTTATTATTTTGGAGATTACAAACCAACATCAACATGATATCTAAAATAAAAAGTGTGGCTTTCCATGTTATAAATTTTATGTTTGGACAGGACTCTGCTGTATGGCTGAAACTTAATTTTAAGCTTGCATCACTGGGCCTGAATGCAATCCATAACACTTTGGAATATATGCAGAAGACAGAAACCTGCATTTTCCTCTTAAAGGTCCCTTCCAGCATAGACAGACACAAAATGCTGGAGTAACTCAGCACTTCTGCAGTCTGAAGAAGTGTCTCGACCCAAAACATCACCCATTTCTTCTATCCAGAGATGCTGCCTGTCCCGCTAAGTTACTCCAGCATTTTGTGTCCGTCTTCGATGTAAACCAGCATCTGCAGTTCCTTCCTACACCCTTCCAGCCTACTTTGGTCTGTCACTAGAGATTAGCTAGTCATCGCCAAAACCAGCATTGATTGTCTGACACATGGCAGGCACCGTAGGGTTAAATGAGAAACCTATGGGAAGAGCAGGACACAGTACAACCAACCACACACAGCACAATTACACTGACCGACCAAAGGTTTGTGGTTCCACCTGGAATTTTTTTCTCCGTGATGCTGACTATTGAACTTGCACATACATTTGATTTAAAATGCGATTCCATTGTTCCAACACTATTTTTTAACTAACATGATCTTAAGTTCATCTATCTGAAATTTCCAGATCAACGTATTGCATCTTAATAAATTCTTTCAAGATCACACCTCCGACTTCTCTTCTCCACCCCTCATCCACGGCACTAAAACAAATTGTCATTCTACTTCCCGATGACTCAATTAAGACATAATCTGTAAAGGGAAAACCTAGTTAAGTGTAAATATAATTGATCTGCACACCTATAAATTTATTTGTAGTTATGAGGTTGCTCTTTTTAAACATGTGGTTAACTAAACTGCTTAACATACCTTCCTTTTCTCCCGGAGTTTAGCAGCTTCCTTGGGATGATTAAACCTGAACATGTTGGTTCTCCCCAGCAGTATGACAGCTCCTTTAAGGGAAGAGAAAAGGAAGTTGAATTAGTTGATTCATCAAGAGTTTAGTTAGTATTTAGAGATAGGGCATGGAAACACTTGCCATGTGGGCCAATATTTGGCCCACTGAGCCCACGCCAACAATCACTCACACATACACTTGTTCTATGTTATCCCACTTTCACATCCTACACACCGGGGGTCATTTAAAGAAGCCAATTAACCTACAAACCTGCACGGCGCACCCGGAGAAAACCCACGCGGTCACAGGGAGAACATACAAACTCCGCACAGACAGCACCCATAGTCAGGATCAAACTCAGGGCTCTGGTGCTGTCGGGGCAGCAGCTCCACCACTGCACCACCATGAGGCCCTTGCGCCACTCTGTCGCCCTGTATGGACTTATATTGCCCTATTGAAATTCTGTTAGCGAATGTAACTGAGTGAAGTGTACTTCACCAAGTGCTGGTTAAGCTCTGTTACCGGATCATAACAATGTACCAACAAAACTACATGATGCTCATTCACAAAAACAGAATTTGCCGCAGAAAGGTATGATTGAATAACAAATTTCATCAAGTTATGCAATGAGAGGCTGAGTTTTAAGGTCGATTACACATTTCAGCAAGATATTATTAATATTAAATATCAACCTGCTGCTCCTTAAATTCCCCATCTATTACAATGGCAACCACTAATGCTCAGATGAATTATATGACCATAAAATTGTTGAAACTAAATATGACTGTTAATTGTACGTATTAAATTGCACAAGTACTTTTCAACTCCTCAAGTAGCATAAAAATATTTCAGAATATTGGTACAAGCATTTCCTCATTAGTATTTAAACTGGGTCGACAATGGTATAAATCTAATAAAATTTCATCCCGTGTTTTCCATCTAATTTACATCACTTGATAATTAAAGCGTAGAGTTTTGATATTATCTGGGGCATTGTGGCTATGCAGGGGTAGAAAGAAAATCCCATCAATTTTGTTAATATTTGAAAAGCAGGTAGATAATGTAGAGAATTATTAATCCTCTGAATAACATATTGCTCCTGGGTGTATGAAAAGACCCCAAAGGTTCTTAAAAGGCAAAAAACACTTAACCTTGTCCACTTGGCCCTCACACCTATTACTACGAAAATGAAATTAAACAAAAGATAACAAAAGAATTTGCATGCATCCAAATTGCATTTTATTTGTTAGTGTACAAATGCTAGTTCAGAGCAGGATTTAATTAAAGGCAGCGATAGCATTTAAAAGTAAAAATTGAGGGCAAACTTATTGATTAAATATTTGGCTTGTGCTGAAAATGATTATAAGTTTGCGATATTTACTACACCAATTGTGTGAACAAACTTTTATTTTTTTAAGTGCCAAAAATCATCCAAACATTTACTAGCTTCTCTAATTACTGGCATGCACCACCAGACGCTTGAACAGATTCTTCCCCTGTTATCAGACTTCTAAATGGTCCATCTATAAGCTAGGGCACTGTCCCGATTCTCCAACCTACCTCATTTGCCAACATTTGACTTTGTCTCTGAAACATTTACGTTACAAGGCTGAGAAACTATATTCTGCATTATTGGATCTTTCCCTCCGCTCTACCTTCTGTGCTCCTGATGGGTTTATTGTATTCATCTACAGTAATATCAGATTTGATTAGTTAGCACGCAAGCAAAAGCTTTTCACTGTATCTCAGTACAAGTGACAATAATAAACCTAAACCTGTTATTTCTTATGTATGTACTCCATTGCATCATTAATTTTCTGAATTCATACATTGTTGTTTTTGGCTTACAGCTTAAAATTCTATTGTTGATTGGTTCTGGTTGGTTAGGGAAGCTCCCGGCAAGTGCCACAGAGCCGTGCAGGAATGGACCCGCGGAGTGGCGGTCAGATCGCGCCTCCGAGAACAAAGAGGGACCCGGTGGGGGGCCGCTGAGAACGAGAAGGGACCCGGCTGCGGAGAACGAAGAGTGACCCGGTCGGTGGTGGTGGGGGGGGGGGGGGGGTGGCGCCGAGAAACGAAGGGGGACTAACATGACTCTGATGAGAATAAACACTGGAAAAGCTGGAGTGACTCAGCGGGTTAGACAGTATCTCCGGAGAAATGGAATAGTGACGTTCCAGGTCGAGACACTTCTTCAGACTTCAGTCCTCAGTCTGAAGAAGGTCGTTGACCCGAAACGTCACCCATTCCTTCTCTCCAGAGATGCTGCCTGTCCCGCTGAGTTACTCCAGCTTTTTGTGTCCATCTTCGGTTTAAAGCAGCATCTGGAGTTCCTTCCTAGACACGACTCTAATGAGTACTTTTGCAACTCTTGTCGGCACCAGAGACGTGGCAACTCTGTGTACTTTGTGTATTGTATGCAAAACAAGACATCTCACGTACCTAGGCAAAGTATCATTGATAGTCATTAATTTAGTTATTAAGTCCTGTTACCTTGGTAGGTATGTTACAAAACTTACCTTCAGTCGCGCTGTAATTCTGTCACTGGCCGTGTGCGCGATTTTAGCGCCTTTAAGGGGGGGCGGGGTTAAAACGCGGGTTTCTCCTCCCTTGTCCTGGTTAATATTTTGTTGGAGTACAAGCCTTGGCTGACAAATCGTTCGTAGTGGCCTTTTGTGTATTTTTTATTTTTTATTAAATCGTCAATGTCAGCGCTAGAGTAATTTTAATATCAACTCCTGAAGCGTCAACGCCGATAACGGGGACGGATTTCACACATGGGACAGGTAAACGAAAGTGGTTTCTTTAAATGTATAAAAGTGCTTCTTAAGAAGCCTTTAATTCACATTTTATCATGCGACACGGTGATTTTATTCCCCGAATTAACGGCAGTATTTTTCATGCCAATACGGGGTTAAATTCACCGCAAATGAACGTTCCAAATGATCGCGTTCCAGAAATCCTCACTCACAAGATGATTTAAATCCCCATTAATTTACAGGTATTAAACATTCAATTCCTTCCATTTGGCCTGTAAATTCATGAAAATGAGATTTAAAAATTATGTTATATTGTGAATTATTGTGTGAATGTTATTTGGACACTTAGGCTATTTAAAAATGTTAATCTATTCTTAAGAAATTGATAGATGTTTAGATCTAGTAATTGAATTTTGTAATTAGCTACAATTAGGTAACTAGCTAATTATATGCTTTACTTTCATGTCTTCTAAGTAAGATTGTTTCATATTTGTTTCAGAATGCTTCAATCTATAATAACTGAAAATTTCTTTCAGTTATCTTAATTTTTAAGAAAGTTATGGGCTTTTAACTGTCCTCGATCACAGCTTTTGTGTTAAGTCAATGGAAAAGCAATAGGGAACAAGATGCTAATTTCTGAGTATGAAAATGGCCATAACTTCTTTATTACTGAAGATATGAAAGTGAATTAGGTGTCAAATTAAACTTCTTTTTATGCTTTGTGATGGGATAAATTGCAGACTTTATTTTTAAAATCTCAAAATTTTGTAACATTGCTAACCTTGGTTTAATTGAGTAGGTTGTTTAATAGGATTGCCATTGACAGAGCACTGTGCATCGTTCAGTGGTATTACAGTCACTCTGTTATTCAGGTTTTCAAAGATGCAGTGTTCACTTTCCAAATCAAGGCCATGGAGAACTGCGAAGACAAATTGGTAAACACAACCATGATTACCAGTCAATAACAATCGGCTTCTTCAACATACATCTCAAGTCACTCTCACACCACTTAACTCTGAATATATAGCTAGCCAAGATGCGATTATTTCTGAAAACCATTTAAAAATCTCCAACTACAAGCATGATCCTTAATAAAATGACCGTAAATGACGCAGACTTTTAGGAAAGCCAATCCCAAAGGTACAATTTCAAAAGCTGAAACGTGGCTGCATAATAGGAGTAAGCCTTCCATGAGATTTCTTGGCAGCAATATTTAAACAAGCAATTAGGCTTCAACACATAGAAAATGCGACAGAAATATGCTGAATAACAATAATTTATATTAGCATGGCAATTTTAATAAAGCTACTAGTTGTCTCCTAGTGTTTTTATAGGGAAAAATTAAATGGCAAACAAAATGAAAAACGAGGGATAACGAGAGGCTTGTTTTTTCATTATTCATTTTCAGGCAATGCATATCAGTGGCATGGCAAGGATTCTATTGCCCAGTAGACACAAAATGCTGGAGTAACTCAGCGGGTCAGGCAGCATCTCTGGCGAGAAGGAATGGGTGACATTTCGGGTCGAGACCCTTCTTCAGACAGAGTCCTTGGAGAGGAAAACTAGAGGTATAAAAAGGTACGGAACAAATCACAGCCGGCACCGATGAGCCAGGAAAGGTGGAGCCCACAATGGTCCATTGTTGGCTGTGGAATAGGTGATAACGAAAGGATGCCCATCCCTGTAAAGCAAGAATTCCATTGTTCCCAGTGCAAAAGACAATTAAATATTCATGATTCTTAAATGGCTGGAGGTGTTGATCATCTCCTTCTGGAACTATTTTATTTCAATCCTGTTTAAGGTATTCCCACTGGATTTAGACGAAAGGACAGTAGTAATTTCCTAATCAGGTTAGAAATCTGAACAGGAATCTTGGAGATTGTGTCCCATGTACCATTGGCAATAGACAACAGGTGCAGGAGTAGGCCATTCAGCCCTTCAAGCCGGCAACGATATTCACTATGATCATGGCTGATCATCCACATTCAGTACCCTGTTCCTGCCTTCTCACCATATCCCCTAACTCCACTATCTTTAAGTGCTGTATCTAACGCTCTCTTGAAAGTATCCAGAGAATTGGCCTCCACTGCCTTCTGAGGCAGAGAATTTCACAGACTCACAACTCTCTAGGGAAAAAGTTTTTCCTCATCTCCGTTCTAAATGGCCGACCCCTTATTCTTAAAACTGTGGGCCCTGGTTCTGGACCCCCCCCCCCCCCCTCAACATCGGGAACATGTCTCCAGGATGTCCAATCCCTTAACAATCTTATATGTTTCAATAAGATCCCCTCTCATCTTTCTAAATTCCAGAGTATATAAGCCCAGCATTGCTGTTGGGAATTGCCTTGGTGAGTAACTACAGTAAAATCTTGTAAGGACCATTTAGTGTGGAGAAAAGGATGGCAAACAATGCAAGATACTTTAACCTGGTGATGTTAACTTCCTTGTGTGTTGTTAGATCTGCTCCCAAATCAGGAATGCTACTGACTTGTGGTTTGTAGATGACAGTGGGGTTTTGGTTAAGTCAGGTGGCAAATCTTTTGAGATATTTTAAAGGAGGTCTTAAAACAGGAGCAGCAGCAAGACCGAAGATCATATTTTTTAATCTTCCTAATATAGTGCTCCTTCAAACAAGACTGGCAAATGGAAATACAGTGAATGACAGAGAAAGTGCAGGAGTAACTCAGTGGGTCCGGCAGCATCTCTAGAGAACAGGGATATGTGACATTTTGGGTCGGGACCCCATTTTCGGCCGATTGTGATGGTGGGAGGTGGTGGAAACTGGAAGAGAGGAGGGGCAGGACAAATGCAGGCGTACCTGTATCCACTAACAACAAAAATTGTAGGTGGACACAAGCGAGGGGTTGTTTTGATGGGCAGATGGTTGGATAAAGGCCAGAGATGAAAAGACAGAACGTGTGAGATAAGGATAGAAGAAATGCAAATTGTGAAATACAGGTGGAAAGGGAGGAAGAGGAGAGAAATGGGTGAACGTCAAGGTGAGGCACGGAGGAGAAAAAAGGGGGGGGGGGGGGAAGATGTCACCTGGGCTTTGAGACGCTGCATATAGGCATGCCAAGGAGAGTGGAATAACGATGAAGATTAGGTCGTAGAGGATGAATTCTTAGTGATCTCTGGGTTATGTTGGAATGCCAGGTATCAAAGAGGAATAGATTAACTAACCAATATCTTGCTCGGTAGCAGCATCTTCTCGTCCAACATATGTTTTGCCCTCCTGTTAAGGAAAATAATACGTATTTACAAGGTGGAAGCAAAATGGAAAGACAGCTGCTGAGAAAGAAATGATATCAAAGTAAATGACCAAAGTGACTATCATTCCAAATTGCTCGATTTGGGGTTAACTTTCATTAAAAGCAGGAAATATAACAACATCAAACTTAGCGGAAACATTTACAATAGACACCTATTTTGATTCCCATTTAAAGCCATCAAATTACTACTTTAACTGGCTATGTTACTCAATCCCAGTCATACTTTATAATAAATGTCAACAACTATAAAATGAAAACATGTGTTATCAACAACTTAAGAAGCCTTTGTGCAGGTGAAGGAAATGCTGTAAGTTTCAATGAACAGATACATAAATACAATATTTAATGACATTAGATGCATTTTGTACTATTCATGCGAGTTGTCCCTTCCATTTCCTTGGATAATTGAGCGCTGACTGCACATGAAATTCTTTCTGGCTCTGCATTTCATATCATCAAAACTAATGTCTGTACATTTTGCCACCAGAAATTGATGAATCCTTATTGCTTTTCAGTATGAAACTGCTTTCTTGATTAAATCTCAGTTTTTGAAGAAGTCATTTGTTTTAAGAGTTTTGGGGTGCCAACCTCACCATATAATCTGGTGACATTTCTCTGTGCAACAATTTAAATTTATATTACAGCAAAGAAAAGCGATTTATAATTTTCAGACATGTTCCAAATAGGATTTTCTGGGTTACAAAAGTCATCCTTACCTTGAGATGATACAAAATAATGCCTGTACTAAGTAAGTCATCGTCAATACCGATCAAATGAGGTAATTCGGAATCCAAAACTACACCAATTCCTTCTTTTCGAAGAGCTAAAGTTTCTTCCTAAAACAAGAACAGATAACAATTATCACCTTTAAAACATTTATTTAATAGAAATATATTTGTCACAAATAAGAGAATGCAGGAACATGATAAATAGCAGCAGGGTGAGCCATTGGGCCTTTCGAACTTGCTTTCCATATTCATCGTGCTCGATCTTCTACTTTTTACTTCTACTATCCCCTGTCCCTTGATTTCTTTAACATCCGCAGAAATCAGTGAAAGAACACAATGACCATGACACCACAGACCCGAGATAGAGAATTCCAAAGTTTCATCACCTTCTGAGGTGAGGAATTTGAACTCATCTCCGTTCTAAAGTTCCCACATTAAGAACCTCAGTCCATATTCTCCTCAGCCAGGACAAACAACTGCATCCAACCTTAATACATTACAAAAGATTGCATTACCCAGTTAAGATGTTGCATTTGTATTATATCTGATTAACAGCAAAATCTTTTAAGTTGCGTCTCATATTTCACATTGATAAATAAATTGGGCAAGAACTTAGAGACACAAAGAACTGCGGATGCTGGGATCTTGAGCAAAACATAACACGCTGGAGGAACTCAGTGGGTCACTCAGCATCTGGGGAGAGAATGGTCAAGCAATGTTTTGGGTCAGGACCCTTTTTCAGACTTGTTAGAACTAATAGCCCTCTGCCAAGAGATCTCCCGAGTTAAAAAAATAATCAAACTCGTGGTAAGCACGGAGAATGAACGTAGTGGGTACGTCGGAGCTCGGGGAGCTCTTAGCGCTAACGGCAGGTACTCAGGAATACGGTAGGTAAGCACGGGAAGACTAGTGAAGATTTTTCAACATGATGAAAAATGTCCACGAGAGCCCCAAGTACCGACGAGTGGCCATTACCGTAAATCTCAGAGTTCGAATCAGGGCAAACTCGGGAGAACTCTTGGAATGAACTCGTACCGTGGGACGGGGTTTTAACAGATAAATTATATGATAATTGGACAGAAAGTGGACTTGGGACACAATGTCAGTCATGATCTTACTTAATGGGGAATGGGGTTTCAAGGCAATTTGGCCTCATCCTGCTTCTTTTGCCAAATGTTCTGTCATTAGCACAGCAACACATTGATGTTTCAGACAAAACATAAAGATGATTTTGCCAAAGGAAGTGGGCCAGAAACATTAAGAAAAGTGTCACCACTCTTTCAGCAAGTAGTTTGATTGATTGGTGCAAATGCCGTTTATAATGAATATTCACCCGGTATCATTCTATAATCAACAGGATACATGTAGCAACTGATTATGATTACTTTTGCACCATCTTATATTTCCTGCAACGTCTGAAAATAAGCACAAAAAACGTGACAACTCTTTCTCCTTCAAATCAGTAATCAAAGAATTAATGATTGAAACAATCAATAAAGATACACACATTTGAAATAAAAATAAGGAAATTCTAATGTTGAGCAGTTGGAGAAATGCCGAATTAAGGATATAACTGGGCAAATCAGAGTACTATGGCAACTCAGAAAAACTCTTTAAAAGAACGTTGAAGATGGCTGTGGGTATTAAGATTCTCCCCCTGCAAGGCTCAAGGTCACGGCATCTGTTTCATCTTGCCCACGCACTATCTTGTAAATCAATTCAACATTAGCTCCATAACTGTGAATAATAACTTGAACCATGTAATTGGGATATCTTCCACTTGCAAAATGTTGTAAAGATGCAGACATTAAATATGAATTAAATATGAATCTGCATCACACACCCACGAGCGGGCGTGCGTCCAGTTTAGTTTAGAGATACAGCAGCCCACCGAGTCCGCGCCGATCAGCGATCCCCATACACTAGCACTATCCTACACACTAGGGACGATTTACAATTTTTACCGAAGCCAATTAACCTATAAACCTGTACATCTTTGAAATGTGGGAGGAAACTGGAGCACCCGGAGAAAACCCACGTGGTCACAGGGAGAATGTACAAACTCAGCACCCGCAGTCAGGACTGAATCTGGGTGGAAAGATGTCTACATTAGCTTAGCCAATGCAAGTGAAAATGGCTCAAACAGATAGTGTGTTTAAGAAAGAACTGCAGATGCTGGAAAAATCGAAGGTAGACAAAAATGCTGGAGAAACTCAGCGGGTGAGGCAGCATCTATGGAGCGATGGAATATGTGACGTTTCGGGTCGAGACCGAAACATCACCTATTCCTTCGCTCCATAGATGCTGCCTCAGCCGCTGAGTTTCTCCAGCATTTTTGTCTACCTTCCAAACAGATAGTGTGACCTCTTTCAATTTTCACAGCAGGGTCAAATGTTTTATCTTTGATTAAGGGCAAGAGGGTTTATGAAAATGAATATTCCAAACCAGAACACAATTCAAAAACTATATACATTTGTGTAGTAACTAGGCATATAGTTACTACACAAATCATTATAAATTTAACACACCTCCAAGATACTTAATTGTTTACATAATAATAGCAATTATTCTCTATTCTCAGCTAAATACTGAACATGTACAGTAGCCAACCTGGAATTAGCAGCACAATCAAACATTATTATCTGTGAATGACTGACCTGTGCATCAATTTGAAATCACTGAATGTCAAAATAAACGCAAATTCTAATTCATTATGGCTCTTTCTGCTGACAGCTGATCTACGTCAAACGGAAGTGTTAATTAATCATATACTTTCAAAGGAAATAATCAATTGCATCTTGTATCCTTGATTTTAGATCTTGAGTACATCCTGTCCTGGGCTGTAAACAAGTCAAACTCTTGACTCAAACTGATTTACTAAGCATTATTTTATATCATCTTACGTGCACAAAATCATCATGTTAGCTGGAAAATATGTGTAATATTTGCCAAACCAGGATACAAAATAAGCAGGCAGAAATCGCACAAATTAGCAAAGTGTAAATGAAGTAATACAATAGACAATACATTTCTTTACTGAGCCCAGCAATAGGCTTGGACAGCTTACAACCCAGTGGTATGAATTTTGCTTTCTCCAATTTAAATTAACCCCTACACTCCCTCTCTCCCTGTATCCTTGCCTTAACATTTCATCTCAGGCCAAAAATGTGCCATTATGGGACCCACCCTTCTTTGGTCATCTGTTGCTGGCCCCGATTTTTAGTAAACTGGATTGGGCTTGCTTACTTTTTGCTAATGGGACCAACGTGGACAATGTTAACATCATTAGGTAGATGCCTGTATTGCAAATACGCTGGAATAGATTGTCTAGACGTTCAGTTAGTTCAATAGACAGTTTTGCCGTAGCATAGCCAGGATGTTAGCTGGTGATATTGTCTTTTGCTGAATCCTGTGCCCTATCCGCATCTTAAGGCCATGTAAATAAAAATTGGCTGGAGAGTGGGTTCTGTGTTGGTGGGGATCTTGGGACAAAGGCATCATGATACTTGTAGGCTAAACCTGTTTGCAAATGTCTTGGCCGATTCTTTTACACTTGCATGCTGGGCCTCTCCATTGTCAAGGTTGTGAATGATCTTAGAGTTTAACAGCTTTAACAGTTTGGTATATTGTCACGTGTACCGAGGTACAGTGAAAAGCTTTTGTTGCGTGCTAACCAGTCAGCACAAAGACAATACATGATTACAATCGAGCCATTTACAGTGTATAGATACATGATAAGGGAATGACATTTAGTGCAAGGTAAAGCCAGCAAAGTCTGATCAAGGATAGTCCGTGGGTCACCAATGAGGTAGATAGTAGTTCAGCACTGCTCTCTGGTTGTGGTGGGATAATTCTGTTGCCAAATAACAGCTGGGAAGAAACTACCCCTCAATCTGGAGGTGTGCGTTTTCACACTTCAAAGCTGTTTGCCCGATGGGAGAGGGGAGAAGAGGGATGGGCCAGGGTGAGACTCGTCCTCGATTATGCTGCTGGCCTTGCTGAGGCAGCGTGAGGTACAAATGGAATCAATAGAAGGGAGATTGGTTTGTGTAATGGTCTGGGCTGCATCCACAATTCACTGCAATTTATTGCGGTCTTGGATGGAGCTGTTCCCAAACCAAGTTGTGATGCATCCCGATAAAATGCTTTCTATGGTGCATCCTCCTTTGTTTAGTGGTTTAATTGTCCAGCACTGTTCATGACAGATGTGGCTAGATTGCCGCTTTGATCTGATAAAGTTTGATTAGCTTGATCTAATGCATGCTGGTTTTGTTGTTTAGCGCACAAATAGTCCTGTATTGCAGCATTAAAATGCTGAAATCCGATGATATTTTTAGTGGTGCTGCTCCCAGCAATTCTTTCTGCAATTTCATGGCTCCAGAGTCCATTCCTGGCTTGATTGTAGTAGTTGTCGCAGGAATATGTCAAGCTATGGAGCTTCCAAAAATCACAAATAATGAAGTAATATTACAAGAAAGCTGCGGGTTACATCAAATTCTGTTTTTTTAGTAATGTAAAATATTAATGTGTTGGTTTTCTAAAAAAAAAGCATTGTCATTAGGAATAGGAAGATAATTAGGCCATTCAGCCCATCAAGTCTACTCCACCATTCAATCATGACTGATCTATCTCTCCCTCCTAACCCCATTCTCCAGCCTTCTCCCCATAACCTCTGACACCCGTACTAATCAAAAATCTATCTATCTCTGCCTTAAAAATCAGTCTTAAATCTGCCTTAAAATATCAACGGATATTAAAGTTTTCTAATTGAGTTTCAATTTTTTTTTAAACTCACACCTCGAAATACCTGTGTTCTGCCATCACAGTCACCCATGTTTCATCAATCAATCAATTTTATTTGTATAGCACATTTTAAAACAACTCACGTTGACCAAAGTGCTGTACATCAGTTCAGGTACTAATGTGCAATGGTACAGACGTAACAATACATACATAAACTGTTTACATTCATGCAATACTTGAGCAAAATAAAATGGTTGTCTTTTATTAAAATATCTTATTTTACATTAATAGAATGTAACAGAATGGACGCAACAGAAATGAACCAAATTCAAGTTGCGTTCTCATCATTAATTGTCACTGATGTTCTATATTGGAGGTGACAGCATTCGTAATGAGAAACAAATTGACAAGTCAAGGTTTTAGTCCATGTTAATTGACACTGCCACAGAAAGTTCACAAACATCGAGGCGTAAACTAGAAGAATATGAGGTCACCATCAAGCAGCTGACTCCATGGACCATTAGATAAGACTCTATTAATGAACATGTTAATGCAGCTGGAATAAATTAGTTTCAGTGTGTTATCAGAGTACTATTGCATACATATCATGCTGTAAGCATATTAATATAATCAGAGCTGATTGAGGAGGAAGTAAGGTGGTGAGGGTCAGTAGAGAACGTCTTGGGCACGAGCTCGGAGTTGCTACCCCATGAACAGAAGCACTATTATACAAATGACAGTGCCATGATCTGATCAAACAACATCTTTTTTCAGAAGCCCAGGAGAGGGTGGAGACCACAAAAACAAATCAATAGGAAAGCTATTTGTTAAATAAATCAGCGGAACTGCCTTGGGGGTGGGATAATGTTTTACACTGGTACCTTGAGTAGTGCTGCCAGGCCAGCGTTAATTATCAATGTTAAGAAGGGTCAGTGCAACATTGAAGCAAGATAGCGCCAAAGTCAGGCGATTCTTTGCGTGCTGGTCCCATAAGTGGTCTGCTATCATTACAATCGCTCCACTCTTTAAATCTTTATTTCAACACCAGCATTCTTTAATCAGACTTTATCTTGCACTAAACATTATACCCTTTATCCTGCATCTGTACACTGTAGATGGTTTGATAGTAATCATGTATCGTCTTTTCACTGACTGGAACAAACAAACGGGCAACAAAAAACTTTTCACTCTACCTCAGTGCACGTGACAATAAACTAAACTAATATTTAGAACAAGATGCATTACTGACGGCATAGGTGGGAACATGGTGTAGATGCCTGCCCTCCCCAATGCCAAGGCAAGAAAATGGGTACCAGGAACATTGCGTGGATCCAACGAGGAATTGCCCTTTGCGGAACATTGTGATACAAGGCTAGGCACAGCAAGTGCTGGCTAATGTTTGAGTCCAGAGTAAACTCTGCTCCATGCATGGACAGATGAATTCTTGGGTCTCTCCCTCTCCATCAGTTACCAACAGACACAAAAGGCTGGAGTAACTCAGTGGGTCAGGCAACATCGCTGGAGAAAAGGAATAAATACAGCGCCCTCCATAATGTTTGGGCAAAGACCCATCATTTATTTATTTGCCTCTGTACTCCACAATTTGAGATTTTTAAAGAAAGAATAAAAAATCACATGTGGTTAAAGTGTACATTGTCAGATTTTAATAAAGGCCATTTTTATACATTTGGGTTTCACCATGTAGAAATTACAGCAGTGTTTATACATAGTCACCCCATTTCAGGGCACCATAACGTTTGGGACACAGCAATGTCATGTAAATGAAAGTAGTATCGTTTAGTATTTTGTTGCATATCCTTTGCATGCAATGACTGCTTGAAGTCTGCGATTCATGGACATCACCAGTTGCTAGGTGTCTTCTCTGGTGATGCTCTGCCAGGACTGTATTGCAGCCATCTTTAGCTTATGCTTGTTTTGGGGGCTAGTTCCCTTCAGTTTTCTCTTCAGCATATAAAAGGCCTGCTCAATTGGGTTCAGATCGGGTGATTAACTTGGCCACTCAAGAGTTGATCATTTTGTAGCTTTGAAAAACTCCTGTGTTGCTTTCGCAGTATGTTTGGGATCATTGTCATGGTCTCGACCCAAAACATCGCCCATTCCTTCTCTCCAGAGATGCTGCCTCACCTGCTGAGTTACTCCAGCATTTTGCGTCTACCTTCGTTGTAAACCAGCATCTGTAGTTCCTTCCTACACTTACCAATACATCTCCGGGTTGGGGAAGAGCTATGCAGTGAAACACTGGGAAAGAGAGAGAGCATTCTCTATCAGAGGCAAAAAGGGAATGATGCTGAATAGCTCTGATATGATTTGATGGGCCCATGGGAATACTTACTTGTTGGCAATAAATTTTACACAACTTCATCAAATAATTTTATTGACTAATATCATTGTAATCCAGGCATGCCATTACGTTTTTACAGGTACAGTAATTAAAAGACACTAATGCTACTTTGAATTTTATTGATCAAGAAATTGTTATACATACACAGTAAAGCTCTGGTAATCTGCCATGCACAGACATGGGTGATGCTGGAATAGCAAATTTTCCAGGTTGCTGGATAATTTGCAGCAAATATCCAGCATACATTTAATTTACTTTGTTTTGATGTTACGTGGTACTATAATACATTTGCCAGTGAACCCGATCTGTTCAAAGAGAGCACAGCAACCAGGACTCCAGTGGGTAGGAAGGGGGTGCAGGAAACATTGTCTGGTTTGCTAGATGCCAAACCAGCAGGACTTCTGCACGGTTGGGTAGCGACTATTGAGGAGTATTCGGTGAAAGTTAGCAGGTGAGCAATGCCAAATACTAACAAAAAGTAACCAATGTAACCTATTAAACCTGCATGCCTTACATAAGAGGTACAGCCCCTTCATTAAAAGATTAGAACAAATATATTAAAATAATAACGTTATCCAAGCACTGACCCAATGCATGACTGGTTGGAAACCACGGTTAGTGCACGGTGAGCAGTTCTGGTCACCCAGCTACAGGAAGGATGTGAGTCAGTTGGAAAGGGAGCAAAAAAAGATTCACTCGGATGTCAATCGAGCTTACGAACTTGAGTTGTCGGGTTGGTTGTATAGGCGGGGACATTTTTATTTGGATTGTACAAGGTTGATGGGCGACCTTATTGAGGTGTACAAGAATATGAAGGGCAAGGATTAGGTTTATGCTCACCGTCTTTTTCCCAGGGTAGAGAGTTCCAAAACTGGAGGGTATAGGCTTGAAAAAGAGATTCAAGAGGGAGCTTAGGCACAACATTTTCACTCACAGGGTAGTCCGTTTGTGGAATGAGCTGGCAGAAGAAGCTATAGAAGTGGATAATAATTACAACTTTTAAAAGATACTGGACCACGTGCATTGGGTCTGCTTGGATAACGATTATGTTTTTCTACCTTCGTCAAAACGCTATGCGGTAGTGCTTAAATTTTTACATATTTTTCCCCTCCACGCAGTAATCAGGTTCACTTAAGATTTCATCCTATATTTCACAAGTTATTAACGATTCACACCCCCGGTTATTCACAAGGGGTGTGAATAACCGGGGGTGGGGGGGATAGGGTGTGGCACTCGGCAGCTTGAGAGCCCATTGTGACTATTATCACTGGAAGCTCCTGGTAAAAAGCCTGCCTGTGAGAAGCTGCTGTTACCGTTGGCAACATCCCATTGCGATGTCATTGTGGAACCCGGCAGCTTGAGAGCCCATTGTGATTGGTGCACTGTGAGTGGCATTGTGACATCATCACTGGAAAGTCCTGGAAAAAAGCTGTGTGTGAGAACTGTTTTTTGCCTTTTTTTAAAAATAAACTTGAATCGTCAATAACTTGTGAAATATAGGATGAAATCTTAAGTGAACCTGATTACTGCGTGGAGGGGAAAAATATGTAAAAATTTAAGCACTACCGCATAGCGTTTTGACGAAGGTAGAAAAACATATACACACATACAGACACACACACACATGCAAGATGAGACTTTTAATACTATATAGATTTGGACAAATATGTAGATAAGAAGGATCTAGAGTAGTTTATGGGCCGAATGCAGGAAAATGAGACTAGCCCAGTATGTCAACTTGGTCAGCATGGAGAAGATGTGCCGAAGGGCCTGTTTCTGTGCTGTATAGGCTATGACACTGGTAAGGACACACATTATCTCAAAAATACTCGCAATTAAAACAGCAAAAAACAAAAATGTCTTCATCTTTATTCAAAATATATTATTCAAATCTGTCAACATATTGCACATGATATGGAAAACTCATCAGATTTAGCAGGGGAATAATTCGTTGTATCAAATGAGCACAATCTAGATTGCCCAAAGCCAATGTCCAAACATTTTGCCTCTCTGAGGACACTGCAATTACTGCGTCCAACCTCTCGATACTCATAAAGCAAAAACTCTTCATTCTGTAATACCATCTGCCAAGCATTGTCAATCAACACACTTCTCATGCATTACTTGCAAAATATCATATAGCTACTGTTTTACTAATTTATCTCAAAAACAGTATTTAAAAAAAGACTTGAGCCTACATCATGTCACATTTTCATGCACGATACATTTGCATGCATGTATACTTATGAAACTGGTAGACATAGGTAGCTTAACACAGAGAAAATGAAGTGACAGAATAACTTTGATACAACTGGATTTCAGGAAAGTACCAGACCAAAATAAGATGCATTTTCACCCTTTGTTGGGTCCATTCTTTAAAGTTAATATCTTAACATTTAAACATTTTTACTATGTAACGATTGGTCAGCTGAGAATTTTAATCAATCATATACTTTTGTTACATTTTTGACGGCTACATGTAGGATTACTACTCACATAGTAAATACAGTTACTCAATTTAATAAAGGACAAGAAAATCATTTCATACCTTAAGGATATTTTGAGTTTCATTCCATTTATTTGTCCATTCTTTAGTCAATTCTTCGACCTGCCACACAGCAATCAAGCAAGCATTTCAGTCCCAGTAAATAAAATTTGAGCACGTCTTTAGCACAAGCACTTAATCACGGCAGATGGAATAGATTGTGACGATCAGTCAGAGAGAAATATTTTAAACTGCATCAGTAAAAGGTGTCACTGGACCTTGCATCACAATCCCGTTCATTCCAAACTACTTTTTAATGTGACTTA
Source organism: Malacoraja senta (assembly GCA_038087875.1). Classification (NCBI taxonomy): domain Eukaryota; kingdom Metazoa; phylum Chordata; class Chondrichthyes; order Rajiformes; family Rajidae; genus Malacoraja; species Malacoraja senta. Next base: position 88,594,033 of record CM075978.1, on the reverse strand, counting down.
GCTGGGAAAGCTAAAAATCAGAGCTAATAATAGAATTTATTAACTGAAACACTAGTAACAAAAATTCAACAAAAATTAAAATGCACCAATTAAAAGTGAAAGATGGCTGGCTTGATAATCTTCCCCAATTATATTTTTAGGAATAGTAAGAACTTCGAGTTGAAGGCCCACTCAAAGTCCTGCCCTTCTGTGCTTTGCTGTTCGGCGTTGTTTAAGGGCTTATTTTGAGTGCAGGTCTACATATTCTACATATCTACATATCTTGTTACTTTTGTAATAATGACCTTTCAGCTTCAGGACTCAACTAGCTGACAGATAGAAGTTATTTCAATTTTGTTTTGTTACAAACTTGCTTTAAAACTGCTGATTTTATTTTTAACTACAATCGCAAGACACCCGCAAGTCTTTCAAAACCATTCTGTATAGAGAATTTCTTGGGAATGTCAAAATATATCCTCTTAATGCCCCTCACTGCCTTCGTTTATGACTTCTTTGCTACTCTCTGTGGGTCATTTTTGTTTCACATTTAGTGGATTCATTGTAGGCTGTCGATCTCAAATTATTTTTCATTTGGTATTGATCCTTTTCCTGCCTTTCATTGATGATTTCTTTATGATCGGTTTAGAAATGGGTTGATGTTGGCAATTTAGGAATAACAGAGTTGTTTTTTTGCCACGCTGAAACGTTATTTAAGGATCTTTATCAAAAAGGCTTTTGGCACTTTGGCCTTCATCAGTCAGAGTATTGAGTATAGAATTTGGGAGGTCATGTTGCAGTTGTACAACACATCGATGAGACCGCATCAGAATATTGTGTTCAGTTCTGGGCACCATGTAAAAGGAAAGATATTGCCAAGCTTGAAAGGGGTCAGAAAAGATTTACGAGGATGTTGCCAGGACTAGAGGGCGTGAGCTATAGGGAGAGCGCGAGTAGGCTGGGTCTCTATTCCATGGAGCACAAAAGGATAAGGGGAGAACTTATAGAGGTACACAAAATCATGAGAAGAATAGATCGGGTAGATTCACTGAGTCTTTTGCCCAGAGTAGGGGAATCGAGGACCAGAAGACATAGGTTCAAGGTGAGGGGAAAAGATTTAATAGGAATCCGAGGGGTAAATTTTTCGCACAAAGGGTGTAGGTGTATGGAACAAGCTGCCGGAGGAGGTAGTTGAGGCTGGGACTATCCCATCGCATAAGAAACAGTTAGACAGGTACATGGATAGGACAGGTTTGGAGCGATGTGGACAGCGCAGTCAAATGGGACTAGTGCAGCTGGGACATTGTTGGCTGGTGTGGGCAAGATGGGCCGAAGGGCCGGTTTCCCACACTGTATCACTCTGTGACTCTAATGGCATGATTTTTTTTTTTTAAACATACTGAATGGTATATTGTGTCTTCTTATGTCTTTGATTTATAAAAATACTTGGATAATTCAATCTCTCCAACAGTCAGAATTTGGAGTGATACTTTTGACAAGCTTATGATTATTAAGTGAAAATAGAACACAATTACCAAGGATCAGAGAAACATAGAAAATAGGTGCAGGAGTCGGCCATTTGGCTCTTCGAGCCAGCACCACCATTCAATATGATTAAGGCAGTACCCTGTTCCTGCTTACACCCCATATTCCTACACATCATCTGTGTAGGAAGGAAATGCAGGTACTGGTTTACACCGAAGATGGACACAAAATGCTGGAGTAACTCAGCGCGACAGGCAGCATCTCTGGATAGAAGGAATGGGTGACGTTTCGGGTCGAGACTCTTCTTCAGACTAATGGGCCTCGTCCTTCTTTCCAGAGACGTCATCCATTCCTTCTATGCAGAGATGCTGCCTGTCGCGCGGAGTTACTCCAGCATTTTGTGTCCACCAAGGATCATCATTTAACATTAGCTGGCCTACAAAAATAACTTTTCAGTTCGTGGTAAAATTAACATGTGATTACTTGAAGAAAATGTTCCAAATTTCATAAAATTACAGACAATACTGAAAATATCTGTGCGTGAGAAAGTGAGAGAACAAATGGGAAGGCACATTATGTTTTATGATGTAAAATTAACAATGTAACATTAAGTAAAAAGTTGAAAACTATCCAAGTACAAAATTCAACCTTTAAACATAATTTTAACAGATTCCCCTCGTTAAATGATTCCACACACATTCATACAATGTAAATTGCAGACGGTACTTGTTTTGTTGAATTTTTTATGTTATAATAAGCAATGCACTTGCATACCGTTGAACCGAATTTCTATTCTGTAATTTCTCTCTAACTTATATATCTATATAAAAAGAAACACAATAATTGTGATGTTTCTTACTCTAGCTTCATTCTGATGCAGCTTTTCCTCCATGCTCAAAGCCGTCGGAGAATCCAGTAATGCAATCTGAAAGAAAGACGTACAATGGTTCTTTACTAGTTCATTAAATGGCCGGTCTGTTAAAACATGCTTTAAATAAGAAAAGAGACCATGGGATAGAGTGAAGTATCTGACTCCATGGACAAATTGTGATTACCTCTCAATTTTCCATGTTGAAGCCACATTTGCAATCTTTCCACTTCAAATATTTAAATGCAGTTCGTGTATAGAGACGTTCTGCAATTTAAACGCTGCATTATAACTTTTATTGATCCCTCTTTCCTTGACCAAACTAACTCTTACATATGCTTTAGAGCAGTGCTGAACTACTATCTACCTCCTTGGTGACCATGGACTTTGCTGGCTTTACCTTGCACTAAACGTTATTCCCTTATTATGTATCTATACATGGTAAATGGCTCGATGTAATCGTGTATTGTCTTTCAGCTGACTGGATATCACTCCACAAAAGCTTTTCACTGTGCCTCGGTACATGTGACAAAAAACAAAATTGCAACTGAGAAGAAAAAAGATTGTTTCTCTTGACAAACAGGACAAGCAATACAGAGAAAATAATCACATTTAATGGATGCGTTTTTTTTCCCCCATTGAAAGAGACTGCTGGGATCTGAAATCCAGAAAAGATTTTTAAAAATGGCACAACAGTTGGACAGTTCATATTGAAGAAGAAATTCTTTACCTGTGATATTTGTATTCTTATGTTCAATATAAGTGGTCTGGTATTTTCAAATAGGATATTCTAGTAAAACTAGCTGATACCATAGAATCAAGAAAACTTTGATATTCAGCACAGATGCAAACAGCAGTCATTGAAAAATCAAACACAAACCAAGATACAGACAGTTTCCAAAATTATCTGTTCTACTTTGAGTGCCTTGGAAACGGTACTTCCATATCTTGCATCAAAATATTTCCAATCAATAAACACTTACTGCCTTCCTGCTTTGTTGCTGTATTGAATCCTCAAGTTTACTGCTGCTCTTTATGGGTTTATTTTCAGCATTTTCCAAAGATCAATTCAATACTATAACAATAACTAATACAGTCTACAACAATTGGAGTCACCACTTTGTCCCATCTCGATAAAACCTCCTTCCCAATACACTCATCGCTGGAGGCTAATGTTGCCAGTCCCTTTTCCATTCCCTCTGGTTATAATTGCAATAAACCTGTGCAGTAAATATCACACACGTCTGCAAATTTTTCTAACTATACACAATCCTCTTTTCTCTAAATGATCTAACCGTCTTTCATCCACCAAGTTCCTCCTTCAACATAAACTGTCCAACTATTGAGCCATCTCACGTTTTCTGGATTCCTGGTTCCTACAGGCTTTCAATTCTCCAGTCACTTCTTTCTTATTTTCCCCCAATAAGAGTTCCCGTCCACTTCTCAAGCCAACCTTCGCTGGGAAATACTGTGCCCACATCACTTGGGATTTAGTCTATTCATTGATCTTCCACAAGTCAACTCCATCACCAGACCCAAAACCAATCTACAGAATCTCACTGAGACTTGGTTCAAACACGAACCTTGGTTGTCAGATGCCTGGTATTTTTCAAAGCCATTACTAAAAAGAAATGGAATACCTTTCAAATAGTCCAAGTATTTCTTGATCAGCAGCCAACAAAAAAACCAAAACTCTTTATCTCACTTTTCCCCAATTCCGGTTATCAGATCTGTACTATTTACTGTTTTGATGTGATTTTTCTTTCCCAATCTTCCCAGATTAATAATCCAATTATTGTGTGTCAGTCAGTGCTTGCCGCATTTATTGTTTTATCCACCGATACCAAATGTCGGCGTATCACATGGTGAATTTACATTTGATTAACAAAGTGCAATTATTCCTACTTACCTTTCAGAATAAACCGACATTACAAAGATGAAAAAGATTTAACATTATTTTTTTTTTTAATGATCTTTAATTAATCAATCCAAAAATAAACAAACAAGAATTTGAGCCAAAGTCAGATGAGAACATTTTCAGGACATTAAAACATCAGCATTCCTGCTATGCTGGTGTTTCTGGGATTGTGACAACAGCCACCTCCTTGTTGCTAAAAACGGTTTCCTGATTCACCATTGGAATCTGTCCATACTTTGTCCTGCCACCACCTCTCTTCCAGCTTACACCCACCCCACCTACCCACCCCCCCAACTACAATCAGTCTGAAGAAGGGTCCCAACCCAAAACGTCTCCTTTCCTTGTTCTCCAGAGATTCTGCCTGACATGGAGTTTTTTCAGCACCTTTTGTCATTTTTTGTAAAGCAGCGTCTGCAGCTCCATGTGTCTGCATTACATGAGTGTTACTCTATTGGTCAGAATGCTCAACCTTACTAAAGCAGTGGGGGGGGGTGGGAGATTGCAACCTTCACCTGTTTCGGCGAATGCAATCAACCCGGTGTGCACAATCAAATAAGATCAAATAGAACAAGTTGTCCTACAACTTTAGGCTGTGCACGCCATATGCAAGAAGAAGAAGACGAAAGCAGTAAGATAAAAATATTTCAATGGTCAGAGTCATAAGGTGGTTCAGCTTGGAAACAGGCCGCTTACCCAACACAAGGAAGATTGGGTAGAAATAAGGAACTGCAGATGCTGGTTTACAGAATAAAACACCGGATGCTGGAGTAACTCAGTGGGTCAGGCAGCATCTCTGGAGACATGGACTGGTGTCGGGATCCTTCCTCAGACAGAAGGAAAATTGGCATCTCTCTAGAGAAGATTTCAATTCGCTGCATATCATTAACTCATAAAACCAAACTGAACCTGGATAACCTGCAGTGAATTGATAATTTTAGGCAGATTAGATATGCTAATTTGTGAATTTGGATTTATAATGCTAGCAGACATTAGTTATGCTCTATACACACCACTATTTTAAATTTCACCCACAATTTAACAGCATTAGGAGAAAAAAAAATCTTGGCTGCCATCTGCAGGCTTTTCATTGAAGAAAAGAAAAGTTTGTATAAAAGACAATACATAATCATAATCCACTGTGAATTACATCCCAAAGAAAGTTTCTTAATTAGGTGTATAAATCTACAAAGCTAAATTTAGTGCAAGTTTTTTTTTGTCTGAGGATCATTAACGTTCTTTTATTACTGTAACAATTCACAGAAGAAAATAGCAATTTGTAAAAGTTAAGCACAAGCGAGTATAAATGATTTTGCTATTAGTTGCGTAGATCTATTATTCTTGGAGCTTATCATAATCCAACAAGGTAATTATAACTGGTAATCAGAAGCCCTTTTCCCCCCAAAACAGAAATAAATTAACAATCCTACTCGCGATGAAAACTAACCTGATTCCCCTGAGCGAGTAAAGCTTTCAGTCTTGCTATCTCAGCACGCAGCTCACGTATAAGCTTGACGTTAGAATCTTCATTAATGGTAGGCTTGTTAATAATGTTTTTGGCTCTGTTTGCATAACGAAGTGTGCTTAGTGTTTCTCCATAATGGACATCTGCTGGTGAAATGGCTATCAAAAACGATAATGAAAAATAATGAACCACTGACCTATCCAATGAACATTAAATGCATCTTTAAATAAACCACATTCTGAAACAAAATCAGCTTCTATACAGCACATATACAGAATGGTGTGGATATAGAATTGATATTCTAATTTGTACATGGATAGGACAGGTTTGGAAGGATATGGACCAAACTCGGTCACGTGGGACTAGTGTAGCTGGGATACGTTGGCCGGTGTGGGCAAGTTGGGCTGAAGGGCCTGTTTCCACGCTGCAATATGTAATATGACTCTAATGATACAAAGTTAAGGTGGATTGACAAAACTCAAATTGTTATGTTACAAATCAAAGTAAAAATTTACCGTTCTGTATACGGATATGCCTTGTGAATTGAACGACATATTTGGAAAATACAGGAAACTTGTTGAAAGTAAAAATGCAGGTACAGCGGGCAGTCAAGAAAGCTAATGGCATGTTGGCCTTCATAACGAGATAATTTGAGTATAGGAGTAAAGAGGTCCTTCTGCTGTTGTACAGGGCCCTGGTGAGACCACTTCTGGAGTATTGTGTGCCGTTTTGGTCTCCAAATTTGAGGAAGGACATCATTGCTATTGAGGCAGTGCAGCGTAGGTTCACAAGGTTAATTCCCGTGATGGCGGGACTGTCATATGAGGAAAGATTGGAAAGACTGGGCTTGTATTCACTGGAATTTAGAAGGATGAGAGGGTATCTTATAGAAACGTATAAAATTATAAAAGGACAGGACAAGCTAGATGCAGGAAAAATGATCCCAATGTTGGGGTAGTCCAGAACCAGGGGCCAAAGTCTAAGAATAAAGGGGAGGCCATTTAAAACTGAGATGAAAAAAAACATTTTCACCCAGAGTTGTGAATTTGTGGAATTCTCTGCTACAGAAGGCAGTGGAGGCCAATTCAATTTAAAAGAGAGTTCGATAGAGCTCTCGGGGCTAGAGGAATCAAGGGATATGGGAGAAGGCAGGCTACTGATTGTGGATGATCAGCCATGATCACAATGAATGGCGGTGCAGGCTCGAAGGGCCAAATGGCCTCCTCCTGCACCTATATTCTATGTTTAACTTATATGGTTAATATATAGATAATAGAGATCGATACGCACAGAAGAATCACAGCTATGAATGTAAATATGTAGGACGCATAAGTTTGCAGGTTAGTTGGCCTCTACAAAATTGACCCTGAATGTGTAGGGAGTGGATGAGAAAGTGGGATAACAAAGAACTAGTGTGAAAGGGTCAGCAGGGGGCTTAGTGGGCCGAAGGGTCTTTGATAATGCTGGGGGATTTTTTAAGTGAACAAAAACTAATATACCCCCTTGTTAATAGTTGGCCTTATCACTCTATTTGGCATCATATACTGTTAATCTGAAATGATGGCCATTAATTGCAATCCAAGCAAAGTGTGGTTTTACTTTAGAGATATAGCATTGAAGCAGGTCCTTCGCCCCACCACATCCACCTGTTCTCACTAGTTCTAGGTTATCCCACTTCTGCATCACTCTCAACACACTAGGTCTATTTAGAGAAACCTATTACGTCTTTGGGATGTGGGAAGGAAAAGGAGCACCTGGAAGAAACCCACGGGATCACATGGAAAGCGTGCAAACCACACATGTATCAGCCGAAGCCAGGATCGATCCCAGGTCTGTGGTGTTGTGAGGCAACAGTAATACTAATATATCCCCTTGTTAATAAGCTACCAGCTGTGCCATTGTGCTCAATTAACCACTTTCCCCAATGCACCAGAATTATGTACAAGGTCTGACACTGTGTGCATATTTACCACCGAGGAATTGACCAGTTTCTCCAGTTCCTGCCGGAGGAACCAAAGTTAAAGAAAACATTGTTCATCAGAGAGGTGGGGGGGGGGGGGGGGGGGGAGAGATGAGAGAGGGAAATGAGCAAATCTCTACCACCAGAGTTTCTTGGCTACCCCTCCCCACGATACAAAAATGGGTGGAGTTGCAGACATTGATGAGGTCCTTCAAAAGAAGCAGAGTGGGCATAGATAGATCAGTTACAGTTATGGAGAAACAGCAGATGGAATGTAATCTGGACAAGTGTGAGATGTTGCACTTTGGGTGGTGAAATGTAAGGGGAAAGTACATCATTAATGACAGACCCCTCAACTGTATTGATATACAGAAGGACCTTGGGCTCAAAGTCCATAGATCCCTGCAAGTGGCAACACAGGGACAACACAATATCTTGCCATTGTCACCCAGATCCAATTAAATGAACATACTTTAGGAAAAAATGTGGAGGTGGTTTTTTGGCCAATGATAGTCTGAACTATTATCGGACTTTACTGGCTTTACCTTGCACGAAACATTATTCCCATATCTGTACATTGTGAAGAGCGCGATAATCATGTCGTGTTTTTCCGCTGGCTGGTTGGCACGTAACACGAGCTTTTCACTGTACCTCGGTACACGTGACAATGAACTAAACTGAACTAGTTAATTACTACTGTGCATGGGTCATGCACAAATTTAAGTCTGTTTATGTATTGCTGATCACAATGGAGGTGTTCAGTTCACCGAATATGAAATAGGTCACAGATCAAGACACAAATTACTTTTGCACTATAACAGACTTATCAATTCTATTACATCCCAAATCCCATTAAGAGGAATTCACTTAAGGATTTGCTCTTGCAATTATGAACACATTCATAATTCAGAAGAAACAGTAAAAGGGCTTGGAGGTTACTTGGACACAGAAACAAATTATGATGTTCCTAAAAGCAATTAAATACAAAGTATTAGAGCAAAGAAGGATTTAGTTTCTAATGAGGAGAATCTTAGACTTGGAAAAACACAAGGGAAATGAAATGTAATACTTCTGTCAAATATGCTGACTTGCATCTTTATATATCAAGCTGCCCGATGGGACATTGAGAGGAGGAGCAAATGATTGAATAAACCAGTAGGTTTTGAGGAGCATCAGAAAAAAAATTAAAGATAAGAGCAGGAGATTTCAGAGCCAACATCCTATACAAATGAAACTATACTTCCTATAAGCAGTGCAATTAAAATTCAGAAACTACATGATGCCAGAAATGGAGAAGCAGAGATACTTGGGGATAGACACAAAATGCTGGAGTAGCTCAGCGGGTCAGGTTATTATCTCAGGAGATGTGTCATGTTTCGGATCGAGACCCTTCTTCGGGTCTAAAGACCCGAAACATCCCCATTCCTTCTCTCCAGAGATGCTGCCTGTCCCGCTGAGTTACTCCAGCATTTTGTGTCTATCTTTGATTTAAACCAGCATCTGCAGTTCCTTCCTACACATAGATACTTTGGAGGGTTGTGGCTCTTAGAGTGATGTGAATCTTAGAGTGATGTGAATAATGAGTTTTGACAACACACAAGTTATTAGTGGTGGCTATGGAGCAATTTAAATCTGTCCACTTTTGCAAGGGCACAGTACATATGATAAATATGTACATCGAAGATAGATATGTATATATGTATATATTGTACTTCAATGTGCTGAAGGTTACATGATGGTGGACAATTGAAGGGATATGGGGAATTTGAAGGTGAAATTTGGCCTTCCTATTCCCTGGAATTGGAATAAACGTAAAGTTACATTAAATCAAAAGTCCCTTTATTGCCTGCCACTCGCTTACTTCTCAATGAAATTTGTACCAATGATTATTTCTCAAGCAATCATTCAGGGTTTGAGGTAGTTAATAGACTCAATAAATTGAATACATTGGATCTTGAATTTATACACATCTTAGAAGCTAAAAGCTTACTGGCAATCATAATTGTTTTGGAGTTTCCACCAAGGCTGTCTTTCAATAACCAGGTTAAAACAGAGTCTCTGTAAGGCACAAACACTTGTTTCTTCTTTGTTTGAGAATTTGTTCCATCTTGAGATAAGTCAGCTGTGAAATTAAGAGCACTTCAGTTCATCATTTTTTCCAAGAACACCATGAAATCCAAAGCAAACTCAATCAGTTAATGCTTATTGAAAACTGAAGCGAGAACCTACCCAAAGCAGAAATGACATTTCCCAATGTGACCAAAGACTTATTTATATTCCCTCCTTCTTTCAATCTGACGCCAGTGGCACCTGTGGCATCAGCTCTTTCACTTCCTGCAAGATCAACCAAGTGAATCTTGCTAATTGTTTCACATGGCATTTCAGCATCAAATTTGGCCTGGGATGTAAAATGAAAAATCATTACTCGCGTCACTCAACAGTGTTCACTCAATGAAAAAAAAAAGTTACCTGATAGCAGCTGCAGCATTTAAATTAACAATTTTATTTTTCTATTTTTTTTAAGTGATACACTTTGGCCCACTGAGTCCATTCCCAACATCGGGAACATGTTTCCTGCCTCCAAACCCTTAATAATCTTTTATGTTTCAATCAGATCCCCTCTCATCCTTCTAAATTCCAGAGTATACAAGCCCAGCCGCTCCATTCTCCACAAACCCACTGGTCGTTGGGATGAGGGTGAAAACCGGAACACTTGGAAGAAACCCACGTGGTCACCGCGAGAACGTACAGACAGTACCCGAGGACAGGATCGAACTGAGGTTTCTGACACCGAGAGGCAGCAGCTCTACCAGATGTGCCACTGCTGCCAAATCTTCTACATTTAGAAATTTAAAGTAACTGATAAAACTTTCCTGCATTAAAATAAAATGTTACAGGCCATTCCACGACAAAAGGCATATCAAACATTAAAACCATCCTCTCTTATCCATACTGTGCAATCGTGGAATGTCTTCATCCAGATCTCATGATTTTGATCAAACTTGTCATAATGGTTTAATATGTTTTCATCTCTTCAGCATACAAGTACTTCAGATGTAGTTTCTCATCTCTCCAGCAAAACCTACTACATTTGGTCTTACTAGGTGCAGCAGAGGTTCACCTGCACCTCCTCCAACCTCATCTATTGCATCCGCTGTTCTAGGTGTCAGCTGCTCTTCATTGGTGAGACCAAGCGTAGGCTTGGCGATCACTTCGCCCAACACCTCCGCTCAGTACGTAATAACCAACCTGATCTTCCGGTGTCTCAGCACTTCAACTGCCCCTCCCATTCTGAATCCGACCTTTCTGTCCTGGGCCTCCTCCATGGCCAGAGTGAGTCCCACCGTAAATTGGAGGAGCAGCACCTCATATTTTGCTTGGGTAGTTTACACCTCAGCGGCCTGAAAATTTACTTTTCCAATTTCAGGTAGTCCTTGCTTTCTCCCTCCTTCCCCTCCCCTTCCCAGCTCTCCCACAGCCTCTTTCTTTCTTCTTCCCGCCCCCCCACCCCCTCATCAGTCTGAAGAAGGGTCTCGACCCGAAACGTCACCCATTCCTTCGCTCCATAGATGCAGCCTCACCCGCTGAGTTTCTCCAGCATTTTTGTCTATCTTCGATTGTTCCAGCATCTGCAGTTCCTTCTTAAACATTTGGTCTTACAGTAAGTGCAGACATATGTCATCCCCAGGTTATGGAAAGGTTCCATTCCCGAGAACTGTTCATAACCTGAACAGTTCACGAGTCGGAAATGTGGGCATGAACTGAGTTCCAAAACGGCAGACCATGCCTGCAGCCCCACGGCAGCCAGCAAATCCATCCTGCTGGTCTCTCAAACCCACATCGTTTGTACAGTCCGAACAAAAGTCAGATGTTTGTAAGCCGATGAATGTATTCTTCTCCCATATATATTCATTGGTAGACACAAAATGCTGAACTCAGCACGACAGGCAGCATTTCTGGAGAGAAGGAATGCAGTTCTTTCCTACGCATATATTCATTGGTCTTCGATTTGAGAGTCAGGAGAACATACTGGACAGCACAGCTTTAAAAGTGTGAGGGACAAAAGGTTAAAGGACAAGTTTTATTTTTCCACAGGGGGTAGAGAGTGCCTGGAAAGCGTTTCCACGGATGGTGGTGGAAGCCGATACGATAGTGGCATTGAAGAGACTTTTGTATAGGCACATGGATATGCAGGGAATGGAGGGATATGGATTATGTGCAGGCAGATAAGGGCTTGCCTTGGTAGCATGTTTGGCAGACATCGTGAGCCGAAGGGCCTGTCCTGTGCTGTACTGTTCGATGTTCTATATCATCATGGCCCTCTTACATAACCTCTGCTGAAAAAAATTGTAATGAAAAAGTCAACTATTTATTGTTTTCTCCAACTTCAAGTAGCTCTTGCTTTCCCTCTCTCTGCATCCCCTCCCCTTCCCAGTTCTCCTACCAGTCTTACTGTCTCTGACTACATTTTATCTCTGTGCAGCCCACTCCCCTGACATCAGTCTGAAGAAGGGCCTCGACCTGAAACGTCACCCATTCCTTCTCCCCAGAGATGCTGCCTGACCCGCTGAGTTACTCCAGCATTTTGTGTCTACCTTCAATTTAAACCAGCATCTGCAGTTGTTTCTTACACATACGAAAAACCCACAGGTTTTGCTTTGTATAAGAAATTGTTTGAAAACAAATAAAAAACATTGAGAGCAAATATTAATCCATAAAAAAATTGATTTAGTTCTATTTTTATAATTTACTTTTAGACTTCAGAGATGCAGTGCGGAATCAGGCACTTCAGCCCACCGAGTCCATGCCAACCAGCGATCACCCTGTACACTAGCACTATCCTACTACATACTAGTTTTGTCTAATTTGGGTCCGTGGCACTGTAAGGGAGTAACTCTACCACTGCACTACTCTGCTGCCCCCAAGCTAATACTTAAAACTGAAAAAAATCAAAGGATCTTATTAAATACTATTTATCATTTAACCATCCCACAAGTCTTTGGTGAAGAGATAAAAGTAATTCCGTATTCTCCTTTAGTATGAACATCACGTTCTAGAGGCCAAGAAAGCAGCAGTTTTTTGATTGGATCTCAATAACGTACATTTATATCGTACTTCCTCACGAGACAAGGTCCTATGGCAACTCGTAAATTTGATTTATCTATCTGATGCAAACAATCCCAGAATATTTGTTTTGGAAAGAGATCAATGCTGCACATCAACTAAAACAGCTTTTAGACTCGGCACAGCTTATTCTCAACATGGGGAAGAATACACCACTTAGATGGCAATTTAGCAAATTCTTAACCCAATGCAATTTTGAATAACCCTGGAGGACTTATGATTGAGGCAACACAATTGATAGTATCAAAGGATACTCTAAATTGAAAAGAATAAAGACTATTTTGAAATGCAGCTGTATAGCTTAACATTGTAACTACATGCAGAATTTGTCCTTCATTAAAATGTAGTAAATGCACACATATTAGACTTTATCCCCAAGGACGATCCCAGTATCCATCAACTGAAGCAATCACCTCTTTCACATCCATTCTCGGAGGTGCTGCCACATACTCTTACTCTTAAACTCGACCCCATTCAGTTATTCAGTTATTCTATATTTTGCACTACTCTGATTTGTCACTACACTCTTGCACAATTCTGTTTTTGTTTTCCCGCGTCGTCATATTTATTGTCGTAATGTTGTATATACACCATTTACTCTGTGGCCTTCATCTGAACAAGGAATTTGATTGAACCCCGTTGTGTATAAAGTAATCTGTATCTGTACACGTGTGCAGTACAACTACTGCAGAGCACTCGCAATGCTCTTATGTCTTCCTAATTCATTAATGAAAACTTGATCTCTCAGGAGTTACAGCTGACAGATATTCCTTCCCGCTGACAAAACTTAAATGTTAACAACTCTGTTTTCGGGACTCTCACTTGAGTAAAGTTGATGGTGAAAATGGCATGGGATCGACTGCTGACATCATTCATCTCTGTGGCAGCAGTGGTTCGATTGACATTTCCAGCTTCCATAAGTTCTTCCACATCACTGTAATTCTGCACCAAATGTTTTGATAGATCTGAAAGCATAGAAAATAAGGATACTGAAGAATTTTCTCCTTGTGCTTTATTGCTGGATGAATAGTAAAACTGACTCTCTAGTGCCCCTGTTTCTTATTGAAGAGATTCACAAATCAGGATAAATATACATGTGAAGATATCACAGAAATATTGCTGCAAAAGTCAAGTGCATGCAAAATTCAGGAGATACAGCAGGAAATGTAAATTATTATGAAAGAAAATGGTGGCTGGTTAAAAATAAATCCAATTCATCCTACACTAGAGAATCATAGAGTGATACAGTGCGAAAACAAGCCCTTCGGCCCAACTTGCCCACACCGGCCAACATGTCCCAGCTACACTGGTCCCACCTGCCAGCATTTGGTCCATATCCCTCCAAACCTGTCGTATCCATGTACTTGTCTAACTGCTTCTTAAATGTTTGGATAAGCCCTGCTTCAACTACCTCCTCTGGCAGCTTGTTCCATACATCCACATCTTTGTGTGAAAAAGTTACCCCTCAGATTCCTATTAAATCTTTTACACTTCACCGAAAACCTACAGTGCCCTCCATAATGTTTGGGACAAAGACCCATAATTTATTTATTTGCCTCTGTACACCACAATTTGAAGTCTGCGATTCATGGACATCACCAGTTGCTGGGTGTCTTCTCTGGTGATGCTCTGCCAGGCCTGTATTGCAGCCATCTTTAGCTTATGCTTGTTTTGGGGGCTAGTCCCCTTCAGTTTTCTCTTCAGCATAAAAAAGGCATGCTCAATTGGGATCAGATCAGGTGATTGACTTGGCCACTCAAGAATTGACCATTTTTTAGCTTTGAAAAACTCCTTTGTTGCTTTAGCAGTATGTTTGGGATCATTGTCTTGCTGTAGAATGAACCGCCGGCCAACGAGTTTTGAGGTATTTGTTTGAACTTGAGCAGATAGGATGTGTCTATACACTTCAGAATTCCTTATGCTACGACCATCAACAGTTGTATCGTCAATGAAGATAAGTGAGCCAGTACCTTCAGCAGCCATACATGCCCAGGCCATAACACCCCCACCACTGTGTTTCACAGATGAGGTGGTATGCTTTGGATCTTGGGCAGTTCCTTCTCTCCTCCATACTTTGCTCTTGCCATCACTCTGATATAAGTTAAACTTCATCTCATCTGTCCACAAGATCTTTTTCCAGAACTGTAGTTGTACTTTTGAGTACTTCTTGGAAAACTGTAACCTGGCCACCCTATTTTTGCGACTAACCAGTGGTTTGCATCTTGCAGTGTAGCCTCTGTATTTCTGTTCATGAAGTCTTCTGTGGATAGACAAATCCACACCTGAAGATTGTTTCTGATCTGTCGGACAGTTGTTTGGGGATTTTTCTTTATTATAGAAAGAATTCTTCTGCCATCAGCTGTGGAGGTCTTCCTTGGCCTGCCAGTCCCTTTGCGATTAGTAAGCTCACCAGTGCTCTCTTTCTTTTTAATGATGTTCCAAACAGTTGCTTTTGGTAAGCCTAAGGTTTGGCTGATGTCTCTAACAGTTTTATTCTTGTTTTTTCAGTCTCATGATGGATTCTTTGACTTTCATTGGCACAACTTTGGTCCTCATGATGATAAACAGCAATAAAAGTTTTCAAAGGTGATGGAAAGACTGGAAGAAAGACAGGTGCTGAGAGCTCTCTTATACCTGCATGAAGGAGGCAATTAAACACACCTGAGCAATTACAAACACCTGTGAAGCCATGTGTCACAAACATTAAGGTGCCCTGAAATGGGGGGGACTATGTATAAACACAGCTGTAATTTCTACCTGGTGAAATCAAAATGTACAAAAATGGCCTTGATTAAAATCTGACTGTGCACTTTAGCCTGTGCACTTTTTTTCTATTACAAATCTCAAATTGTGGAGTACAGAGGTAAATAAATAAATGATGGGTCTTTGCCCCAAACATTATGGAGGGCACTGTGTGTCCTCTGGTCCTTGATTCCCCTACTCTGGGCAAGAGACTCTGTGCATCTACCTGATCTATTCCTCTCAGGATCTCATACACCTCTATAGAAACATAGAAATTAGGTGCAGGAGTAGGCCATTCGGCCCTTCGAGCCTGCACCGCCATTCAATATGATCATGGCTGATCATCCAACTCAGTATCCCGTACCTGCCTTCTCTCCATACCCTCTGATCCCTTTAGCCACAAGGGCCACATCTAGCTCCCTCTTAAATATAGCCAATGAACTGGCCTCGACTACCCTCTGTGGCAGAGAGTTCCAGAGATTCACCACTCTCTGTGTGAAAAAAGTTCTTCTCATCTCGGTTTTAAAGGATTTCCCCCTTATCCTTAAGCTGTGACCCCTTGTCCTGGACTTCCCCAACATCGGGAGCAATCTTCCTGCATCTAGCCTGTCCAACCCCTTAAGAATTTTGTAAGTTTCTATAAGATCCCCTCTCAATCTCCTAAATTCTAGAAATTCTATAAGATCACCCCTCATCCTTCTGCACTCCAAGGAAGTCCCAGCCTACTCAACCTCTGCCTATAGCTCAGACCCTCTAGTCCTGGCAACATCCTCATAAATCTTTTCTGTACCCTTTGCAGCTTGCAACATATTTCCTATAACACAGTGCCCAGAACTGAGCACAATACTTTAAATGTGGCCTCACCATCATCTTATACAATAGCAACAAGACCTCCCACTTCTATACTCAATACTCTGGCTGATGATGGCCAATGTACCAATGCCTTTTTGACCACCCGATCTCCCTGTGACTAGGTATGTTACAAAACTTACCTTTAGTCACGCTGTAATTCTGCCACTGGCCGTGTGCGCGATTTTGGCGCCTTTAAGGGGGGGCGGGGTTAAAACGCGGGTTTCTCCTCCCTTGTCCTGGTTAATATTTTGTTGGAGTACAAGCCTTGGCTGACAAATCGTTCCTACCGGCGTTTTGTGAATTTTTATTTTTTATTAAATCGTCAATGTCAGCGCTAGAGTAATTTTAAAAGCAGCTCCTGAAGCGTCAACGCCGATAACGGGGACGGATTTCACACACGGGACAGGTAAACGAAAGTGGTTTCTTTAAATGTATAAAAGTGCTTCTTAAGAAGCCTTTAATTCACATTTTTTCATGCGACACGGTGATTTCATTCCCCGAATTAACGGCAGTATTTTTCATGCCAATACGGGGTTAAATTCACCGCAAATGAACGTTCCAAAAGATCGCGTTCCAGAAATCCTCACTCGCAAGATGAATTAAATCCCCATTAATTTACAGGTATTAAACATTCAATTCTTTCCATTTGGCCTGTAAATTCATGAAAATTAGATTTAAAAATTATGTTATATTGTGAATTATTGTGTGAATGTTATTTGGACACTTAGGCTATTTAAAAATGTTAATCTATTCTTAAGAAATTGATAGATGTTTAGATCTAGTAATTGAATTTTGTAATTAGCTACAATTAGGTAACTAACTAATTATATGCTTTACTTTCATGTCTTCGAAGTAAGATTGTTTCATATTTGTTTCAGAATGCTTCAATCTATAATAACTGAAAATTTCTTTCAGTTATCATAATTTTTTAGAAAGTTATGGGCTTTTAACTGTCCTCGATCACAGCTTTTGTGTTAAGTCAATGGAAAAGCAATAGGGAACTAGATGATAATTTCTGAGTATGAATAACTTTTTTAATACTGAAGATATGAAAGTGAATTAAGTGTCAAATTAAACTTCTTTTTATGCTTTATCTGATGGGATAAATTGCAGACTTTATTTTTAAAATCTCAAAATTTTGTAACATTGCTACTGTGACTCCACCTTCAGGGAGCTATGCATTACTGCTCTTTATCCATTGTCCTACAACTTTTGGCCATCTAACTGAAAGTTATTATTGAGTTTACTTCTAACATCCTATCCAGCAGTTTATTTTATAAAGTAACAACTTATTGCATGAAAAAAAAAAAATCCTGGTCATTTTACTACATGGAGGTTTTAGTTGTGTATTTTTTTTAAATACAAAATGACACTCGTCATCAGTTAAGTGTTCTGGTCATAAAGACACTTTCCTCAATCACCCTTGTAACTCTGCTGAAAACAAAAGGCAAGTACGAGTTTAGTCTTCCTTGTATTGTTGTAATAATTAATCTGTTGCTTGAAGTAGTGTTCACATTTTAGATGTGCTAAATACACTCTGCAGTATATTGTTTAACAGTTCTGACGTCAAAGAAAATGCATTTAATTTCAATCAGCATTTTTCTAAAAATTGTCCAAACATTTCTATTTCATTCAAAACAGTAGCCTACGTTTGACATTTTTATTGCAAATATGTTCTTACCTTCCACATATGGACCTTCCTTTGGATGCTCCCTTACTCTTAAATTGTAGTTTTTGGTCGACTTTCTCCTGAGCAGATCCCTGACCCGTTCATTATAAATTTCCAGGTAGCTGTTTTGTGAAAAGGAGAGGTTTAAAATGTATTAAATTACAACTTTATAGTCCCGCACCACACAAATCACGAAGACCAACTGCCGATACTTTCAAATCCAAAATATGCTCGTATTTCAAAGGTCCCAAGGTCTGCAATTATGAATAGTGAAAGGTAAGAATGAGAAATATAAATGAGGAAATCGTGAAATTGGTTTTCAGGAAGAAACAATTGGTGTTCTGCAACCTCTGGACATTCCAATGCCAATAATACACCTTTTGAAATGTAATGACAATTGGAAGGGTGTTCAGCAAATACAAAACCAGCAATGTCATGGATGTTCTCCCATCTAAAGAAAAGGGAAACCCTGCAGACACAAGGAACTACAGATGCTGAAATCTTGCGTTAAACACAAAAGTGCTAGAGTAATTCAGCGAGTCGGGCAGCATCTGTGGCGGGAATGGATAATGTTTTGGGTCTAGACCCTTCTTCAGAGTGGAACCCTAGTTAAGATCACATCAGAAAAATAACCAGTGCAGTACACTCTCAGTATTGCACAGTAACATTAACCCAGTTTATATGCTCAAATCTTCAGAGAGTGGATAAAAGCCATTCTCATCTGATTTGGAGGTGAGAGTATGCCACTGAGCCAAGATATTCTACGAAAGATGAAAAGAACGATACGAGGGCAGAGTATTTTGTGAAAGAACTGCAGACAGTAGAACATTAAGTTATCAATCGGGTGAAGCACAGAGTTTGTTGCCCAGAGTAGGGGAATCAAGAACAAGAAGACATAGGTTAAAGGTGAGGGGAGGGAAGGATGTAACAGGAACCAGAGGGGTGACTTTATCTGTTGGTATGTGTATGGAACGAGCTGCCGGAGGAGGTAATTGAGGGAGATACTATCGCAACAATTAAGGAAAAAATTTAGAAAGGTACATGGCTAGGATAGGTTTAGAGATATATGGGCCAAATGCAGGCAGGTGGGACTAGTGTAGAACTGTTGGTCAGTGTGAGCAAGCTGGGCCGAAGGGTCTGTTTTCAAACTGTATGACTCTATGCCAATAGTGCAGCAAAGGGATGATAAAGAGGACTCTATTCCTAGAAACACAATATTTATTGCAAATATTTAGTTGCAAGAGCTTGCAGTGATATGGTGGAATAAAGACACAGAAAGACTTCTACAGTGCCCTCCATAATGTTTGGGGCAAAGACCCATCATTTATTTATTTGCCTCTGTACTCCACAATTTGAGATTTGTAATTAAAAAAAAATCACATGCGGTTAAAGTGCACATTGTCAGATTTTATTAAAGGCCATTTTTATACATTTTTGGTTTCACCATGTAGAAATTACAGCTGTGTTTATATATAGTCCATCCATTTCAGGGCACCATAATGTTTGGGACACATGGCTTCACCGGTGTTTGTAATTGCTCAGGTGTATTTAATTGCCTCCTTAATGCAGGTATAAGAGAGCTCTCAGTACCTCATCTTTCCTCCAGTCTTTCCATCACCTTGGGAAACGTTTATTGCTGTTTATCAACATGAGGACCAAAGTTGTGCCAATGAAAGTCAAAGAAGCCATCATGAAACTGAGAAATAAGAATAAAACGGTTCGAGTCATCAGCCAAACCTTAGGTTTACCAAAATCAACTGTTTGGAACATCATTAAGAAGAAAGAGAGCACTGGTGAGCTTACTAATCGCAAAGGGACTGGCAGGCCAAGGAAGACCTCCACAGCTGATGACAGAAGAATTCTCTCTATGATAAAGAAAAATCCCCAAACACCTGTCCGACATCAGAAATACTCTTCAGGAGTCAGGTGTGGATTTGTCAATGACCACTGTCCACAGATGACTTCATGAACAGAAATACATTGGTGGAAATGTGTCATCCTCGTTAACAATCAGCATGGGAGCTCCTCAAGGCTGCGTGCTCAGCCCCCTGCTGTACTCACTCTATACTCATGACTGCGTACCGGACATCGTGCGAACTCCATCATCAAGTTTGCTGACGACACCACTGTTGTGGGACGAATCACAGATGGTGATGAGTCAGAGGATAGAAGTGAGATTGACCGATTGACCAAATGGTGCCAGCACAATAACCTGGCTCTCAACACCAGCAAAACCAAGGAACTGATTGTGGACTTTGGAAGAAGGTAGGGACCCACAATCCCGTTTATATCAACGGGACGATGGTGGAGAGGGTCAAGAACTTCAAATTCCTGGGCGTGCATATTTCCGAAGATCTTTCCTGGTCCCAGCACACTGATGCAATCAGCGCTTCTACTTCCTGAGAAGGTTACGGAGAGTCGGTATGTCAAGGAAGACTCTCTCAAACTTCTACAGGTACAGAGTAGAGCATACTGACTGGTTGCATCGTGGCTTGGTTCGGTAACTTGAACGTCCATGAGCGGAAAAGATTGCAGAAAGTTGTGACCACTGCCCAGTCCATCATCGGCTCTGACCTCCTCACCATCGAAGGGATCTATCATAGTCGCTGCCTCAAAAAGGTTGCCAGCATCATCAAAGACCCACACCATCCTGGCCACACACTCATCCCTCCGTTGCCATCGGGAAGAAGGTACAGGAGCTTGAAATCTGCAACATCCAGGTTCAGGAACAGCTCCTTCCCCACACCCATCAGGCCATTAAACTCACCATCAAACAAACTCTGAACAATAACAACCTATTGCTCTCTATCTGTTATTTATTGTGTATATATATATGGACTATGATATATAGACACACAGAACTTTTCCGTATTATGTTTACAAATTCGGTTGTGCTGCAGCAAGCACGAATTTCATTGTCCTATCTGGGTCACATGACAATAAAACTCTCAGAGGCTACACTGCAAGATGCAAACCACTGGGTAGCTGCAAAAATAGGATGGCAAGGTTAGTTTGCCAAGAAGTACTTAAAAGAGCAACCACAGTTCTGGAAAAGGTCTTGTGGACGGATGAGACGAAGATTAATTTATCAGAGTGAGGGCAAGAGCAAGAGGAGGAGAGAAGGAACTGCTCAAGATCCAAAGCATACCACCTCATCTGTAAAACACGGTGGTGGGGGTCTTATAGCCTGGACATGTATGGCTGCTGAAGGTACTGGTTCACTTATCTTCATTGATGATACAACTGCTGATGGCAGTAGTATAATGAATTCTGAATTGTATAGACACATCCTATCTACAAGTTCAAACAAATGCCTCAAAACCCATTGTCGGCGGTTCATTCTCCAGCAAAACAATGTTCCCAAACATGCTAAAGCAACAAAGGAGTTTTTCAAAGCTAAAAAATGGTAAATTCTTGAGTGGCCAAGTCAATCACCTGATCTGAACCCAATTGAGAATGCCTTTTATATGCTGAAGAGAAAACTGAAGGGGACTAGCCCACAAAACAAGCATAAGCTATAGATGGGGGCAATATAGGCCTGGCAGAGCATCACCAGAGAAGACACCCAGCAACTGGTGATGTCCATGAATCGCAGACTTCAAGCAGTCATTGCATGCAAAGGACCTGCAACAAAATACTAAACATGACTACTTTCATGTAAATGACATTGCTGTATCCCAAACATTATGGTACCCTGAAATGGGGGGGGGGACTATGTATAAACACTGCTGTAATTTCTACATGGTGAAACCCAAATGTATAAAAATGGCTTTAATTAAAAATCTGACTATGTGCACTTTAACCACATGTGATTTTTTTCTATTACAAATCTCAAATTGTGGCAAACAGAGGCAAATAAATAAATGATGGGTCTTTGTCCCAAACATTATGGAGGGCACTGTAGATGTGTCGTAAAGAATGGCAGATGCTGGTTTAAATCAAAGATAGACACAAAATGCTGGAGCAACTCAGTGGTACAGGAAGCATCTCTGAAGAGAAGGAATGGGTGACGTTTCGGGTCGAGACCCTTCTTCAGTCTCCAGAGATACTGCGTGTCCCGCTGAGTTACTCCAGCATTTTGTCTATCTAGGACTTATTGATAATGTTTACAAATTTAAGTTCAATATTTTGAGGAATAGAAATCAAGTGGAGTTTGCAGATTGGAATGATCGAAGACTTAACATAGGACAGAATTTAAGCAGAAGAGATTTAGACTTTTATGGAGGAAGGTAGAAGGAAGGCCAACAAAAAGATAAAGAATGTGTAGGAAAGAACTGCAGATGCTGGTTTAAATCGAAGGTAGACACAAAATGCTAGAGTAACTCAGCGGGACAGGCAGCATCTCTGGAGAGAAGTCTGAAGAAGGGTCTTCACCCAAAACGTTGCCTATTCCTTCTCTCCAGAGATGCTGCCTGTCCCGCTGAGTTACTCCAGCATTTTGTGTCTACCAAAAGATAAAGAACCTGTGCCAATGGAAAATTTGTAGTATGTTATAAGGACCTCAAGACATGCGCAAGTCTTCGCCAAAGATGAAGATGTAAAAGATTCCTTTAATAGGATTAATCAGCTAAACAACCTTTCATTGTTCCCCATTTTCACCTGGTCATTTTAACATGTTTTAAAACATAGATTGTCCCATTTTAAATAGTGTTTTGAAAAATCAGTTACCTTAGAATGGAATACTATTTGTTATTGCAATATGTGCTTTTACTCCCCCAACTATAAAATGTTTGAAAGTTCTTTAAATTTGTATTTATTATATAGCAAAATACAAACAAATATGAAATGTTTAAAATACATTATTGGAATACTGCGTAAATTTGTTAACTAGTTCTTTTTCATGAGCTCAGTTCTTATCCCTAATCTTTGTATTACGAACTTCAGTGTTGTACAATAAAGGACAGGTCTCAATTCCTACTTCAGGGGAAGATTTTTGACAATTACATCTCCACCTCTGGCGAACACAGATACAAAAAGCTGGAGTAACTCAGCGGGACGGGCAGCATCTCTGGAGAGAGGGAATGCGTGATGTTTCGGGTCATTCCACTCCATCTTTGGCGAGTTCCTTTAATAAATTCTCTGGCAAAGCGACACTGAACCATCCAGTTGTCATCGTGACACTTCAGGATGTTAATGAATCGATTGTGATTTTTCATGTAAGCCAAAGGCCTGAGGAAATTGAACATAACAAAGGTAATCCAGCTTCCTACCTTACTTCTGTACGAAATGAAGCTTCGTTCCAATTAGACTTCCCAGCAATTCTGTCATATAGCCCTTGGCAAATTCGTGGTATCAAGCCTACATCTTCCTAAAATAGAATAGAATATTCAATGAATGTCTTTAGCATGGAGAACAAAGGGAGATATACAACCCTAAATGTACCTTCCAGCATATTCAAATTATGAAACATTATAATTCTCATTAACACTCATTTAAATGAAATGTTGGTCAAATTAACCAGCTCAGTATTTATTTTGTTTATGAAGCAGTGCACAATCTGAGAATGGAAAGATTGTTTGGGAAAAGAGTCTCTCATTTCTAGACATTGAATAAGCTTGGAGCCAAAGGGACCATTAAAGTTGGAATGAACTGCGCCAAAGTCAAACCATTCCAACCACCTTGCTGATATGGGCAAATAGAATGATGGGTGAATTGTTAACAAGCAGGTTGGACACAAGAAACTAATCTTTAAAAGGTTTGTATGCAGGCAAGAAATGGATCTTCCAAAGGCTTGGTTTGGAGGGACCAGTACAATTTATAGCCAAGGAATAAACCAATCCAAAATAGTGAGAATAAGTGAAGGCACCTGGGAACAACAAAGATATCTCAAGGATAAAGGACACAAAAGAAAGGAGGTAAATACAATTTCCATTTGTTTAGCTTCCAACATGGAAAACGACTCCATGTTTTAGGAAACGTATAGTTTCTAAGAACTGTCATTAGGCTAAATTTGACAGAGCAACACAACGGAGATATCACAATGATCAAAAGCTTGGCCAAAGAGATTTTAAAAAGCACATTAAAGGAAGCAAATGTAGACTCAATGGTTTTAGGAAGGGAATTCCAAAGCTTAAAAATGCTACAAATGCAGGCATGACCAAAACATGGAGAGAGAGTACAAGCTGTTAGAAGATTGTATTTGCCACAAAATTAGTTCCTGCACCATTGATCTTACATAAAACCTACCCTTTGAACCTACAGTTAGTGCAAGCCTCTTACCGGGTTTCCCATCATTGTATATGATTTTCCAGATCCAGTCTGGCCATAAGCAAAAATACAAGCATTGTAGCCTTCAAATGCAGCTTTAAGGACATCTGTGCCAAGCTCCTTGAATATCTACAAAATAAATGTTTTATAAGAGACTAGAATATCTGCATGCATTATGTGGTTTAAAAAATTGAGTTGTTGAAACATACTTAATTGCAGTGCTTCTTTTTAAAATACAAAGCTTTACCATCATCAGAGTATCCCATCATCAACATCCTAGAGCAAAACACAAAGTGTTGGAAGAACTCAAAAGAAGGTCAGGCAGCACCTGTGGAGTGAATGGACAGGGAAGATTTTGGATAGAGACCCTTCTTCAGGCTCCTTAACCTGACCTGAAACGTCACCTGTCCATTCCATCCAACGATGTTGCCTGGCCCATTACGTTCTTCCAGCACTGTGTTTTCCTCAGGATTCCAGCGTTTACAGTTTTGTGTGCCTTAATTCCTGCATAGTTATTTGGTAACATTATACAACTGGCTACGTTATACAATGAACAACTGAAAGCTCAGTCTTTCGGTGTTGCGGTCATCGGCGGTGAAGCGCGGCTTCGCCTGTAGAGTGGACCTCACGGCAACGGCGAGAGCGCCGAGCCTATGCCACGGGAGCGCCGCACGGATGCTGCGCGGGGGCCGAGTGATTTAAATAGGCTGGTCCCACGTGCTTGCGGTAAGTAAAAAAAAGGGCGGGCCGACTGCGATGACGTCATTTTGGATCTGCGGGGCTGTGGCGGCGGCCGTCCTGATCGCGGCGCTGTAGCGGTGGCTGTGGCGGCGGCCGTGCCGCACACGTGACTCAC
Source organism: Malacoraja senta (assembly GCA_038087875.1). NCBI lineage: Eukaryota > Metazoa > Chordata > Chondrichthyes > Rajiformes > Rajidae > Malacoraja > Malacoraja senta. The sequence continues at coordinate 88,568,914 of CM075978.1, read as the reverse complement.
TAGCGGCGGCTGTGGCTGCGGCCGTCCTGATCGCGGCACTGTAGCGGTGGCTGTGGCGGCGGCCGTGCCGCACACGTGCCTCACTGGCGGAGGCTGTGGTGGTGCAAGTTTGACGCACGGCGCTCGAGCCACACTGGCGGCGCCTGTGGCGGCGGCCGTGCCGCACTCGTGCCTCACTGGCGGAGGCTGTGCGGTAGGGACATATTTTTGAACAGTTGGTTTTATTTTAGCACCATGCGGTGTTGGGAACAACGCCGCACGGCCCCGGAATTGTGCGTTTGACCGGGTGCGCGGTCTATGGCGGCCCAGGAGCGGTAGATTCTTTCCGTTTCGCCGCCAATGACCGCAGACTCGTGAGACAGGCCTTTAAGTTCATGCATTGGCTTCTGCATTTATCAAGATTATTTGAACAGTGTTCTTTCAGATATTAGAATTTTTCAAATCTTAAGATAAAGCAAAATATGAATATATGTCAGTGAGATGGGAAATAATGTGCATTTGATTATCATGTGCAAACATACCTTTTCCTGAGACACAAATCTGGGACTTCTGCAATCAACAGAACAGTATGAATGGTCGTAAGTAAATGTTTTAATCCGCTCTCGCCCAAAATCACCTGAATTTCCTTCTGTAATCTATGAAGAGGGAAGAAGCAAGCACCTAATCAAAATCTTTAAAACCATAACTCATTTGATCGTTTCAACATTTCGAGATCATATAGAATTTTAAAACAAAAACTTCCGTTTCAATTGTGAATTGAAGTAAGGCTCATGCTATTTTAGCTCATATTCAAGGCTCGCTATAAGTAACCACAACATTTACACACAGTTCAAAAATGTTTCTGCATTTACTTGGAACAAGGCCATCGCAGGGTACAGTAGAAACTAGCTACAAATTTGAGAAATATATTCACACCAACATGTGGATTTTGCATTCCCATTGTCTTTTCTTTTTCTTGTAGGTTAGCATTGTTACCAAAATTTAAAATCGGGATTCTTGTTTAGGTACCCATTACTTTCTCGCATCAATACAGAAGTTAGCGCAATGACCTAGTAGGTAGAGCTGCTGCTGCCTTACAGCACCAGAGGCAAGAGTTCGATCCTGATCTCGGGTGCTCTAACATAGTAGTTTTGAAGTAAGTTAGGCCTGTTGTTCCGAGACCATTTTTTATTTAATCAAGCATCAGGAACCCTAGACATTCGGATTAACTCCAGCACAAGAGCAGTGGTTTCCACAATGACAACATTTGTAGAAAAAGATAAAAATGACAGAAAGCAAAGATTTTGCACTAAATTGATATGTCGCCGAATACCTTCAAATGGAAATTAATGTCACAGTGAATATATACTAATGCAAGAGCCAAATAAATTGAGCAAATGCGGATCAGTATTTGATTTAGATGTTAGGACCAAGATAACTGGTTTGGTGCAAGTTAACCTGAGTGGAATACTTCTGGTACATTAATGGCAAGTGCTTATTGTAGGATATCATATATGGTTAGGGATTTGCTAAATGTCCTGATAAGCGAACATGTGGACGTTACAGGAGTCAAGAGTGTTGTATTGTCACATGTCCCAGAGAGACCAATGACATTCTTACTTGCTGCAGCACAACATCATATATGTAAACATAGTAGAAACAAACGAGAGAAAAGAAAAGCTCAGTGTGTGTATATATATATATATATATATATATATACACACATACTGACATATATATATATAATACACACATACTAAAAACAAAAACCAAATAGTGCATTACTACTACTAATAATAATAACAATAATAGTCTATTGTAGTTCAGAGCTTATATGAGGTTGTAGTGATTAATAGCCTGATGGCTGTAGGGAAGAAGCTGTTCCTGAACCTGGACGTTACAATTTTCAGGCTCCTGTGCCTTCTTCCCGATGGCCGTGGTGAAATGAGTGTGTGGCCAGGATGGTGTGGGTCTCTGATGATGTTGGCTGCCTTTTTGAGGCAGCGACTATGATAAATCCCTTCGATGGTGGGGAGGACAGAGCCGGTGGATGGACCGGGCAGTGGTCACAACCTTTTGCAGTCTTTTCCGCTCCCGGACAATCAAGTTGCCTTGTAATATCCAGGGGTTGTTCCAACGGAGAGAAAGCAAACACAACCTGAGAGGAACCTATATATTCGAAAAACCGGCAATAAGAACTAATGCAAAACTCCATTGTGTTGCAGCAAAGGGTGTTAGTCCCTGGAATAACTGCCATGATGAGCTGAAAAAATATAAGACTCTATTCAAACTAAAAACGCTCTTCAGAAACAAAAGATTGAATGGTTATGAGCTGGACCAGTGATTTACATTTCTGTTTGGTTATTTCTTGTTTGTGGACTGTTCAACAGATTTTGGGTCCATTTGTTCCCATTATTTTGTTTTTCCATGAAAATGTATAGAAAATAAGAGGGGGTAGGACCAGAAAAGTTTTCGAACTTCTTCTTACCCCTTTTGAACATGAACTATATTATTTGTATTATTTGAGTTACTTTTTTGTTTGTTTTCCTTTGTGTTTTATTTTCTTTTTTATTGCTTATAAGTTTATTTGTGTTTGTATTTTTTTTAACATGTTCAATAAATAAGAACAAATTTAAAAAATATATTTTAAAAAGTTGCCGAACCAGGCAATGGTGCAACCAGTCAATATGCTCTCAACTGTGCACCTGTAGAAGTTCAAGAGAATCCTCTTTGACATACCGAATCTCCGTATTCTTCTCAGGAAGTAGAGGCGCTGATGTGCTTTCCTTATAATTGCATCGGTGTGCTGGGTCCAGGAATGATCTTTGGAAATATGCATGCCCAGGAATTTGAAGTTTTTGACTCTCTCCATCATCGTCCCATTTATATAAACAGGATTGTGGGTCCTCAACCTTCCTCTTCCAACGTCCCCAATCAGCTATTTAGTTTTACTGATATTGAGAGCAAGGTTGTTGTGCTGGCACCTCAAAAGGGCAACTTCGTGCCTACTATGTTCTGGTGTGCTAAAGCAAAGCCAGAATGCCATTGTCTTATCAGGGACACATGACAATAAACTCTCTCTTGAACTTGAGCATCATCAGTGACTCACACTACCCTGGCCACACACTCATTTCTCCCCTGCCATCGGGAAGAAGGTACAGGAGCCTGAAAACTGTTGTGCTGCTGCAAATAAGAATTGCATTGTTCTATCTGGGACATATGACAATAAAACACATTTGACAAGCTTTGAGATTTAAAAAAAATTGAATGGTTAAGGTTGATCATTCCCAGGATATGTCACAGTATAATTTAGCTGAGGATACTATTTAACTTCTTTGAGAGTGACTCGATTTTTTTGCATAGCCACATGATGAAATGACATGTTTAAGAAGGAACTGCAGATGCTGGAAAAGTCGAAGGTAGACAAAAATGCTGGAGAAACTCAGCGGGTGAGGCAGCATCTATGGAACGAAGGAATAGGTGGATGAAATGACATAGTCACAATGGTCCTGAGCTGAAAGGACAATGGAGTTCTGGATGATTACATCTTGGGCAGTCATCAAATTGGTAACCAGCACTTTGAAGGGGAGCGGACTGTAGAGAGAATAAAGTGTTAAAGAAGGAACTGCAGATGCTGGAAAATGAAAGGTACACAAAAATGCTGGAGAAACTCAGCGGGTGCAGCAGCATCTAAGGAGCGAAGGAAATAGGCAACGTTTCGGACCGAAACCCTAAACTGTTAGAGTAATACCTTCATGTTTGTGATTGTTGTCTTGTTTCCTTCCATGTGTATTATGCATTTGGCCTCCAGTTCTTTTTCCCTGCACAAAAATGAAACATAAGAATGTGACACAAAACAGCAAGAATGTTCTGCCCCATGCCAACTTTACATCAACCAGGCGACTATTTTATACAGTACTGTGTCCATTTTTTGTAAACCAACATTTGCAGTTCCTTGTATTCAACTATTTTATTTATTTGTTTGTTTTCTTTTTGCCCCTCCACATTTTAAAAAGGTATCCAGAACTATTTCCACCTAATTGGTGACCCTAGACTATCCTTGTTCAGACTTTGCTGGCTTTACCTTGCACTAAACGTCATGCCCTTATCATGTATCTGTACACTGTGAATGGCTCGATTGTGATCATGTATTGTCTTTCCACTAACTGGATAGCATTGAACAAAAGCTTTTCACTGTACCTCAGAACACGAGACAATAAACTAAACTAAAACTAGTGATGAAAGGCTTTTCTGGCAAGGATCTTCAACAAATCAACTTCTACTGCAGAAAGAAAGGCTTGGATAACGTGGTTGTGGAGAGAACGTTTCCATTAGTGGGAGAGTCTAGGACTAGAGGTCATAGCCTCAGAATGAAAGGACGTTCTTGTAGGAAGGAGATGTGGAATTTCTTTATTCAGAGGGCGGTGAATCTGTGGAATTTGCCACAGAAGGCTGTGGAGACCTAGTCAGTGGATATATTTAAGGCAGAGATAGATACATTCTTGATTAGTACGGGTGTCAGATGTTATGGGGAGAAGGCAGGAGAATGGGATTGGGAGGGAGAGATAGATCAGCCATGATTGAATGGCGGTGTCGACTTGATGGCCGAATTTTCCTATCACTTATGATCTTAAGATTAAAAAAGGAGTCGACTATTACTGCATGTTTTGGAAACATTAGGGTAACACCTCCTTCACCCATTCCTCAACAAATCAAATCAACTTTGTTCATTGTCAATATTCCCAATTTCATTTCAAAACTTCATTAATCACTTTTCTTCAACTATCCAACTATATTTGGCTACAATATAACTATTGACAAAAAGATTAACAGTCTTTCAAACCATCCTGACTTTGTGATATCTTTGTGATATCTCGGATTCTGTTCTCAAACCTAAAATGTAGGTGAATTGCAAGAAGCAAGTAAATATGCAAAAAAAACTGCAGCATTACTACAGCTTTAGCTAATTATGTTTTTACTATGCTTATCATACATTATGCATCAAGAATAAAACAATTAGGAAGTATCCACCTAGTAGAGATCATGCTGCATTTAAATGTAAATGTCAGCTGATGCAGACAGATGGGTACAATTTGTTAGAAAACTCCTTTAAATGACATTAACATTGATATTAGTATACCAGTAACAGCACTTTTGGGTGCAACAAAGGCTATCAATCCCATTTTAAAAGCAACAGGGACAATTTCAAAATTAAATTATTTAACATTAGTCATTTAAGTGCACATCAGTGGCACGCAAGCAATTAAAATGCAGGATATCAGACAAAACAAAACCACACTCCCTAAGGACAATGGCATCAACTGTCAATCAGACCAAAGACAGACATAAAAGGCTGGAGTAACTCAACGGATCAGGCAGCATCTCTGGAGAAAAGGAATAGATGGCGTTTCTGGTTGAGACCCTTCTTCAGACTGACCATCTTGACGACTGAAGAATGTCAGCAATTAATCGATAGTGGAATACCCTTATTTCACTTATGTTTTTGCAATGAATTTATTATTTTAGATCCATTTAAAATCTGCTGGCACATGATTGACTGCTATACAACATTCCAGAAGTAAACATACACTGGAGAAAAAGGATGGGTGATGTTTCTGGTTGGAACCTTACTTTAGTCTGAAGAAGGGACCCGACACGAAACATCATTCATCCTTTTTCTCCAGAGATGCAGAGTTACTCTAGCACTTTGTGCCTATCTTTGTTATGAGCCAGCATCTGCAGTTCTTTGTTTTTACCGAGTAAACATTATACTACAATTTACAATTGCCCTAATGTGCATGTCATTATATGGATTTTTTTTTAATGGAATCATTTTACGTAGCTTTCCAAATCAATCCAAACTGCTATACAATTTACCTTAAAAAAAAAAGTACAATTAATGTCACATTCTAGGAAACATAGCAACAAATCTGTGCACAGCATAGCCATAAAATAACAAAGTCATTTGCTTTAATGTTAATTAAAGGATGAATTAGCATTAAATATTGCTCAGTCAACAGGAAAATCCTGTTCTTTTCTGAAACATTACTATAGAGTCTCTAATGTCCACCTTAGTTTAGTTTAGTTTATGGTCACGTGTATTGAGGCAGTGAAAAGCTTTTATTACGCACAATCCAGTCAAAGAAAAGACGCAACAGGATTTCAATCAATAATAATGGATTGGATTTATATAGCGCCTTTCTAATACCCAAGGCGCTTTACATCGCATTATTCATTCACTCCTCAGTCACACTCGGTGGTGGTGAGCTACTTCTGTAGCCACAGCTGCCCTGGTGTGCAGATACAGCCATCCAGTGTGCAGATACACGATAAATGCTACAACATTGAGTGCAAGATGAAGTCAAATATAGTCCAATTATTGTTCAAAGGTCTCTAATGAGCTAGATTGGAGGTTAGCACCATACTATGGTTGGCGACAAGATGGTTCAGTTGCCTGATAACAACTGGGAAGAAACTGGCTCCGAATCTGGAGGTATACATTTTCACACTTCTGTATCTCTTGCCTAATGGGAGAGAGGAGAAGAGAATGTGACCAAGGTGAGACTTAGTCCTTGATTATTCTGGTGGCCTTGCCGAGGCAGCGTAAAGTGTAGATGGAATCAATGAATGGAAGTTTGGTTTTCATGATGATCTACTTTATTAAAGGCATTCGGGGCACCCAGTTTAATGTCTCTTACCAATATTCATTATCAAAATCTTCCATGATTGATTAAAGATGAACTTCCCCATGGAAAACTATAACTTTTCAAAATTATTTTCTACATTTGCCTCTATATTTTGAGTTATAAATGCAGACCAATCTCCTCATAAACTTGTGCCACAGAACTGGGATTTCTACTGCACTAAAAATATACACATATACTCCCAAGTTCTGCTTCTTGGTTTTACAACAAGTCCAAAAATTTGTGTAATCACCATTTCAGTTGAGACTCAAATTCTGTAGCATTCCCCATGCCAATTCTCCGTCAGTAGCACAGTGGCAGTGTCAATCATCTCACAGTTCCAGCGATATCTGTTTGATTCTGACCTCTGATGCAGTTGGTGGGGAGTTTGCATATTCTCCCTGCGACCCCAAAGGACTCCCTCACATGCTTGGGTTTTCTCCCTCGTCCCAAAGACATGCTGGTTATTAGGATATTTGGCTGTTGTAAAGGAGGTATGTGGGGGAAATCAAGGTAGTGTGTGGGAGGGAATACGTTACAAGAAAATAAATAGAGGGATGGAATAAATAGTATGGCAATGACAACCAGTACAGGTTCAATTGGTGGAATGGCTACCTCGGTCAAAGAGAAAAATGGATACTAATCAGATCAGTTTAGTTTAGTTTTGATATACAGCGTGGAAACAGGCCCTTAGGCCCACTGAGTCCGCGCTGACCAGCGACCCCCGCACATTAACACTATCCTACACGCACTGGGGACAATTTACACTTATACTAAGCCAATTTACCTACATATCTGTACGTCTTTGGAATGTGGGAGGAAACCGAGGATCTCAGAGAAAACCCACGAGGTCACGGGGAGAACATACAAACTCTGTACAGACAGCACCCGTAGTCAGGATTGAACCCGGGTGTCCGACGCTGCAAGGCAGCAACTCTACCGCTGCGCCGCCACAGTTCTTTGATGTCTATCAACACCACTGGGCCCACCTGTTTACTCGAAGCACTACTGACACAAACAGGACTCCTTTCAGATTTACTAAAGTCAGCTGATCTCTACTCTTATGAAAGTTACAAAAACTGTATGAAAATTCGCATTACATTCACAGTTGAGCTTATATCGCCTGCACAAGACAATTACTTTTCTATTGATTTGAGTGCCTTATGCAATTCATACTGGTTTATGAACAAATCAGGTAAGCATTTAATGGGTAATCATTTTCGAATGGATACATTTCTCTGAATCACAGCAACCTTTACATTATGTATACTTGGGCAAACAGACTCAGCACAGAGCACAACACATACATACATTATCCCCTCAAACCCTTGAGGCTAGGTTAAACTCCAAGTGCATATGGAAGGAAAATAATAATGCACTGTGTAATGCTAATTTAATATGAGAGTTCTGCTCGATTACCTTCCAATGGTAGCTTAAATAGATGCCTTTGATAATTTTCCTTGTTCGTCAGCAAGAGCTCATGATAGTATAAATTGTACGAGAACCTAAAATATAAAAATCCTGGCATTCTTAGGAATTTGGAAAATATAGAACTATGTTTGACGCAGTATAAAAAACACTGAAAAACTAACAAATTACCAAAGCATTAAAGGTAGACAAAAATGCTAGAGAAACTCAGCGGGTGAGGCAGCATCTATGGAGCGAAGGAACAGGTGACGTTTTGGGTCGAGACGCTTCTTCAGACATTCAGACCCACCCTTCCTTCACTCCATAGATGCTGCCTCACCTGCTGAGTTTCTCCAGCATTTTTGTCTACCTTCGATTTTTCCAGCATCTGCAGTTCTTTCTTAATCAAAGCATTAAATGTCAGTCCCTTTATAGAAGCAGGGATTTGTACTATCGTTTTTTGCAAAGTTCCCCCACTCAAGTGATTAGCCTTTCAATCGTCGCACAATTCCAACATTTAGAAATTATTAGGTGAAGTTATTTTTGAAAGAAATTCGCATTTCCCTAGATGATACTGGTGCCACACTTTTAAGTTATGGAACTTTTTTTTGGCAGTTGGTTTAATTTAAGAAAGAAGAAGAGAAAATAAGGAAGTTTACAGTGGTTGGCCTGACATAAGTGCTGCAATCCATTATGAAAGAACTGGTAACAGGATACCAAAAAAATAATAATAGTTCAGGACAGTCACCATGGGATTTCCCTTTTATAAATTATGCTCGACAAACCTGTTAAAGACTATTTTGATGTTGTAGCTATAATAAAGGGGAACCAGTGGATATGGTATATTTGGATCCTTAATATTTTGCCACATAGGTTATTAAACAAACTGAATGCATGGAGATGGAGGCAACATACAGACATGGATTGAGGATTGGTTGACAGAAAAGAGTAGGAAACAAAGGGTTCATTTTGAATGGGAGTCTATGACTATTGAGCGGTATAGAGATCAGAGCTGACTCCCATCTAGTCATGACTTATATCAAAGATGTGGATGAGAGGACCATGTGCAATGTGGGTTTGTTGATGATACTAACTCTGTTGCCAATGTGGATTGTGAGGAAGATGCAGAGGTGCTCGAGGGAGTTTATGTAAACTGATGAGCCCAGAGAAGTGTAATACAAGCTGGAAAATATGTGCATTTATAAACAGATTATTTAAGTGGTAAGGAATTGAAAGGTGTTGGCATTCAAAGGAATTTGGGTTTCTTTGTACACAAATCACTACAGATACATCAGTCAATTAGGAAGGCATATAGGTCAGTGGCTTTTATTGCAAGATAATTTGCGTGCAAAAGTAAGTAAGTTTATTGGCCAAGTATTCACATACAAGGAATTTGCCTTGGTGCTCCGCCCACAAGCAACATGACATGGTGACAGTTACGAATGACTCAGAAAACACTAAACATTAATAATAATAAAACATTAATGATAAAACACCATTGATCAAGCATGTGAACCAACAAAATGCCAGATCAAAGAGAGGCTACAGATTTTTGGCTGTTGAGTAGAGCAACTACTCGTGGATAAAAACTGTTTTTGTGTCTGGCTGTGGCAGCTTTGACAGTCCGGACTCGCCTTCCAGAGGGAATTGATTCAAAGAGTTTGTGGCCAGGGTGAGAGGGGTCAGAGATGATCTTGCCCACTCGTTTCCTGGCCCTTGCAGTGTACAGTTCATCAATGGAGGGAAGGTTGCAGCCAATAACCTTCTCAGTTGATCGGACGATTCGCTGCAGCCTCCAGGTGTCGTGCTTGGTGGCTGAGCCAAACCAGACCATGATGGAGAAGGTGAGGACAGACTCTACGATAGCTGTGTAGAATTGGACCATCATTGCCTGTGGCAGATTGTGCTCCCTCAGCTGCCGTAGGAAGTACATCCTCTGTTGTGCCTTTTTGACTGCGGAGTCGATGATAGCCCCCCACTTAAGGTCCTTGGAGACGGTTGTTCCCAGGAACTTAAAAGACTCCACAGATGTGACTGTGGTGTTGTTGATGGTGAGTGGGGTGAGGTGAGGGGCAGCTCTCCTAAAGTCTACAATCTACAGTTTACAAAAGATGTTTTGCCACAGTTATACAGAGTCCTGTTGAGATCACACCTGGAAAATTGAAGAGGTGCGGTCTTCCTATCCTAGCCTAAGGGAGTACAACAAAATGTTTCACCCAAACACAAACTGCTGGAGGAACTCAGCAGGTCATGCGGCATCTGTGGCGAAAAATGGACAATGTTGTGGGGTGGGATCTTTCTTTATTCTGGAATTGCTGAAGATTGCAGCATCTGCAGCCTTCAAGAAGGTTCACTAGATTGACCCCTGGGAGATGAAGTGGCTTGTCGTTAAAAGAGAGGGAAGGCAGACTAGATACACTTTTGGCTTATCAAAATAAGGGGTAATTCTACTGAATGCACAAAATTCTTAAAGAGCTCAAAAAGAAAAGTGCAGGGATGATGTCTGGAAGCAGTGGGCACGGATTCAAAATACAGTCTTTCAAAACTAAGATCAGAAGAGATAACTTCACCCGAGAGTTATAATGTTTAAATTTTCTATTCGAGAAGGCAATGGAGGTTACAATGTTGATTATATGCAGGACAAGGAAGATTTTGGGGGATATTCATCAAATCAAGTGAGATGAAAGGCAGGAAAGAGGCACTGAGATCAGCCACTACAAACTTATTGAATGGCAGAACAAACACGAGTGGTCAACTGGCCAACTCCTACTTCTATTGAAGATAGACACAAAAAGCTGGAGTAACTCAGTGGGACAGGCAGCATCCCTGGAGAAAAGGAATGGGTGACGTTTTGGGTCGAGGCCCTTCTTCAAAATGGTTAGGGATAAGGGAAACGAGAGATAAAGACAGTGATGTAGAGAGATAAAAAACAATGAATAATAAATATGCAAAAAAAGTAACGGATGATAAAAAGGCCATTGTTAGCTGTTTGTAGAGTGAAAATGAGAAGTTAGTGCGACTTGGGTGGGGGAGGGATAGAGAGAGAGGGAATGCCAGGGCTACCTGAAGTGAGAGAAATCAATATTCATACCACTGGGCTGTAAGCTACCCAAGTGAAATATGAGATGCTGCTCCTCCAATTTGCGGAGGGGTCGGTCTGGTTTTGTGAACAAAATCAGTCAGAAATCAATTAGGAGCAAAGAGGTCCTTCTGCAGTTGTACAGAGCCCTAGTGAGACCACACCTGGAGTATTGTGTACAGTTTTGGTCCCCTAATTTAAGGAAGGACATTCTTGCTACTGAAGGAGTGCAGCGTAGGTTTACAAGGTTAATTCCCGGGATGGCGGGACTGTCATATGCTGAGAGAATGGAGCGGCTGGGCTTGTACACTCTGGAGTTTAGAAGGATGAGAGGGTATCTCATTGAAACATATAAGATTGTTAAGGGTTTGGACATGCTAGAGGCAGGAAACATGTTCCCGATGTTGGGGGAGTCCAGAACTAGGGGCCACAATTTAAGAATAAGGAGTAAGCCATTTAGAACAGAGATGAGGAAACACTTTTTTCTCACAGAGAGTGGTGAGTCTGTGGAATTCTCTGCCTCAGAGAGCGGTGGATGCAGGTTCTCTGGATGCTTTCAAGAGAGCTAGATAGGGCTCTTAAAAATAGTGGAGTCAGGGGATATGGGGAGAAGGCAGGAACGGGGTACTGATTGGGGATGATCAACCATGATCACATTGAATGGCGGTGCTGGCTCGAAGGGCCAAATGGCCTACTCCTGCACCTATTGTCTAATGTCTATAGAAATGTGGATGGTCTGATTGGGGCAGAACTAGTTACAGGTTAGAGGGGCAGATCATAGCTAAGGTATACCGAAACGTGACTCAGAAAACATCAGCATGATGAGTGTTAAAGAAGGAACTGCAGATGCTGGAAAATCGAAGGTACACAAAAATGCTGGAGAAACTCAGCGGGTGCAGCAGCATCTATGGAGCGAAGGAAATAGGTAACGTTTCGGGCCGAAACCCTTCTTCAGACTGATAGGGGGTGGGGATCGGAGTGATAGAGACACAAGGAATTGGAGACAAAGGAATATGAAGAAGTATGCCGACCCAAAACGTCACTCCAGAGATGCTGTCTGACCTACTGAGTTACTCCGGCATTTTGTGTTAAGAGCATCTCAAGTTTATATTGAGGTAAATCGAGTTAGATGTGAGCTCAGTGCAAGAAAAAGCAAAGGGAATGTGCGAAATAAATTCCAGGACAAGTAATGTATACATTCAGAATTTCACGGAATTGAAAGACCTTTTCTCATTCTGGATAACACAACAGGATATGTTATAATATATCACGAATGTTTACTATCATATTTACAGCGCAGTTGCTGTTGGGAGCAAAAAATACGGCAAAACATAACTACACACGTTTTAAACAGCATAATAATATTCACTCTGTTGTGTAAACTGATTCCCTGTACAGAGGATCTTTAAAGAGCAATATCAAATTCCCAGCAATTTATAGCTTGAATTAAATAAGCCTCTACAATAAACAAGAAGGTCTGATGCATGTAAGAAGGAACTGCAGATGCTGGTTTAAACCGAAGAAAGTCACAAAAAGCTGGGGTAACTTACGGGACAGACAGCATCTCTGGAGAGAAGGAATGGGTGACGTTTGGGGTCGAGACCCTTCTTCAGACTGGTTAGGGATAAGGGAAACGAGATATATAGACGGTGATGTGGAGAGATAAAGAACAATGAACACACTAAAATTTGACTTGCAGGTTTCTACTTCATCAACTAGAAAGAATAACAAACGAGCCATCTATCTTTGACATTCAAACACATTTCCATTGCTAAATCTCCCATTGTCAATGGGTTCAGGTTTATTATTGTCACATGTACTGAGGTGCAGTGAAAAGCTTTGTTTCGCATGCGATCCAATCAGATCTGATAATACTATATTTAAATATAATCAAGTCAAGTTAAACTCAAGTACAATAGGTAGAGCAAAGGGGAAGATACAGAGTGCAGAATATAGTTCTCAGCATTGTGGGACATCAGTTCCAGAGACCCATTCTAATGTCCACAATGGGGTAGAGGTGAAACAGACTCTAGCTTATGGGAAGACACAAAATGCTGGAGTAACTCAGTGGGACAGACAGCATCTCCGAATAGAAGGAATGGGTGACCCTTCTAGAAGGGTCTCGATCCGAAATGTCACCCATCCTCAGTTTGAAGAAGGGTCTCGGCCCGAAACGTCACCCATTGCTCAGTCTGAAGAGGGGTCTCAACCCGAAATGTCACCCATGCCCTCTACCCAGAGATGCTGCCTGTCCCGCTGAGTTATTCCAGCATTGTGTGTATATCTTCAGTGTTATTCAACATCTGCAGTTTCTTCCTACACACTCTAGCTTATGAAGGGTCCATTCAGAAGCCTGATAACAGAGGGGCAAGATGTTGTTCCTTCGTCTGGTAAACATACTGGGGGTCACCATTGACCAATTATTGAACTGGACCAGCAGCTACAAGAGCAGGTCAGATACTGGGTATCCTCCAGTGAGTGACTTACTTCCTGATACTATCCACAAAGTACAAGTCAAGAGCAAGATTAAATTCTTTCCATTTGCCTGTGCGAATACTAAACCAACACCATTCAAGTACCTCAACACCATCCAACACAAAGCAACTTGTTTAATTGCATTTCCACCAGACTAAATATTCATTCTTTCATAATCAGCACAGTGACTGTAATTTATGTCGGCTACGAAAGGCAATGCAGTACTTTATTTGTACAACTCTGATAATACCAGCACAATCCTTGCCAAGGAGGATAAAGGTGTCCTGTACATGGAAACATAACCACCTGCATGTCCTCCTCATGAGGTCATGTGGTAGCAGCTGAATTAGCCATTCGGCCCATCAAGTCTACTCCGCCATTCAATCATGGTGATCCATCTCTCCCTCCTAACCCCATTCTCCTGCCTTCTCCCCATAACCCCTGACACCCATCAATCAGGCTTGGCTAATCTTCTGGAATTTTTTGAGGATGTAACTAGGAAAATGGACAAGGGAGAGCCAGTGGATGTAGTATACCTGGACTTTCAGAAAGCATTTGATAAGGTCCCACATAGGAGATTAGTGGGCAAAATTAGAGCACATGGTATTAGGAGTAGGCTACTGATATGGATAGAAAATTGGTTGGCAGACAGGAAACAAAGAGTAGGGATTAACAGGTCCCTTTCAGAATGGCAGGCAGTGACTAGTGGGGTACTGCAAGGCTCGGTGCTGGGACCACAGCTATTTATTAATGATTCAGATGAAGGGATTAAAAGTAACATTAGCAAATTTGCAGATGACACAAAGCTGGGTGGCAGTGCGAACTGTGAAGAGGATGCTATGAGGATGCAGGGTGACTTGGACAGGTTGGGTGAGTGGGCAGATGCATGGCCGATGCAGTTTATTGTGGATAAATGTGAGGTTATCCACTTTGGTGGTAAAAACAGGAAGGCTGATTATTATCTGAATGGTATCAAGTTGGGAAAGGGGAAGTACAACGAGATCTGGGGGTCCTTGTTCATCAGTCACTGAAAGTAAGCATGCAGGTACAGCAGGCAGTGAAGAAAGCGAATGGCATGTTGGCCTTTGTAACAAGAGGAGTTGAGTCTTGGAGCAAAGAAGTCCTTCTACAATTGCACTGGGCCCTAGTGAGACCACACCTGGAGTATTGTGTGCAGTTTTGGTCTCCAAATTTGAGGATGGCCATTCTTGCTATTGAGGGAGTGCAGCGTACGTTCACAAGGTTAATTCCCGGGATGGCGGGACTGTCATATGTTGATAGAATGGAGCGACTGGGCTTGTATACTTAGGAATTTAGAAGGATGAGAGGGAATCTTATTGAAACATAAAAGATTATTAAGTGTTTGGATATGCTAGAGGCAGGAAACATATTCCCGATGTTGGGGGAGTCCAGAACCAGGGGCCACAGTTTAAGAATAAGGGGTAGGCCATTTAGAACGGAGATGAGGAAAAACGTTTACACCCAGAGGGTTGTGAATCTCTGGAATTCTCTTCCACAGAATGTAGTGGAGGCCAATTCTCTGGGTGCTTTCAAGAGAGTTAGCTCTTAAAGATAGCAGAGTCAAAGGATATGGGGAGAAGGCTGGAACGGGGTACTGATTGTGGATGATCAGCCATGATCACAGTGAATGGCCAAATGGCCTACTCCTGCACCTATTGTCTAATCAAGAGATCTAGTCTGGAACTCCCTCGCAAACTGTACCTTCACCTGAAGGATCACAACCACCTTCTTGAAGGCAATTACGAGTGCGCAATAAATACCCGACTTTTGTATATTCAACTGAAAACATCAGAGAGAATTCATCTGAAAATCTATTGCTAGAAATGGCTCAGTTCCCTCAAAAATGAATACATTAAAGAAAAAATATTCTAGATAATTTTACATTGATTTGTGCTGGTTGAAGATGAGCAAAATTTGTAGGACTCTCCAGATAATAGAGATTAAAAAACCCACACAAATCAGGCTTCCTATTGTATTTTTTAGGATTCAATCAAAATAGTTCTTTCATGTGGAGCATGAAAGACTATTCTACTGAGAAACTGCCAAATGCAAGTTTTTTTAAAATCCACAGTATCTATCATATTACCTGGGGACTGAACATACATTATGGTCCCCTCAGTTAGTTTATTAATTCACATGAAGACCCTTGTCTCTTTCCAAGCTTTTGGATAATGGACCATTAAACTGAATGTAAATCTAATGCAGGAAAATGACAAAAAGATAGAAACATGAATAGGGCTTTAAAAACCTCAATCTTGTTCTGCCATTCAGTTCAATCATGGCTGATCTGTGTTTTAAACAACATTCATTTGCCTTGGTTCCAAAATGATCAATATCAATGCCATACAAAAATATTCTGCCTTTTGAAATGTTTGATTGAACCCAAGAATTATTTTATTTAGTGCAGTATTCCAGATTTCTCACATTACATTCTAATATGTGTTATCTGTTATCACTGCTGAATGAATTTAAGTTTATGCTTCTATGCTTGATTGAAGTTCATTGGTACAGGATTTCAAACAACCACCCCTTCTCTCTACTTTTTAGTTTCTATGGAAACTGATTATATCAGCATCCATCCATTCCATTGCATTGTCCAATAAATGTTTGTTCTCCGCTTCATCTAATAACTTATTCCGTATCACTGATGCACTGTGGAACAAACTCAGAAACAAACCATGTGATTTGAAATGGTGACCGAAAATAAAATAAATTACTTTAAAGCTGTTATTTCTCCACGAGATAACATGGAAGCATTGTGGTGAATTCTTCGGCTTTAATCAAGTCATAGAGAGACACAGCATGAAAACAGGCCCTTCTGCCCAGCAAATCTGTGCTGACCATAAACGACATATTTGCAGTAATCCTACACAAAACTTTTTTTATTCTCCTACATTTTCATCAATTCCCACCAGATTCTACAAATCACCAACACACCAAGGGCAATTTCCAGTGATCAATTAACTTACCAACTTGCATGTGTTTGGGATGTGGGAACAAATTAGAACACCCACTGTCTCCAGGGAGAATGTGTAAATTCCACATGCAGGCAGCACCCAAAACATTTAATGAATCAAGGGGATGAAGAGGGAGCGGTCTTTGCAGAACGTTGAAAATTGGTGGGGAAGGGAAGATGTGGTGGGATAATGTTGAACATAGCAGAAATGCCAGAAAATGATGTGTTGGATGTGGAGGCTTTTGGGATGAAAAGTAAAAGACAGGGAATTCTTTCCTTGTTCCATCTGGGGGCAGGGAGGGGGAGTGAGAGCAGAATTACAAGACACAGAGGAGATACAGGTATGGGATCCATCTGTGTCATCAGGGAGGGAAACCACATTTACTAATGAAAGAGGGCATCTTGGATGTTCTAGAATGGAAAGCATCATCTTGGGAGCAGTAACAGTGGAGTTAGAGAAATTCAGAGTAAGGTAGATACAAAATACTGGAGTAACTCAGCGGGTGAGGCAGCATCTCTGGAGAAACTGATGTGAGGGTGCAGGGGGTGGGAAGAAGAAAGGAAGAGGTGGAGACAGTGGGCTGAGGGAGAGTTGGGAAGCGGAGGAGAAAGCAGGGACTACCTGAAATTGGAGGTCAATTTTCATACCGCTGGGGTGTAAACTGCCCAAAGTTTACACCCCAGCGGTGACAAAGCTGGAGAAAATCAGCGGGTGAGGCAGCATCTATGGAGCGAAGGAATAGGCGACGTTTCGGGTCAAGACCCTTCTTCAGACTGATGTCGGAGGGGGGGGGTCGGGAAAAAGAAAGGAAGAGGCGGAGACAGTAGGCTTTGGGAGAGCTGGGAATGGGAAAGGAGGGAGAAAGCAAGGACTACCTGAAATTGGAGAAGTCAATATTCATACTGCTGGGGTGTAAACTACCCAAGCAAAATATGAGGTGCTGTTCCTCCAATTTGCGGTGGGCCTCACTCTGGCCATGGAGGAGGCCCAGGACAGAAAGGTCAGATTCGGAATAGGAGGAGGCGCTGAAGTGCTGAGCCACCGGGAGATCAGGTTGGTTATTGCGAACTGAGTGTAGGTGTTGTGCGAAGCAATCGCCAAGCCTGCACTTGGTCTCACTAAGGTTGATCATACGCTGAATAATCCAACCAGAATTTTGTTTGGAAGTGGAAAGAAATAATAGAAATTACATTCTTTGCAACGTGTACAAGGAGATGAGATACTGTATTGTAATTTTGCTGCATGTCATTGTGGCATATATCATGTCTTGATTGGTGAATATGTTTAGTTTGTGACTTTATTTGAAGCACAAATAATATGTGAATGCTTCATTGACCATAATTCTTACTGGTAACTATGCATTTCGTCCGAGCACATTATCGCACGTGTCATGCAAGCCGTCTTAAATGACCACCTAAACTGTCATTTGGCAACCTAAAAAGCTGCCTAGGTTGCCCGGCTGGCAACAGGGAATAAAAGTTAAGCGAGAGCCCTGACACAGAATGTACTACAATGGAAATGTACTACAGATATAGTAGCAATATAACCATATAACCATAACAGCACGGAAACAGGCCATCTCGGCCCTTCAAGTCCGTGCCGAACATTTAAATTTTTTTTTTTTTTTTTTTTTTTTGTAAATTAAAAATAAAATACTTCCCCCATGTCCCATCTACCTGCACTCAGACCATAACCCTCCATTCCTTTCCCGTCCATATACCCATCCAATCTATTTTTAAAGGACTTATGCTTAAATGCTTAAGAGACATATAGACAAACAAACAGGCAGCACATAGACAGATACAGACCAGGTGAAGACAGATGGGATTAGATTGACTTGGCATCATGATCAGCACAGACATAGTGGGCTGAAGGGTCTGTTCCTCTGCTGTACTATTCTGTTTCTATGTTGCCTCTAGCCGCGCAACTGTACCATTTCTATGCAAACTCCATCCAGCATCTAAGTAATTTTCCTAGAGAGGGTTAGGAACATCCAAAAGCTGCCGAATCTCCAGAGTTCCTATAACCTAACTGACAAAGACAATAGACAATAGGTGCAGGAGTAGGCCATTCGGCCCTTCGAGCCAGCACCGCCATTCACTGTGATCATGGCTGATAATCCACAATCAGTACCCAGTTCCTGCCTTCTGCCCATATCCCCATATCTTTAAGAGCTCTATCTAACTCTCTCTTTAAAGCATCCAGTGAATTGGCCTCCACTGCCTTCTGAGGCAGAGAATTCCACAGATTCACAACTCTCAGGGTGAAAACGTTTTTCTTCATCTCCGTTCTAAATGGCCTACCTCTTATTTTTAAACTGTGGCCCCTGGTTCTGGACTCCCCCAACATCGGGAACATGTTTCCTACCTCTAGTGTGTCTAATCCCTTAATAATCTTATATATTCCAATAAGATACCCTCTCATCCTTCTAAATTTCAATGCAGTCTCTCAATAGCAAGAATGTCCTTCCTCAAATTTGGAGACCAAAGCTGCAAAAAATACTCCAGGTGTGGTCTCACTAGGGCCCTGTGCAACTGCAGAAGGACATCTTTGCTGCTATACTCAACTCCTCTTGTTATGAAGGCCAACATGGCAAGCTTTCTTCACTGCCCGCTGTACCTGCATGCTTACTTTCAGTGACTTACTTGCAGTGACTGATGAAAAAGGACCCCAGATCTTGTTGTACTTCCCCTTTTCCCAACTTGACACCATTCAGACAATAATCTGTCTTCCTGCCACCAAAGTGGATAACCTCACATTTATCCACATTAAACTGCATCTGCCATGCATCTGCCCACTCACCCTGCATCCTCATAGCATCCTCCTCACAGATCACACTGCCACCACCCAGCTTTGTGTCATCTGCAAATTTGCTAATGTTACTTTTAATCCCTTCATCTAAATCATGAATGTATTTTGTAAATAGCTGCGGTCCCAGCACGGAGCCTTGCGGTACCCCGCTACTCACTGGTAACAAGAAACCCTATGTGGTAAGTTTCAACTGTTCTTTTTCAGAACACTTAGGACAAAAAGAATCAGTAAAAGGAAAACCAAAAGGAAGTATATATTCTAAATATGAATTACTCAGAATGAGAATGATACAAATGAAATAGAAACTAGAATCAGTCCCAGATTTAATGGTCCACTCAGGGTTATGAAATTTAGCATTTGACTTTGCAAGTCATTGCAAATCACAAACAACAAAAGTGCAGAGAAATGGATGCAGATGTCCCAAACCACAGAACAATCAAAAATACTACAACCTAAAGGTATTTCAAAAGATGTTGTTTATATTTCATTTTAGATAATAGGCTGCATTTTATAAGCAAGATTCAAAAGATTTCACTTCCACTTCAGTAAAGTTGCGCCTCAATCACTTTAGTTGCAAATAAGAGTATATTTGCTTGTTTCCAATTACAAAACATAATCAAATTTTAGCTGCAAATATCACCTTCTCCAAATAGTCCGAATCAAAGTATCTTTGGTCGGAATATATGTCTGGAGGCAAGCAATAGAAGGTTCCTAAATCCCATCATCTCCTATCTCCAATCCAAACTTCATCATTACCAAAGAGCATAGAGCGGTGAGGCAGTAGCTCTATCAGCTGGGCCGCTCTATGATCTTTGATCATTACAATATCCTTTTCCCTTGAATCAGAATACTGACGAGCTTAGTGTTCTATCTCTATTATACTAAAACCTTCCCTTTGATCTCAATATTTTAAATGTCTGTGTGAGCCAGGGTTTTGTTGGCTTTCTTTTAACCTCCTTAATTTGTATCTTCTTCCAAACGCTTGGCCACAGCTCTCCCGGATACATGTCTTCCTGTCGCATTTCAACCTATATTTCTTAAGTTATTAACCTTTTAAAAACAGCTTCAAAATATTAAAGTTTTCAACGTTCTAATTTTGAAGAACAAAATGCCGACTGACATCACAATCCACTCACACGCTCCGGGCGCGAGGGGTACTCTAGCATTCAACCTGCTTGGCCCAGCTGGGATCCCTCGTCCTCTCCATCTCTACTCTCCCTCCCCCCCCCCCCCCACTCTACCCCCCTCTCTCTCTCAACCCCCTCACCGCCCTCTCTACCCCCTCCAGCACTCGAACCCGCTTGGCCCCGCACGCTCGGCTCCGCACACACAAGGAGGACTCCAAGCACTGGATTCGGGACAAGGGGCCCATCGTGGAGAGATACATCGGCTTCATTACCGTGACCCCTATGGCTCCAGAGGGGAGTTTGAAGGGTTTGTGGCATTGGTGAACAAGGACATGAATGCCAAGTTCACCCAGCTGGTGGCCTCTGCTGAGCGGCTGCTGCCCCAGCTACCCTCGCCCCAGCCCTTTGAAAAGGCCCGACTTCACCTCCCTCGACGTGCTCACCTTCGCTGGCAGCGGCATCCCAGTCGGCATCAATATCCCCAACTACAACAACATCCGTCAGACAGTGGCCTACTACACCCAGAAGGAATAACTCACCTTCCTGGAGGATCATGTCAGGACCTGTACATCAAGTGGAAAGGCTCCTCCTTCGAAGTCCAGGTCGGCCTTCACGAGCTGCTGGGTGACGGCAACAGGAAGCTCTTCGTCCAGGACTGGGGTCTCCAAACTATGGCCCGTGGGCCACATCAGGCCAGCCACGAGATTTTATCCGGCCCGCAGCAAGCTCAGCACAAGACGGAGCGTGTGTCCGTTATGGGCCTGTCCCACTTAGGCGACTTTTTAGGCGACTGCAGGAGAATATGCAGTCGCCACATGTTCACGGGTGGTTGCCAGGGAGTCGCCTTCATGGTCATGAGGAGTTCCCGCATTCTGGGAACTAGTCTTCTATAAAAGTGTAACTTTTGGACACATGTTTCCACCTCTGTAAAACTGTTTAACGCTGCCTTTGTACAATCGCTGCCGAAACCCTCAGCTGTATTTTATTTATCTTCACAATTAACTACAGCGATGCATTTCTGGAGGACTTTCTCTTTCTATTTTCCATAAACCATTTGGGGTGGTATAGTGGCATAGCGGTGGAGCGGCTGCCTAACAGCACTGGAGAACCAGGTTCGAGCCTGACTACGGGTGCTGTCTGTACGGAGTTTGAATATTTTCCCTGTGATGTGTAGGTTTTCTCCGGGTGCTCCGGTTTCCTCCCACATTCCAAAGACGTGAAGGTTTGCAGGTTAATTGGCTTGTGTAAATTGTCCCTAGTGTGTATGAAAGAACCAGTGTATGGATGATCACTGGTTGACGCGGACCCGGTGGTCCGAAGGGTCCATTTCCTCACTGTCTCTCTAAACTAGGCTAAACGTGAACTCGCATTAATTGCTGCTTAGGATCCATCTTGCTAGTCCCATCCACCCACCTCCAGTACTAGCTGACCCACACTGGTTTGGATTTAAACATACATTGATTCTAATTGTTTCCCGATCTCTCCCTGATCAAAATCTCTAATCCTTTGCAGCACAATGACCCTCAAAGTCATTGGTGTGCCTTTAACTCCTGCTTCTTGGGTTTCTCTAATCTTCCAGTTTCATCAATGATGGCCATGCTCCCCAAAAACCCATTTGAACTGAATTCAAAGATACAACATGAAAACAAGATATTCGGCCTACTGAGTCCTTGCCGACCATTACCCAACTATTCACACTAGTTCTATGTTATCCCACTTTCACATCCACTCTCTAAACATTAGGGGCAATTGATAAAAGACAGATAATCTGCAAAGTCGCACGTCTTTGGGATGTGGGAGGAAACTAGAACATTCAGAAGAAACCCACATGGTCAGAGGGAGAACGTGAAAACTCCACACATGACAACACCCTAGGTCAGGATTGAACCCAGGTCTCTGGCACTGTGAGGCAGTAGCTCTACCAGCTGTGACGTTCTAAATTTACTTTTACTTTCCTTTAAACCAGACCTGGAGATTTTCTTTTTGGAACAAAAGTGAAAGAAGGTAAATTTAATTGAGGTATATAAAATTAAACGCTCGGTGTCAAATTGTATTTGATCATACTCCTCCAATAACATTTACTCAAAAAATGCTAAATTTAGATATAGATCATTGTGCATGCCTTTAGGTATGATAGAAAGCAAATTACAGGCGGGGAAATACTTTTAAAGTTCAGTCACAGTTACATTTGTACACGGCAAATGCTCAGTGACACTGAAAAACAAAGTGCTGTAGTAACTCAGCATTTCGGTTCTGGATATTTCTTCAAACAATCAATTATTTTAAGAAATGTTAGCCAGGACATTGATGATAATTCTCCTGCTCTTCTTTGAAATAGCCTGTGGAATCTGTCATAAACAATCGGAGATGGTACACAGGCCTCTGTATAATATCTCATACAAAAGATTACACCTCAGAGTCACAGAAGCCTGGTTGACATGATATTAAAAGATACTCATTTTAAGGAGCACCTAAAAAGGGCAGATGGACAAGCACGAGCAGGCAATGATTTTAAACATAGCATCAAAGTATAAACATTACGACACAAAGTGCTGGTGTACATTACTTCATAGAAAAGTTAGATTTTTTTTAAATCACAAGCTCATAAAAAGTTCTGATTAAAAGTGATATTTCTGAAATAGTAACACTCTCTCTGTTGTTGCTGCTGAGTATCTCCTATGTTTTCTAACAACCTATGCGGATATTACGACAGACAATAAACAAGCAATGCCTTAACAGGAGAAATCACAGCTGCAATAAAAATAAAGCAAAAAACAAGCCAACAACTCATTAACTGTAACTATGAAGTCATGTGACATAGAAACAGGCCCAACTCATCCATGCCGATCAAGGTGACCCATCCAAGCTAGTCCCATTTGCCCACATTTAGTCCATATCCCTCCAAACCTTTCATATCCATGAACCTGTCCAAATGGCTTTCAAATATTATTATTGTACCTGCCTCAACTACTTCCTCTGGCAGCTCATTCCATATAACCGCCATCCCCTGTGTGGAAAAAGTTGTTCCTCAGGTTCCTACTAAATCCCCACCCCATCACCTCTGATTCTTGATTCCCCTACTCTGGGTAAAAGGCTCAGTGCATTCAACTCATGATTTTATTATACACCTCAATAAGATCACCCCTCAACCTCCTCCACTCCAAGGAATAGAGTCCTCGCCTAGTGTGGGTAAACACAAAATGCTGGAGTAACTCAGCGGGACAGACAGGCAGCATCTCTGGTGAGAAAGGAATGGGTGACGTTTCGGGTCGAGACCCTTCTTCAGACCTGGACTTCCAAGTCCTAACTTGCCCAGCCTCTCCCCTATCCACTCTGCATCAGTCCTAACTGCTATTATCTGTAATTGTCTGTAGGATCGGCGAGTTGTTTCAGTTACCAGGCTGGGTTTTTTAGGTGATTGGAGCAGAATTGGCCCATTCGGCCCATCGAGTTGACACCACCCGCCATTCTATCTCTCCCTCCAAACCCCATTCTCCCGCCTTCATCAGGAATCCATCTATCTATCTCTGGCTTGGTTGGGGTAAGTTTTGCGGCGGCGCTGCTTCCCCAGGGCCGGACTTTTACCTCAGGTTCATCGGTCTGAGCCGCACCGCCACCTTCACCGAGGCCATGATTCATCACTTCCACCTTTCCAACGCCGGCGCCTCTTTCCCCAAAAAGTGTTTGTTTACAACTGTTGGGTGCGGTGGACAGCGATCACGGGGCGTTTAAAACTTTCTGCACCACTCGGATCCGCCGCCGCCATCATCATCATCATCACCCGCGCGCTGCCGTTACCAACGGCCGCCAACTGGCGCCCGCTCGATTCGAGCCGTAAACGCCAACCGCGCCCCGCGAGGCCCAAAACACCGCGGTACGTTCCGCCCACTCCCCCCCCTCCCCAACCATCATTGGCCGACCGCGGTTGTGATTGACGGCGCGGCTCACCATTCACGACGGCCGTCCAGCCCGGGGCGGTGATTGACGGCACAAACCACCACTCACCGCGTTCGTTCCGCCCCTGTGGGGGGGGGGGGGGCGGTGAGATTCCGCCATCCGTCCCCGCCCTCCCTTCCCGTTGCCCCGGTAACGCCGTCGCTGCGGACAGTCGGACAGCAGCGAGTGTCATGGCGGCCGCAGGTGTGCGGCTTGTCCAGGTGACTTCACACACTCCTCTCGCAGGATGATGACGACTCAATCGTTCCATGAACGCCAGGTATTCATACAACAGTACAGCACCAAGCAACAGGCCTTTCGGCCCGCAATGTCTTTAGGAAGGAGATGATGATGAGGAGGATTTTCTTTAGTCAGAGGATGGTGAATCTGTGGAATTCTTTGCAACAGATTAGCTGTGGAGGCCAAGTCAGTGGATATTATAAAAGGACTGGACAAGCTAGATGCAGGAAAAATGTTCCCAATGTTAGACAAGTCCAGAACCAAGGGCCACAGTCTTAGAATAAAGGGGAGGCCATTTAAGACTGAGGTGAGAAAAAACGTTTTCACCCAGAGAGTTGTGAATTTGTTGAATTCCCTGCCACAGAGGGCAGTGGAGGCTGAATCACTGGATGGATTTAAGAGAGAGTTAGATAGAGCTCTAGGGACTAGTGGAATCAAGGGATATGGGGAGAAGGCAGGCACGGGTTATTGATTGGGGAGCATCAGCCATGATCACAATGAATGGCGGTGCTGGCTCGAAGGGCCGAATGGCCTCCTCCTGCACCTATTTTCTATGTTTCTTTGATATTTTTGAGGCGGGGATAGATAGATTCTTGATTAGTATGGTTGTCAGGGGATATAGAGAGAAGGCAGGAGAATGGGGTTGAGAGGAAAAGATAGATCAGCCGTGATTGAATGATGGAGTAGACTTGATGGGCCTAATTCTGCCCCAATAATTTATGAATGTCTGTGCCGATCATGATGCCAAGATCAACTCTTATGAATAAGTTTAATGGCCAAGTATGTACTCATACAAGGAATTTGCCTTGGTGCTCCGCTCGCAAGTAACAACATGACATACGGAAACAATTAAGAATGGCACATAACAATTAAACATTAATAATAAAACATTATAGTTTAAACATGTGAATGAAATAAAATACCAGAGCAAAAGGAGACTACAGACTTTTGGTTATTGAGTAGAGCTACTGCTCGTGGAAAAAAAGCTGTTTTTATGTCTGGCTGTGGCGGCTGCGGCACCTTCCAGAGGGAAGTGATTCAAAGAGTTTGTGGCCAGGGTGAGAGGGGTCAGAGATGATCTTGCCCGCTCGCTTCCTGGCCATTGCAGTGTACAGTTCATCAATGGAGGGAAGGTTGCAGTCAATAACCTTCTCAGCTGATCGGACGATTCGCAGCAGCCTCCGGATGTCGTGCTTGGTGGCTGAGCCAAACCAGACCATGATGGAGAAGGTGAGGACAGACTCTACGATGGCCGTATAGAATTGGACCATCATTGCCTGTGGCAGATTGTGTTTCATTAGCTGCCGCAGGAAGTACATCCTCTGTTGGGCCTTTTTGACGGTTGAGTCGATAGTGGCCCCCCATTTCAGGTCCTTGGAGATAATGGTTCCAAGGAACTTAAAAGACTCCACAGATGTGACTGTGATGTTGTTGATGGTAAGTGGGGGGAGGGGAGGGGGAGTTCTCCTAAAGTCTACTATCAATTCCACTGTCTTAAGAGCATTGAGCTCCAGGTTGGAACAAAGGCACCAGGATGCCAGCTGTGTTACTTCTTGTCTGAAGGCAGATTCCTCCCCATCCTGGATCAGTCCAATCAAGGTTGTGTCATCCGCAAACTTGAGAAGCTTGACAGAGGAGTCTGTGGAGCTGCAGTCATTGGTGTAGAGAGAGTAAAGGAGAGGAGAGAGTACGCAGCCTTGCGGTGCTCCTATGCTGAGGGTCTGCGGGTCCGAGGTGTGCTTTCCCAGCCTCACGTGCTGCTTCCTGTCTGTCAGGAAGTTGGTGATCCACTGACAGAGGGGTTCAGGCACAGTGAACCTGGAGAGTTTGGAGTGTAGTAGCTCTCGCACTATGGTGTTAAATGCAGAGCTAAAATCAACAAACAAAATTCTGTAGGAAGGAACGGCAGATGCTGGTTTACACCGAAGATAGAGACAAAATGCTGGAGTAACTCAGCGGATCAGGCTGCATCTCTGGAGAGAATGAATGGGAAACGTCACCCAATTCTTCCACCTGTACATATCCACATTCTTCCATTTTTACCCCTACACTCCCTACAATCAGTCTGAAGAAAGATACCCACCAGAAACTTCACCTATACATGTTCTCCAGAGATGCTACCTGACCCTGCTGAGTTACTCCAGTATCTTGTGTCTATCTAGCTGTTATCAGGCAACAGAATCATCCTACCACAACTAGAGAGCAGTCCTGAGCTACTATCTGCCTCATTGGAGACTCTTGGACTATGTATGATCAGACTTTACAGGCTTTATCTTTCTCTTAATGTTATTCACTTTATTCCCTTTATCATGTATCTGTACGTACACTGTCAATAGCTTGATTGTAATCATATATTGTCTTTCCGCTGACTGGTTAGCACACAACAAGAGCTTTTCACTGTACCTCGGTACACGTGACAATAAACCAAACTAAACTAAATCTTTGGTATAAATCAGCATCCGCAGTTCCTTTTCATTACTTTAATCCATATCCCACCATGCTCTACATAGCCATGTGCCTATCCAAAAGTCTCTTAACCTCCATTATCATATCTGCCTCCACCACCACCCCTGGCAGTACGTTCCAGGCACTCGCCACCTTCTGTATTAAAAAAACTTGCCCCGCACATCTCCTTTAAACTTTGCTCCTCTCACCTTAAAGCTGTGTCCTCTAGTCTTTAACATTTCCACCTTTGGACAAAGGTTCTGACTGTCTACCATGTGCCTCATAATTTTGTATAATTCTATCAGGTCTCTCCTCAGCCCCCGATTCACCAGAAAATACACCACAATCCACTTTTTGCTCATTATAAGTAATACTCCTTATAAGATCTCCTTATAAGTAATACCCTGTAATCCAGGCAGCATTCTGTAAACCTATATATTCTCCCCAAAGCCTGCACATCCTGTAATGGGACGACCAGAACTGTACACAATATTCCAAATGCGGCCTAACCAAAATCCTCCATGGCTACAACATAATTTCCTGACACTTATCTCAATGCCCTGACCGATGATGGCAAGCATCCCATACACCTTTACCTTTCATCTACTTGATTCAGTACCATTCACTTAATTTCCTAAAGGAACACAAAATCTAAACCTATAAAGTAAGTAATTTTTATTTATATAACACGTTTAAATAAACTCGTGTTGAAACCAAAGTGCTTTACATAGAAGAAATTAAGTTTCCATACATCCATAAAAAAAATGTAAAAATAAAAATGACACAACACACTATAGAATTTAACATGACCGTCCCCCCACAGCAAAATCAACATTTTCCACTGCGAGGAAAGGCACTAAAGTTCAGTCCTCTTCCTCTGTGTTCACCCGAGGTCGGAGCCTATTTGAGGGCTCCGCAGTTGCTGCAACGGCAGCCCGATGTTACAGGCCTTCTTGCCGGATGATGGAGTTCCAGCGTCGGGAGAACACTCTTCAGCGGCTTAGAGTGTCTGGAACGGCCGCTTCCTCCCCGGAGACCGATAAAGGACTGATCGAATTAAATCAAATAGCATTTGTTCGGAATTGACAGTTGAGAGCTGGATAGGAGAAACAAAAGTAGGGCATATGTCTTGAGTCTGCTCCTTTATTCATTGTCATGGGTGATTTGTT
This sequence comes from Malacoraja senta, assembly GCA_038087875.1. Taxonomy (NCBI): domain Eukaryota; kingdom Metazoa; phylum Chordata; class Chondrichthyes; order Rajiformes; family Rajidae; genus Malacoraja; species Malacoraja senta. The sequence continues at coordinate 88,540,585 of CM075978.1, read as the reverse complement.
ACCTGATCAAATTTCCCGCCTGATGATATGTCCCTTCATCCAAATGGTGTCCAAAATATAGCAATGTCAGCTTTGAATTCCCATTTCAAAATGTTTGATGTTCCTCAACCTTTATCTAACATTGTTTTACTATTCTTATCAAATTTCACAGTTCATATTTCCCTATATGATACTTCATCTACCATCTTATTTTCCCAAAATGTAACCTATCTGTGTCCTTTGTAAACTCTCAGTATTATCCTCACAGCTTATTCTTGCTGCTTGTTTCCTGCCATCAGCAAAACTGGGCATATTATTTTCTGTCCATTTATCAGCCTGTTATGCAAATACATGAGAGCCTAATACTGAACACGTTGAAACTGACTGTCAATGTGACAAATGCATATTAATCCCTAATCTCTAATGTCTGTCCTTTATTGCCCTCAATTTCTGTTAATATATAACACATTAAACAAGGAAGGTGCCTTTTATATAAAACTCTCATCAAATGCCTTTAGAAAATACAGATATAGAACATAGAACAATACAGCACAGGAACAGACTAGCTCCAATGTCCATGTAAGATATTAAATGGCCCCTCCTATCAACCCTGCTAATAAGCGAGTTCGGTATTCCGAAAAACGCTAGGGATCATGCGATTTGTCAAAGGTCATTCGCGATAAAGAAAAAGTGAACGAAGCGCTGGCTGTATAAACTGTGTATAAATTCTTATCTTTATTCATAATTTATGTGTAAAAATATATTTAATGTGAGGAACGGGGTGCCAGATAGCGGCAGAGCGGGGTGTAACAACGAGAGAGATGGGGCAGATGCGAGTGGGAGACGGGATGAGATTGGACCGGCGGAGAGACATTCTCGGCAGCTGCGCTGCTACGCGCACACAGACCCGCAGCCAGGATCGAACCCGGGTCTCCGGCGCAGCAAGTGCTGCCAAACCGCCACTGGACCGTCCCCGTCCTCCCCCGCACGAGTGTCCCATCCCCGCCCCCGGACTGACGGGACACCGGCCCAGAGCCAGCGCGGAGAGGAAGCGCCAACTCCAGCCCAACCCCGCTCCAACTCCCGAGGAATCCGCTCCCCGATAGGCCGGGAACCGCCAGCCGCACCCCCCGCCCTACCCAGCGGCCGCCGGCGAAAACCAAGCACCAGCCTTCAACGGGGACACACACAAAACGCTGCAGCAATTCAGCTAGCATCCCAGGAGAAAAGGAATGGGTGACGTTTCAGGTCGAGACCCTTCTCCAGAGATGTTGCCTGAATCGCCGAGCCACCGCAGCATCCCGTTTGCATCCTCGCCGATGACCGGCGCTCGGCACCCGCCGGCACCGAGTGGGGCAACCGATAGCAAAGATTCTAGAGGAGCTCCTCTAGTATCTTTGACCGATAGCCAGTGGACAAGGCGAGAGGTGCAGCAGACAGTCCCCGGCCCGCCGGGGGAACCGGAGCAGATTGCTGTGTTTTCTAATTTGTAACCTATGTTGCGTGTCCATAAATAACATGATTTTCATATTTCTTTGTGTTTTAAGAAGAGCTGAACTGCGTTTTTCCAACAACTGATGTCACATTAATGGGACTACTGTTCCTTCTTTCATCTCTCTTCCTCTCTTTCAGTAACGGTGTTGCATTTTCTACCTAATCTATGATCTAATATCTGAGAGATACTGCAAGCTTATCACAAATTCATCCATTATCTGAGCTGTCACCTCTCAACCAGGAATGGAATCAGGGCCAGTAGATTTGTTGTGAAAATTGCTTGAAGTTTAGTAGGGATTTTAGATCTGTGCATGTGATGACAGATGCAAAGTTTTTATTTAACAATTCTGTCATTCTATTACTCTCCATCACAATGCCAACTGACTTTGTCTCCAATAAACATATTTTCAAAACTCAGCGTCAGATAAAAAGATGGTTCATAAAATATAGGCATGTTACATTTGGGTAACATGAATAGGAATAGAGGATTTGTTAAAGGACTACAAGTAGAGAATAACAATTAATTAAACTTTTCAGGTTAGCAGACTAGTTCTAGTGGGATGCCACTGGGTTCAGTATTGGGCTCTGTGCTAACATAATTTACATAAAAGATACAACCTGACATGTCTAATTTAGCTGAACTGTATTTTTACATCTTTTCTTTTTATGGAGTTACAGAAAATCTTAAGTTTTTACATTTTTTGCTAGCTTACTCTCAGCGTTTATCTTATCTTTAACTGACCCAGAGACCTTACAGGCTGGAGGGTTCAGTTATACACAAGTGCAGCTGTTACAGTGCGTCAAGTCATTCTACCTGCTGTGACACAGAGTTTGCACTGAAATTCCCAGAGCCATTGTAATTTTCACAATATCAGTCCAACTGTAGAGTTGCTGCCTTATAGCACGAGAGACCCCGGATCGATCTACAGCTGTTGCTGTACGTTCGCCCTGTGACCGTGTGGGCTTTCCCCAGGTTCAATAATTGAACCTGAGGCCATTGAAAAACAGAAACACAATCCTCAAATTCTGTAACTGATTAGGAGGTGACACAAACCACGGAATCTGCAAGAACAAAAGCGGCGAATCCTGTGTTATGATCGTTCGGGTGACGGAAATTAGTTCTTGCAGAATTCACAAATCACTACCCATAAAATTTACAATGCAGAATAAAATTAGGTCTCACGGAACTTGTGTGAAGGAACAGCAAAATTGACACATTTTTTTCAACTAGCATTTCTTGATGCAATCACAGGTGACAGAGCTTTGTACTGCCGAAAATTGCAATGCAGCCCATTTTGGAGGAACATATGCCCCTCCCCCACAGTAATGCAGGGATTGTCTGCAGTGATACTGATGCATTGCTGCTGCATGGTGACGGAAGATGTGCATAGGGTTGCCAACTGTCCCGTATTAGCCGGGACATCCCATATATTGGGCTAAATTGGTTTGTCCCATACGGGACCGCCCTTGTCTCGTATTTGACTGCTGCTACTCGGGTCGAGGGGACTGTTGGGTCGGAGCGCCGCATCCGGCCCTGCCTCACCCGTCCCGACGTAGTGCAGCCCGTGGAGTGCAGCAGCAGCGCCTCGCCCGTGGACCCTTCGGTCGGCAGCCCGGCCAGCTGTCCGAGCTTCGGACCTTCGCTTACCGCCGACACCACCACCATCCCTCCTTCTCATGGCCGATCATCGGTTTGCGCGAGATGTCGCGCGGCCTGGGCCAAAACTCCTCAGCTGGCCCGCCGGCTGGGCTTTGTGTGCAGTCCAGCACCCGGGCCAACTCATCATTCACCCAGCCATGGCCGAGTCAGTCAACGAATTGCCATCGGGAATTTGTCCCTTATTTTGACCTTCTGTCCCTTATTTGGGAGTGAGAAAGTGGCAACCCTAGATGTGCATGCCTGCACCGCTTCTCCTCTTTGATATTGCTGCAAAAGGACCCTTGTTGACGGCATTGATTGCACATTTTGGTTTATGTAGAAGCTTATTTGCACATTAAGATACCCATCAGCTTTCAATGTTTTCCTTGCGTATAAAACCAAAATAACTTTAAATCAGAATACAGCCCTATACTCAGTTTTACTTATTTTCGCTTTACTATAGAACAAGCCCTTCACTCTGCCAAGTGCATGCCAACCATTGATCACCTGTTCACACTAGTTCTATGTTACCTCACGATCGGATCCACTCCCTATAATTCCCATTTTATCGAGATGAATTAACCTACAAACTCTCACGTCTTAGGGGTGTGGTAGGAAACCGGAGCGCCCAGAGGAATTCCACGTGGTCACAGGGAGAACATACAAACTCCCCACAGACAGCACGTGAAGTCAGGATTCCAGGTCTCAGGCGCTGTGAGGCAGAAGCTCTCCCAGCTGTGCTACTTTCCCAGAAAAAAATTATTTTATTTCAGTATCATGACTTTTGAAATCCTGAAGTTTACACCTTCTCCCTGTGACCATAAGACATAGGAGCAGAATTAGCCATTCGGCCCATCAAATCTTCTCCACCATTCAATCATGGCTGATCTATTTTTCCCTCTCAACCCCATTCTCCTGCCTTCCAATAATCTTTCATGCCCTTACTAATAAAGAACCTATCAATCTCCGCTTTCAAAATACTCAATGTCTTGGCCTCCACACCAATCTGAGGTTTCACAGATTCACCAGCCTGTGGCTAAATACATTTCTTCTCATCTCCATTCTAAAGGTATGTCCTTTTATTTTGAGGCTGTACCCTCTGGTTCTAGACTCTCCTATTACTGGAAACACCCTTTCCATGTGCACACTAGGCCAGGATTTCTGATGGCTATTTTGATTTTTCTCAAGATCCCAAAGATGTACAGGTTGTTCACTACTGTAAATTATCTCTGAGCATAGGTAAATTGCAAAAGAAGCAAAGGGGAGATGGTGAACATGTCACAGGATTAAAGGAGAACGGGACTGTTGAGATTGCTCTGCTGGGAGGCAGCACGGATTAGATGGACAGAATGGCGTCCTGTGCCTTAATATACAAAAAAACCCTTCTGTGATAGATCAAAACAGCCAGATCCAATAAAAGCAGGCTTCACGTAAGAAATTTCAAATTAGACCTTTTGCAGTTATTGAGCTAAACATTCAGTTCGCATTTCCAGTATTTTACTGCCCTGCAGTGGTTGATACAAGGTAATTTATTCAATCAACTGATGTGTTTAATACCTACTATTAAAAAGGTGGCCTAAAAGTTTGTATGCGTTTGAAGCAGATTTATCTTTTTTGTAGGATGGCACAAAATGTTTGTAATGTTAACTGTTTCTTTCAAAACCGAATCAGGAATTGGCACCTTCTACAAATAGCAAGCAGCTGCCTTGTAAAAAAAACTATTACAGCTGTGTGAAGTCTGTTTATATCTTTGGGTCAACAGATGAATTGATTTTCTGTTGGGTTATGAAACCAATGAACAAATTCTGCTTCTCCAACTAAATATATTACAGTTCAGTATCTGGCTTTTGAATGTTCTAGGACATTTCTTGAAAGATCTTGTAACAGATGGAATAAATGCTTTGAGATTTCTATGGCTGTGCTTTTTAAAGAAGACCACATCAAGAGTACCAAAATGGCCTCCTTTGCATCAGTGAGACCAAGCCTGGACTCGGCGACCGTTTTGCCAAACACTTGCACACGGTCTAACTAGATCCGCTCGATCTCCCGATTGCTAACCATTGAACTCCTCTTCCCATTCCCATACTGATCTTACTATCCTGGGCCTCCTCCATTGCCACATTGAGTCCACACACAAACTGGAGGAACAGCATCTCATATTGGCAGAAAGCAACAAGGGCGAATAAAGGGAGATTTTTATAGTTTGCTGCTGGTGACCAGTGGCGTCCTGCAGGGTTCAGTGTTAGATCTGCTACTTAATGATCTGAATGATGGAAATTGTGGTTTTGTGGCCAAGTTTGTAGATGATATGAAGATAGATGGAATGCTGGAGAAGAACTTGGACAAATTCGTAGAGTGAGCAAGGAAGTGGCAAATTAAAAGTTTGAAAAAGGGTCTCGACCTGAAACGTCACCCATTCCTTCTCTCCAGAGATGCTGCCTATCCCGCTGAGTTACTCCAGCTTTTTGTGTCTCTGGTTTAAACCAGCATCTGCAGTTCCTTCCAACACAATGGCAAATTGAATATGGCGTTGCGAAATGTTCGATCATGCACTTTGGTAGAAAGAAGAAAGTAGACTACTTGTAGTGGCAGATTATTATATCGTTCAAAAAATTTCTTCCTCTAGCCACTATGACTGAAGGCAATGGGTAAGGAGATAGCCTTGTTACGCATGTGAGCTCTCCACGAGACATTCAATGCCGTCGAAAGATAAATATTCAAAACACAGTCCCTTGATTAATAGTTTCTTTATTGTCGTAGTAAAAACAGTGAGATATTCATCCAAACTTCTTCTTGTTTAAGTACATTTTAATCTTACTCGTAGTCAAATTCCGTGGTCAAACTCGTGCATGGTCGAAAGCTGTGCCTTCCCCATGCCTCTTCCGAACTAACTAAAACTAACTCGCGTGTCTGCGTGAAAAATCCCAGCTACAAACACGCCTCCAACTACGTAATAAATCCCACCCACATAATTACAGGCAGATAAAATTTAAAGGTAAATGGTTATAATTATAACATACTGAGCTAAATGGCTACTACACTACTTTCTAAATGGGGAGAGAATTCAGAAATCAGTGATGCAGAGAGACTTGAGAGTGCTGGAGCAGGATTCCCAAAAGGTTAATTTCCAGGGTAGACAAAAGAGCTGGAGAAACTCAGCGGGTGCAGCAGCATCTATGGAGCGAAGGAAATAGGCAGCGTTTCGGGTCGAAACGTTGCCTATTTCCTTCGCTCCATAGATGCTGCTGCACCCGCTGAGTTTCTCCAGCACTTTTGTCTACCTTCGATTTTCCAGCATCTGCAGTTCCTTCTTAAACAGGTTAATTTCCAGGTTGAGTCGGCAGTTGGGAAGGCAAATGCAACACTAGCATTCATTTCAAGCGAATTAGAATATAAAAGCGTGGATGTAATGCTGAGATTTTAGAAGGCGCAGGTGAAACTACATTTGGAGTGTGGTGAGCAATTTTGGGCCCCATATCTGAGGAAGGATGTGCTGGCTTTGGCGGGGGTCCAGAGGGGGTTTACGAAAATGATCTTGGGGATGATTGGGTTAACATATGAGGAGTGTTTGAAGGTTCTGGCTCTGGACTTGCTGGAATTTAGAAGGTACTTCTTCTTTCGTGTGGCGTGCACAGTCTAAAGTGGTTGGACAACTTGTTCTATTTGATCTTCCGTTTGTTCACGTCGAGTTGATTGCATTAGTCGAAACAGGTTGCAATCTTCCACCCCATTTAGAAGGTTGAGGGGGGATCTCATTGAAACCTACCGGATAATGAAAGGCCTATATAGCGAGGATGCTTAAAGGATGTTTTCAGTAATGGGAGATTCTACAATCAGAGGGCACAAATGGACGTATATTTAAAATTGAGATGAGGAGGAATTTCTTTAGCCAGTGGGTGGTGAATCTGTGGAATTCATTGTCACAGGTGGCTACGGAGACCAAGATATTGGGTATTTTTAACGCAGAGATTGTTGGGTTCTTGATTAGGGAGAGCTTCAAAGGTTACAGGAGAAGGCAGGAGAATGGGGTTGAGAGGGAGATATAGATTAGCTACAGTTGAATAGTAGAGTAGACTCGATGGACTGAATGGCCTAATTGTGTGCCGACATCTTTTGGTTTTATGGTCTAAATATTGTCTGACTTTCAGATATTCTCTATTTTTATGTCTTTGACATTGAAAAAAACTAATCATTAAAAAATAAGCACACCTAAAAAAGTTTCAGGTCCAAAAAATTTAAAAAAGTACTGTTTTGTGTATTGTTATGAATCCTGACATTTATGAAGGTTTTATATATTCTCCAAGGCTCTTAAATGAACAAGTAATAAATAATGTGCCACTTTGCTGTCTCTTTCTTCCTACTGGGATGAATGGAGTCATTGAAAGGCTGTGCTTTGTCAACACGTTGCGTATGTTTACCGGGCAGATGTCCCCATGTACTCACTAGGGAATGAGGAACTATGTGCTCTGCGACCTGACGCTTGGAAATCAACCTTGGAGCAAAGCGTGCAAACCACAGATGAGAACACTGACCCGCTGAGATAGTCCAGCACTTCGTGTCCTTCTTTTCATTGCTTACGTAGTAGTGATAGGTCTGCATAGCGTGGATGTGGGGAGGATGTTTCCATTAGTGGGAGAGTCCAGGATCAGAGGCCACAGCTTCAGAATAAAAGAACGTTCCTTTAGGAAGATGTGGGGGAATGTCTAAGTCAGAATTTATTGCCACAGAAGGCTATGTAGGCCGAGTCAATGGATATCTTTAAGGTGAAGATTGATGGGATTGGTAAGGGTGTCAAGGTTTATGCGGAGAAGGAAGGAAAATGGAGTTGAGAGGGAAAGAATGATCAGCCATGATTGAATGACAAAGTAGACTTGATGGGCCGAATGTCCTAATTCTGCTCCTACATCTTATGATGAATCTTTGGGAAGTTTGAGACTCTCTATTTGGAAATGTTTCTGTTATTTATGGCTGCCAGAATTTACACAGAAAATCTAGAACTATGTTTGTAATTTAAGAGGTATAATTTAAACTTCTATTAGAAATTTTGTAGGTATTTAAATTTCTATAAACGAAACCCTGTATTTGTGTTTAAAAATCACATACAAACATAATTTAAGGCTTACAGCAATGAATAGAAATTATTGTTGAAGAAGGGTTTCTTGCATGTTTATTACATTTGCACTTGGCAGCTTTGGTAAATACTTATTACATGGTGTAACAGAGTCTTAATTATGCTGAATGCAAATGTGGTGAAGTAATTCTGCCAGAATTTGTTTTGAGCAATGAAATGTGGCATTGAGAGGAACATATCTCTTGTGCAGTTTTAATTTGGCGAGCATAGCAGCCTAATTTTGTTGAATAAATGCATTAGCAAATATTTACCACAAAGATATACAAAAATGTAATTATATAAAATCATATTATCTACAGGATAAAACTATTAAAATCCTTTAAACTTTAGACCCTAGTCTTTAAAGAGATTCAGCGTGGAATCAGGCCCTTTGGCCCACTGAGTCCGTGCCGACCAGTGCTCACCCCTTACACTAGCACTATCCTGTACGCTACGGACAATTTACAGCATCTACCGAAGCCAATTAACCTACAAAGCTGAGTGCGTGAGGAAAGCAGGGCACTTATAGAAAACACATGCGGTCACAGGGAGAACGTAAAACTCCGTACAGACAGCAACCGTAGTCAGTATCGAACCCGGGTCTCTGGCACTGTGAGGCAGCAACTCTACCGCTGCACCACTGTGCCACCCAAAGAGTATTTTCCCATATCTTTATGTAAATAAAATAGCATATTCCATTTTCTTAAGCTCGTCCTTTTTTTATTACTTGCAAGATCTTGAACCTCAATTATGAACTATGGACTGTCTTTAGTTGCACGAAGAACTTTGTTTTTTATATTAGTATTAGGGTTATTAATGTATTGATTTTTTGTTTATTATCTATGCATAAATGTGAGGTTATCCACTATAAATGTGAGGTTATCCACTTTGGTTGCAAAAACAAGGGGGCAGATTATTATCTCAATGGGGTTAGGTTAGGTAAGGGGGAGATACAGCGAGACCTGGGTGTCCTTGTACACCGGTCACTGAAAGTTGGCGTGCAGGTGCAGCAGGCAGTGAAGAAAGCGAATGGAATGTAGGCCTTCATAACAAGAGGATTTCAGTATAGGAGTAGAGAGGTTCTTCTGCAGTTGTATAGGGCTCTGGTGAGACCACATCTGGAGTATTGCGTACAGTTTTGGTCTCCTAATTTGAGGAAGGACATCCTTGTGATGGAGGCAGTGCAGCGTAGGTTCACGAGATTGATCCCTGGGATGGCGGGACTGTCATATGAGGAAAGATTGAAAAGACTAGGCTTGTATTCACTGGAGTTTAGAAGGATGAGGGGGTTCTTATATAAACATATAAAATTATAAAAGGACTGGATATGCTAGATGCAGGAAAAATGTTCCCAATGTTGGGCGAGTCCAGAACCAGGGGCCAGTCTTAGAATAAAGGGGAGGCCATTTAAGACTGAGGTGAGCAAAAACGTTTTCACCCAGAGAGTTGTGAATTTGTGGAATTCCCTGCCACAGAGGGCAGTGGAGGCCAAGTCACTGGATGGATTTAAGAGAGAGTTAGATAGAGCTCTAGGGGCTGGTGGACTCAAGGGATATGGGGAGAAGACAGGCACGGGTTATTGATTGGGGATGATCAACCATGATCACAATGAATGGCGGTGCTAGCTTGAAGGGCCGAATGGCCTCCTCCTGCACCTATTTTCTATGTTTCTATGTTTCATATTGTGTTGACAGATGTGGTATGCTGCTGCAAGTACGAATTTGATTGTTCTGTTGTCCGTACATAGGATAATTAAACACCATTGACTCTTTTGATATTTGCCTTGAAATGGATGAGTGGTTTTACTCAATGAAACAGATTTCAGCAGCATTTCCTTGAGCATACAAGTAAACAAGAAACCATTTGGGATTATTTAAGTGCTGTAATTTATGTATGGTTTCTTTATTGTACACATGTGCTTCTCTTTCATTTTCTATGCTAATGGTCTGCTCGTTGTTTTATTCGAGAGGCCACAGGCAAGACCAACATTTATTTTCCCAGATTCAAATGAAGTGAGAAAGCAGTTTAAGATTCTGCAAGATATGGAGTCACATATTGGCTAGGCAAGGTAAAAATTCCAGATTTTCTTCCTTGAAGGGCTCCAGTGAATGACAAGTATTTTTTTACCACAATAATTTATTTAATTATACATTTTTTTTAAATCAACTGTTCATTGCTGGCAATGTCTACATATTGCCCATCAGTGAAAATGAAGGGTTTCGGCCCGAAACGTTGCCTATTTCCTTCGCTCCATAGATGCTGCTGCACCCGCTGAGTTTCTCCAGCATTTTTGTGTACCTAGTGAAAATGTCATTGCAGTTTATGTTAGTTTTCCATAAAAGTAGTTCCTTAAGGCTTTTTCTCATAACATGCTTAAATATTGACTCCCCTCCTGTTTTGCTGATACACCCCCCCCCCGACACCATCAAATCTCCCCGTTAGCAATATCTCCTGCAATCTTCCAATCATCTCAATACTGTCAATTTACTTCAATCTGCTCCTAAACCTGTGATCTTCTGATCATTTCCATCTCAGCACACATCTCCATTGGCCACTGTATTCCACAAACTTCAGCACCCGTCACCTTCATCCCATCCCTATGAGCAGATGATTTCCATGCTCACAATCAATTCCACCTCTTTCAAGGGCCCATCTTATTAGTCCCAATCACTAAATCCATCCATCTCAGCAATTTCTTTATCCCTCCAGATTATTTTTTGAAAAATAAATCATTGATCTTGTTCCACAACCAGTGAATTAATTATAAGTACACTTCAGATAAACTTGCGTTTTTCTAATCTTTTTAGTTTAGTTTAGTTTAATAATAATAATTTTTAAAATTATTTATGGGCGCCTTTCAAAAATCTCAAGGACACCTTACAAAGTTTAACAAATAGTAGAAACATGTAACCGGAATGAAATAAATAGTAAAGACACGAGTACACAAATTAAAGAGAGAATTCAATCCAAAAACAAAAATCAAAAACACAATATGGGAGAGCAGCGGCTGCTAAAGCGCGCCAGGGTCCACTCTCCCTTCCGGCAGCCATCTTGGACATAAAATAAAATATCATTAACACACAAAAATCATCCCCCCACAATGATTACCACTGTGGGGGAAGGCACAATGTCCAGTCCCCAACCCCAGTTCACCCAAAGTCAGGCCTATTGAGGCCTCCACAGTTGCCTCTACGGAGGCCCGATGTTCCTGGCCGTTCTCACCGGGTGTTGTTGCCCCGGCGTCGGGAGAGTCCTCGCAGCAGCTGGGCCACCTGGAGCCAACAAGGCCGCGCCGATTTGGAGCTCCGAGGCTCCCGATGTTAGGGTCGGCGCCGCCGCCCGCGGCTGGCTGCTCCACAGTCCCGCAGCCCGGAGGTGTTGAGCTCGGCGGTCGCAGCTCACCGGAGCTCCAGCGTGTCGATCCAGCGGGGCGACCCAGGCAAGGCATCGCCCGCTCCGCTACGCGATAGCGCTCCAGCGCTGTGAAGCCACCGAAGCTGAAGGTGCTGGGCAGTCCCCGCTGGGCAGTCCCCGCTGGGCAGTCCCCGCCAGGAAACGCCGCTCCACGCCTGCTCCACGCCCGCTGGTAGGCCGCAAGGACGGGTCGACGGGGCAGCCCGGAGAAAAAGCTGCCTCACCGACCAGGTAGGGACCTAGAAATAGTTTCCCCCTTACCCCCCCACATTAAAAGTCAGAATTCCCCATAGACAAAAACAAGAAAAAACCTAAAAACTAAGTAAAAAAGTGAATTTAACGGACGGCTGCTGGTTAGCAGCCGTTCCCCAAGATAGCTCGTCCTCCAAGATGTTTAGAGATACAGCACGTAAACAGGACCTTCGGCCCACCGGGTCCGCGCCGACCAGCGATCCCTGCACACTAACACTGTCCTACACCCACTAGGGTGGCAGACAGGAAACAAAGAGTAGGGATTAACGGGTCCCTTTCAGAATGGCAGGCAGTGACTAGTGCGGTACCACAAGGCTCGGTGCTGGGACCGCAGCTATTTACAATATACATCGCTGATTTAGATGAAGGGATTCAAAGTAACATTAGTAAATTTGCAGATAACACAAAGCTGGGTGGCAGTGTGAACTGTGAGGAGGATGCTATGAGAATGCAGGGTGACTTGGACAGGTTGGGTGAGTGGGCAGATGCATGGCAGATGCAGTTTAATGTGGATAAATGTGAGGTTATCCACTTTGGTAGCAAAAACGGGAAGGCAGATTATTATCTAAATGGTGTCAAGATGGAAAAAGGGGAAGTACAATGGGATCCGGGGGTCCTTGTTCATCAGTCAATGAAAGTAAGCATGCAAGTACAGCAGGCAGTGAAGAAAGCGAATGGCATGTTGGCCTTCATAACAAGAGGAGTTGAGTATAGGAGCAGAAAGGTCCTTCTGCAGTTGTACAGGCCTCTAGTGAGACCACACCTGGAGGATTGTGTGCAGATTTGGTCCCCTAATTTGAGGATGGACATTCTTGCGATTGAGGGATTGCAGCGTAGGTTTACAAGGTTAATTCCCGGGATGGCGGGACTGTCATATGCTGAGAGAATGGAGTGGCTGGTCTTGTATACTCTGGAGTTTAGAAGGATGAGAGGGGATCTTATTGAAACATATAAGATTATTAAGGGTTTGGACACGCTAGAGGCAGGAAACATGTTCCCGATGTTGGGGGAGTCCAGAACCTGGGGCCACAGTTTAAGAATAAGGAGTAAGCCATTTAGAACGGAGATGAGGAGACACTTTTTCACATGGAATTCTCTGCCTCAGAGGGCGTTGGAGGCTGGTTCTCTGGATACTATCAAGAGAGAGCTAGATAGGGCTCTTAAAATAGCGGAGTCAGGGGATATGGGGAGAAGGCAGGAACGGGGTACTGATTGGGGATGATCAGCCATGATCACATTGAATGGCGGTGCTGGCTCGAAGGGCCGAATGGCCTACTCCTGCACCAATTGTCTATTGTCTATTTCTAGGGACAATTTTTACATTTACCAAGCCAATTAACCTACAAACCTGTTCGTCTTTGGAATGTGGGAGGAAAACGAAGATCTCGGAGAAAACCCACGTAGGTCACGGGGAGAACGTACAAACTCCGTACAGACCTCAGCCATAATCGGGATCGAACCCGGGTCTCCGGCGCTGCATTCGCTGTAAGGCAGCAACTCTGCCACTGCGGCACCGTGACTGCCTTTCATTCCTTTGGCATTTACCTTAAATCTGCTGCCACTGGGTGCAAATTTTCATTGTTTAGTTTAAGCCCTTCATAATTGTAATTTAACAAATCTCTTCTGTAACCTCTGACTAGTTCAAATTCCGACATGACCTAAAAAAACATGTCAATTTTAATTGCATAGCACTGAAATGAGCAACACTTAGTGATCAAGTTGCTGACTTTTTGAAAACTAAGGTTTGCAATATGCTTTATCAATAGCTTTCTTAAGTTATCCCACAACTTGCAAGGATAAAAACGCAAGCTTTCATACCGATCCCCAGATCTCAGTCTTCTTGCAGTTATCTTTACTATTCCACTATTTGGCTTGTTAAAATAAATTTAGCATCAACCTCAAATGCACAGAGCATAGAAATGCCTGTTTTATCTCACTCAGAAATCCACTAATCAATCCAGTTAATTGCCAACTTATTTACTTTAGAGTTACAGATTCAATCACGGAAACAGGCCGTTTAGCCCACTGAGTCCGTGCCGACCAGCGATCATCCTGTACATCAGCACTCTCCTACACACTATTTACAGTTTACAATTTTACCGAAGCCAATTAACCTGCAAACTGTACATCTTCGGAGAGTGGGATGAATCCAGAGCACCCAGAGAAAACCCACGTGGTCACAGGGAAATCATACAAACTCAGAACAGACAGCACCCATAGTGAGGGTCGAACCCAGATTCCTGCCGCTGTAAAACCGCTGTCCCACGGTACGAGTTCATTCCACGAGTTCTCCCGAGTTTGCCCTGATTCAAACTCGGAGATTTACAGTAATGACCGCTCGGCGGTACTCGGGGCTCTCGTGGACATTTTTCATCATGTTGAAAAATCTTCACGAGTCTTCCCGTGCTTACCTACCGTTAGCGAGTCTTCCCGAGTACCTGCCGTTAGCGTTACGAGCCGCTAAGAGACGTCCCCGAGCTCCGACGTACCCGCTACGTTCATTCTCCGTGCTTACCACGAGTTTGATTTTTTAAAAACCCAGGAGAGCTCTTGGAATGAACCCGCACCGTGAGACAGGGCTATAAGGCAGCAACTCTACTGCTGCGCCACTGTGCCGCCCTTTGTCTGTGCCGATTCCTATGTAGAGCTGATTAATTACTTCTAGTTCCTTGAACTTTTTCAATAGTACTTTATACTTCCCCTTGAAGTATTGATATTGTTTTGGGGTTAATTTATAAAAAAAAGATCTTTCATAGCCATAATTAAAGCCTTCTAGACTTGTCTGGCTACCTCAGAAGATCTATATGAACAGCCCCAGGTCACTCTGTCATTTGTTCTACTTTATCAAATTACAGTACATGCCAGCGGTGAACTCTTAAAACCAGCACTATGGTCCAGGTATCTCCTAAAGGAGAGTTATCCTGATGCTGAACAAAAGGCAAAGTGCTGGAGGAACTCAGCGGGTCTGGCAGCATCTGTGATGGGATTGGACTGGTTATAACTCAATAAGTAGTTCTAAAGAAGGGTCCCCGACCCGAAATGTCGTCTGTCCATTCCCTCCACAGATGTTGCCTGAACCGCTGAAGACTCCAGCATCTAGTCTCTTGTGTCTTTATCCTAATTTTGACTCTGGGAGAGTGGGTGCCACTGTATACTTTACTGCATTCTGAAAAAACAACTGTTCACCACAATTCCCTCTGTCCTCTATAATTTCTATAATTCAAATAAACCTATGAGTATTTGATTTTATTAACACGTTTTCTCTGTGGAATATTATTTGAAACTCCACATGTACAATATCAATTGCACTATCATTATCAAACTGCTTTGTTACCTGTGTTCAATGGTTCAATGGTACTTTATTGTCACGTGTATCTAAGTACAATTAAATTCCTCTTTTTACAGTGGCTTGCAAAAGTATTCATACCCCTTGAACTTTTCCACATTTTGTCACGTTACAACCACAAACGTAAATGTATTTTATTGGGATTTTATGTGATAGACCAACACAAAGTGGCGCATAATTGTGAAGTGGAAGGAAAATGATACATGGTTTTCAAATTTTTTTACAAATAAAAAACTGAAAAGTGTCGCGTGCAAATGTATTCAGCCCCCTTTACTCTGATACCCCTAAATAAAATCCAGTGCAACCAATTGCCTTCAGAAGTCACCTAATTAGTAAATAGAGTCCACTTGTGTGTAATCTAATCTCAGTATAAATACAGCTGTTCTGTGAAGGCCTCAGAGGTTTGTTAGAGAACATTAGTGAACAAACAGCATCATGAAGCCCAAGGAACACACCAGACAGGTCAGGGATAACGTTGTGGAGAAGTTTAAAGCAGGGTTAGGTTATAAACAAATATCCCAAGCTTTGAACATCTCATGGAGCACTGTTCAATCCATCATCCGAAAATGGAAAGAGTATGGCACAACTGCAAACCTACCAAGACATGGCCGTCCACCTAAACTGACAGGCCGGGCAAGGAGAGCATTGATCAGAGAAGCAGCCAAGAGGCCCATGGTAACTCTGGAGGAGCTGCAGAGATCCACAGCTCAGGTGGGAGAATCTGTCCACAGGACAACTATTAGTCGTGCACTCCACAAATCGGGCCTTTATGGAAGAATGGCAAGAAGACAATAGACAATAAACAATAGGTGCAGGAGTAGGCCATTCGGCCCTTCGAGCCAGTGCCATTCAATGTAATCATGGCTGATCATCAGTTCAGTGAAAATCCTACAATGACATTGGTTTGCATGCCATCTATTTTCATTTTTCAAAATTCATAATAATCTCATGCAAGTGAGAGATCCAGCAGAACTAATCCTGTCCAATTAATAGGCAATGTTTCAGATTGGGACCCTTCAATCTGAAGAAGGGTCCCAACACCAATATCGGGGCCTCGATCGCCTCAATGCAGCAGTTTGACTGCCTGACCACAGGAGAAGAAGAAAGGAAGAGGTAAGACTTTTTTAACCTTTCATCACAGTCAGGAGATGCCTGGAGAAGAGTCACTGAGATGGATGTTTATGTTAAATCTATGTGATTGTGTGTTTTGTTTGCTTTTTATGACTATGGTAATGACATTTCGTTCAATTTTTTTTTTAAATGACAAATAAAATCAATTCAATTCAATTCAACACAATGTCATCAAACAAAACGCATATTGCCAAATTCGGGGACAGTTCAATTCAGGCAATTAAACCATCTTATCAGAGGTGTCCTGATCAACCATCTACCTCATTGGAGACCCTTGGACTATCTTTAATCAGACTTTACTGGACTTGATCTTGCACTAAACATTATTCCCCTTATCCTGTATCTGTACACTGAGGTCAGCTTGATTGTAATCATGTATAATCTTTCCACTAACCGGATAGCACGCAACCAAAATGCTTTTCACTGTAACGTGATAATAAACTAAATTAAACTAAGATGCTGAAATCTTGAGTAAAATACAAAGTGCTGGATTAACTCAGCTGATCAGGAGGGATTGTAGAGACAGCCTTTCGAGTCAGGACTCCTCTTCAGACTCAAGACTTCAGTCATGAAGGGTCCCGACCCAAAATGTCACCTATCTACTCCCTCCAGAGATGTTGCCTGACCCACTGAATTACGCCAGCATTTTATGTTTCACAATGTCACTGTATTGTTCAAATGCCCAATATCAGACATACAAAACACTCTCTCTGTTCTGACCTCTGTCACAGGAAGAGAATACCAGGCAGGCCGAGGAAAGAACTAACAAAAACTAGACAAAAGAAATGTGAAGACAGGGATGGCATGACCTCTGTGCTTTATCAAGGCAACTACCACAACCAGAGAGCAGTGCTGAACTACTATCTACTTTGACGACCCTCGGACTATCCTTGAAAAAGCTCAGCGGGTGAGGCAGCATCTATGGAGCGAAGGAAATAGGCGACATTTCGGGTCGAGACCCTTCTTCATCTGAAGAAGGATCTCGACCCGAAACGTCGCCTACTTCCTTCGCTCCATAGATGCAGCCTCACCCGCTGAGTTACTCCAGCATTTTTGTCTAAATTCGATTTTCCAGCATCTGCAGTTCCTTCTTAAACACTCGGACTATCCTTGATCGGACTTTGCTGGCTTTACCTTGCACTAAATGCTATCCCCTTACACTGTAAATGGATCGATTGTAACCATGTATTGTTTTTCTGCTGACTGGTTAGCATGCAACAAAAAGCTTTTCACTGTACCTTGGTACATGTGACAATAATCTGAACTGAATTTATATTTGTGAATTTTTTTAAAATGCTAATAAGTGGAGGAATACTTACTTGTGGAAATGAATAGGAGTTGTTACCCCACAGAGATGTGTTGTGAAGTCATATAAAAGTTAAATGGATATCAAAGTAACAATAGCAATTAGGATTATAATCCTGAGGAAAAGATAGTCCTGCAAATTGCATAGCAGCAAACACCAAGGGCAATCTGATGCGAGAGAAAGCAACGTGAAAGTAATACAGATGCAGGCAGGAAAGTAAGGCCTGTGTTATATCACAACTTTTGTGGCTTCAGGTTGTCTCAAAATATTTTACAACCAATTAACTATTTTTGACATGCGAGCATTGTTATCTTTTCATCTTCTCCTCAGATGTTCCTGGGGGAATGAGGACAATTTGTTTCCGTTTTGGTTTCCTGGGTTCTGCGGAGATGGATCAGGCTATTATGAAACCTACAGACTGCAACGTAGTCGGTGCAGAGGATGCGTAACAGGGCGGGCAGGTGGGTACTTTGTTAATGGTACGCTGCTGTCATACTCAGGGCTGCCATGCGCCATCGAAACCCGGACTCGATATTCTCAATATCATTGGTGATGCTCCTTCTTCACTTGGTGCTGTTATGGGCCAAGTATTCCGAAGAGTCGGATGTTTTTTTGCACATTTTCTAGCTAGGCGTTGTGCACATCCTTGATTTTTTTTTCTCTCAGTTGCCTGGTAATCTTTTCCTGTGACAGTTCGCAGAACAGAGAGTCTGTTTTGGGAATTTGGCATTTGGCCCATTAACAACATGGTAATATTGGAAGAACACAAAGTACTGGAGTAACTCAGCGGGTCAGGCAGTATATCTGGAGGATTGGGACCCTTCTCCGGTGTGAAGAAGGGTCCCGACCTGAAATGTCGCCTGTCCATGTCCTCCAGCGATCTAGACATGAGGAACTGCAGATGCTGGATTACAAAAACACATACGATGTACCAGAGTAATTCAACGATCAGGCAGTATCTCTGGAAAAAGTCCCAACCCAAAACGTTGTCTATCCATGTTCTCCACAGATGCTGCCTGACCCTCTGAGTTACTCCAGCACTCTGTGAAACGTCACCTATCCATGTTCTCCAGAGATGCTGCCTGACCCACTGAGTTACTCCAGCACTCTGTGAAACGTCACCTATCCATGTTCTCCACAGATGCTGCCTGACCCGCTGAGTTACTCCAGCACTCTGTGAAACGTCACCTATCCATGTTCTCCACAGATGCTGCCTGACCCGCTGAGTTACTCCAGCACTCTGTGAAACGTCACCTATCCATGTTCTCCACAGATGCTGCCTGACCCGCTGAGTTACTCCAGCACTCTGTGAAACGTCACCTATCCATGTTCTCCACAGATGCTGCCTGACCCGCTGAGTTACTCCAGCACTCTGTGAATCGTCACCTATCCATGTTCTCCACAGATGCTGCCTGACCCGCTGAGTTACTCCAGCACTTTGTGTTCTCCACAATATTTGAACATCTGCGATTCCTTGTGCCTCTATTAATATTGTAATGTATGGAATACATACATTTAGGGAACACATCAGCCAGTTTGCTCAGAGCAAGCTTCTGTAAACATGAATGTGATAATGATCAGATGATGTGTCACAGCATTGGTGTCACAAAATGGCCAGTATCTGAAGGAAAACCTCTCCTCAATTCTTGAAAGTGGTGTATCTGGATATTTTACATTCATTGAGAGGATGGATA
The DNA here is from genome assembly GCA_038087875.1 of Malacoraja senta. Taxonomy (NCBI): domain Eukaryota; kingdom Metazoa; phylum Chordata; class Chondrichthyes; order Rajiformes; family Rajidae; genus Malacoraja; species Malacoraja senta. The sequence continues at coordinate 88,521,220 of CM075978.1, read as the reverse complement.
GGATATCAATTGTGTGCCTTATCCACAGGATGTCTGGATTGTAGCACTCTCTCAACACTGTAAGGAAGTATCAGTCTAGGTTTTTCAGTTCAAATCTCTGAAGTGGGATTTAACCTTCCTGTTGAGTACCTTGGGGCATTTTACTAGGTTAAAGGTGCTTTGTTAATATAAACTGTTGCTCTTGATGTTATTGCTTCCCTGTCTGAATCCTCACGCTCAGCTCTAGAAACAGAGCTGTAACACTTGTCAGAAGGTCAGCGTGTCTTTAAAATCCAGTTCCCAAGGCAAATCATAACTGCAGACCGCATGCCACAAATGTGATGAGCATTAGCTCAACTAATCTAAGTAGAGCAATATTCTTTGGAATCACTATTTTATGCTTTAATTGCCAAGGACCCTTCACAGAGGACATTACAGAATGATCACCCGCTGAGCAACATCATACCTGTAGCAGCTTTAACACACTAAAGCACCCAATGTGCATTGAGAAGCATTGCCAAAGAAAATTTGACACATAAAAAATACTGGAAAAGGTCACCAAGAAAGAGCTGGGTTAAAAAGGCAGGATTTTAGGAGTGCCTTAAAAAGGATAGTAAAAATGAATGAGAAAATTCCTGAATTTACTGAGAGATTCAGTATGGAAACAAGCCCTTTGACCCATCGAGCCCATACTGACCATCAATCACCCATTTACATCAATCCTACATTAAAAAATCAACTTTATTCTCTCTTTTATTCTCTCCATATTGTTATCAAATCCCGCCAGGTTTTATCACTCACCAACACACTAAGGTACAGAGGACAATTGATCTACCGACCTGCACATCTTTGGGATGTGGGGGGAAACCAGAGCACCCAGAGGAATCCTAAACATTGCGCAGAGTAGGGGGATCAAGGACCAGAGGACATAGGTTCAAGGTGAAGGGGAAAAGATTTAATAGGAATCCGAGGGGTAACATTTTCACACAAAGGGTGGTGGGTGTATGGAACGAGCTGCCAGAGGAGGTAGTTGAGGCTGGGACTATCCCATTGTTTAAGAAACAGTTAGACAGGTACATGGATAGGACAGGTTTGGAGTGGTATGTGCCAAACGCAGGCAGGTGGGATCAGGGTAGCTGGGACATGTTGGCCAGTGTGGGAAAGTTGGGCCGAAGCGCCTGTTTCCACACTGTATCACTCTATGACTCTAAGCAGTCACAGAGAAAATGTGCAAACTCCACATAGACAGCACCTGAGGTCAGATCGAACCTGGGTCTCCAGTGTTGTGAGGCAACAGCTCTCCAGCTGCCATTCTGCTGATTGGTTAGCACGCAACAAAATCTTTTCACTGTACCTCGGTACGCATGACAATAAACTAAACTAACTACTGTGCTGCCCAGGTATGGCATTGGTACTGGAAGGAAAAGGGTCTTTCTAATATGATCCCCAGCTTTGACTCTAACTGCAAATTGAAATAGTAAAGCGAGACATTCGGTCCAAGGCCAGTTTGGAAAAGGTGACAAACATTAGTGTTTCCAGAAATACTCACTGTGTGACTAAATAATAAAAGCTCAAGTCTTGATGCAGGCTTTTGACCTAAAATATCAATCTTTGCCCAAAGCTGCACGGCCCACTAAGTTCCTCCAGCAGATTATTAGTGCTCTGTTTTCCAGCACCCGTGACCTCTTTTGACTCACAATCCTTTCTTTGTCATATGTGTGAAAAGGAACCAGATCCTCATAAAATCAGTTGATTAACACCCTTACCTCATTGTGTCGGAAGGAACTGCAGACGCTGGCTTACACTGAAGATATCCAGAAGATCCAAAATGCTGGAGTAACTCAGTGGGTCAGGCAGCATCTCTGGAGAGAAGGGATAGGTGACGTTTTGGGTGGAAACCCTTCTTCAGACTATTCCTTTTCTCCAGAGATCCTGCCTGACCCGCTGAGTTACTCCAGCATTTTGTGCCTACCCTTACCTTATTGTTCATTTCCTTGTACGAAAGTGGGATAACATTGAACTAGTGTGAACGGGTGATCAATGGTCTGTATGGACTCAGTGGGCCGAAGGGCCTGTATTCACGCTGCATCTCTAAAGTACAAGCCTTCAGGGGCTGTCCCACGGGCAGGCGATTCCATGCGGCAAGCGCGACCTAACCGGAAGCGGGGGCCGTGCAGGGACCACGCGGAGGTCGCGGGGCCGGTCCCACATAGATCGCCGGAGCCGTATGGAGTTGGTCCCGACACCGCGCGGGGCTCCGAAAAACTGACAGTGTTCAAAAATCCTGCGCGGCAACGGCCTGCCGCCTCGACGCCGCGCGCACCGTCTCGAAGGAGTAGGCCTAGCGCATGGCGTTGCGCGATGACGTCATCACCCGACGCCGCGCGACGTCCATTCGCAGTCGGCCCGCCTTTTACAGGGTCACATTAAAACCGCTTCCGGTTAGGTTGCGCTCGCCGCATGCATTCGCATGCTCGTGGGACAGGCCATACGGTGCTCACTCGGCCTCTGCGCGGCACCCGCTTCCGGTTAGGTTGCGCTTGCCGCATGCATTCGCATGCTCGTGGGACAGGACGTACGGTGATCACTCGGCCCTCGCGCGGCCCCCGCTTCCGGTTAGGTTGCGCTTGTCGCATGGAATCACCTGCCCGTGGGACAGCCTCTTTACTGTCTTACTCTGATTACTTTTGTTTCCTGCTCCTGAATGGTGCAGCCAATGCTCGATATCTAGGGAGGGGAGAGGCATTTATATAGCAACAGCCACAATAAAGTACCCTGACAGTCTGAAAATGGGTCTCGACCAGTAATAGGCTGTGGGCCGAGCATCAAAAATGTGTCTAGAAACCAACTTTCATGACCCATGTCTCGGAACTACATGAAATTTTGCAAAGATTTAGATAAAATATAATTGAGAAGTCATAATCGTCAGTGCCAAAAGTTGCACATTAATTAATTAAACTAATTAGAAAATGAGATCGAAAAAGTAAGCGCCATCTAGTGTCCAATGCCCATATTACACCATGGGGAGCCTATTTCCGTGTTGCAGTCTATTTAAACTATATTATTATACTATATATATATATATATGACTTGTCAATATGACTGTAATCATGCATAATTATGTATAATTATATTATATAAAAATATTAATATAATTGTGTGTGTTTTTTGAATGAGACTGCCGCAGAGGTCCGGCTCCTGAACCCGCCTAATTAATGGGTGAGGGCAGTTCCTGTGGGTTCCCCCGTTTACTGAACCCCACTGACTGCCAGTGTGCAGAGTGGGGGTGACGGCCATAGTGGGACTGGGGCAGTGCCAGGCTGGGGGAAGGCTAAGGCATCTTCCACTGACAGGAAAATGTCTAACCGTAACCCTAACTCGCCCCTCTTCCAGAGTTGCCCACGGCTGGAGCTGGAGCCGCTTTTGGACCGGCTGCGGGCTCCGTACATGTGGCCCCGCAGCGCGTCCACCTTGGCCAGCATGCTCTTCTCAATCATCGTGGTGGTGATGGTGGGGAGCAACACTGCCCTGCACGCTGCCCGGGCCGCCTTCAGCACCACCATAGCTCCGGCTCCATCGGACCGCCCGCTCGCTCGCTGCAACACCGGCCTACCGACAGCCCGACCGACCCCTCGCAGCACCCACCGGCTGCCCGGCCACTCTCACCACCCACCGGCGGCCCAACGGCCCGACAGCCCGGGCCGGCACCACTGGCGTGAAGTGAGGTGTCGACAGTGGTGAGGCCTCGGCGGCGGTGAAAGGCGGCAGCGGTGAAGCCTCGTGGCAGTGGGGCCTCGGCGGTGGTGAAGCCTCGCGGTGTGGGCGATGCCTGGCGGGTCGACCCGCGGTCGATGAGAGAGTGGAGGACCACCATGAGGGGGCAGGGGAAGAACAATGGAGGACCTGGCGTGGGGGGACCGTCATGAGGGAGGTGGGGGCGGGGGGGGGGAGAACAATGGACAATGGGGGACCAGGCATGGGGGAACCGCTGGGGTGGGGGTGGTGGGGGAGCCAGAGTGCTTTGTAAAGGGCCTGTCCCACTTTCACGACCTAATTCACGACTTCTGCCGAGTTTGCCCTTGCCTCATACTCGCAGCATGGTCGTCACAAGGTCGTAGTAGGTCGTAGGTAGGTTGTGAAGCTAGTCGTAGGTACTCGTGGCATCAAGTAGGTCGGGACGTTTTTCTAGCCTGATGAAAAATGTCCACGAGTAAAAAAGGTCGAGAATTAAGTCGTGAAAGTGGGACAGGCCCTTACCTTTGTCAGCGGCGTAGGTGGCTGCTATTTGTATACATTGTGTACGCAAGCAAAGAATCTCACTGTGTTTAGTCACATGTGACAATAAAGTATTCCTATTCCTATAACCAGCAGAGCTAGAAAGAAGCCCATATATACATGGTAAACCTTTGAACGTAGCTTCCAGACTTGTGTAAGGAGAGCTTATTTATTCTCTTGCATTTGGCTATTGTATTCAAAACTGTCCATGAAACCTCTGATCACATCTTCTAAAAAGGTTTCATTTAAAATACTTTACATATTTGCTTTGGAAGGGTAGCCTTGAAACATTTGTGCTTTTCCAAGCGATTAGCACTGCCACCCATATTTACTGCACGGTAGGAAGGCTATTTGGATTAGCAATGCCAGGCATCTGTGTCTCTTGTCTGCATCCTCCCCTCTCCACAACCCGTCCCATTCCTCCCCCCAGTGCTGACACAAGTCTGATTGTTCCGCTGGAGGAAATGACATTGGTGGCAAATGTTTATCCAGATGTTTGGCTTCAGCTTCCAAGGGGAAAGCTGAAAGTTTGTTGGCAAGGAGCGATTCAGTGCAGGCGATCTTAAAAGCACTTTAAGGGAAAGCAAAAAAAAGTTGCAAACTGCGAAATTAAAATGGCACGAGCTGCCTGCTGCCTATTCTCACTTTTGCTAATTGGATTGGCACAAGTCATAAAAGCAGATTACATGGAAAAACTCGCAGAAAAGAAAATCTGTGCTGAAGAGCATTGTAGTTGTAAGTACATTCGCTTCATTTTTGAGATTGGGAACTTAAAAACCTCTGTATATTTATGCTTTTTGTTATTACACATACATTCTATATTCAGCAGCTATGAAAAAGACGCACACATACTTTTAATGTGTTTATACATTTTTTTCCACATTTAAGTTTAGCTCTTATTTCCCTGGAATATAAATTGCTCATCACTACTTTATAATCTGTGGAATCTCAGGCATTGTTGACGTTGGTCTTTTCGCAAAATAAGGATACTTACTTATAAATGTCATACCAATTTTTCTTTCCCACTGCTATTAACACGATGGATCAAAACTCACTCAATGGGGCAAGTCTCAAAGTATTTCAGTGTGAACCTGACATTTAGGTTAATTGTCGCTTTGTATCAAGTGACTCCGCGATGTTATTTTCGACTTCAGAGCGATCGACACCCAGCCAGAGGTGACCGACGAATGTTTCCTGACACAAGTTTTAATGGTGAACGAGAAATTATTTCTAATTTAGTATTCCCCGCCACCCAAGAAGGGGCAGTTCAGCCCTTGAAAGAGAAATCTGAGCTCAACCAAGCTTGTACTGTGCAGATGTGAGGCTTGTCCACAGTTCACGACTACTCTTTGAAAATTGAGAAGTCAGGCTTCACTGATCTACTGCTGCAATTTTCCTTTTTGACAAAGCCATAGTGACATTTTGAAAGAAAGGGCAGAGCAGGGCAAATTCAGATTCTCAAATATCAACTCTTGGTGACCCCCTTGGCCACTGAAGTATTAATAATAGACAGAAAGACGTGCATTTATACGGCCTGTCACCGTTTCAGGATGCCCCAAAGCACTTTTCAATACTCTTGAAATGTTGTCACTGTAAAAGGGGATGTAATGCCACAGCCAATTTGTGCATACCAAGCTGTCACAAGCAAATGCTAAATTGCTTCAGTGATATTGAGTGGGAAACAAATATTAATTGACAGACTGGGAATAGTTTATCTTGCTCCTTCCAAAATCAGCCCTTGGGACCTCTTATGTCCATCAGCAAGCAGGTGAGACGTTTCAACGTCTTATTTTAAAGTTGCCGGTGGAGAAATTTGCTCTCATTTGTTGCTTCCAGATGCACTAGTAGTTGTTATTGATTTTAGTTTAGTTTAGAGATACAGTGCGGAAACAGGCCCTTCGGCCCACCGAGTCCGCGCCGACCAGCGATCCCTGCACACTAACACTATCCTGCACACACTCGGGACAATTTACATTCATACCAAGCCAGTTAACCTGCAAACCTGCACGTCTTTGGAGTGTGGGAGGAAACCGAAGGTCTTGGAGAAAACCCAGGCAGGTCACGGGGAGAAGGTACAAAATCCATACAGACGGCACCTGGAGTTAGGATCGGACCCGGGTCTCTGGCGCTGTGAGGCAGCAACTCTACCGCTGCACCACCGTGCTACCCGTGGCAATTGCTTGACACTCAATTCTATTGAAGTCAATGGAATTGAATTTTGGATGAGTACACATAGAGTCCCTCCTATATGATGCATGATGTGCAAGAAACAAATACAAATCTTTCTACTTTTCTACTCCACTACTGACTGTTCAGTATTTTTCTGATTGTATGCTGCATCGGCACCTTCCCCATAGCTAACAATGAACCATTCTATGTGTGAGAAAGAACTGCAGATGCTGGATAAAATCAAAGGTAGACACAATCTTCCAGACACAAATCTTGTAGACACAAATCTTCCAGAACCAGGGGCCACAGTTTAAGAATAAGGGGTCAGCCATTTAGAACAGAGACGAGGAAACTTTTTCTCACAGTCAAGTCAAGTCAAGAGAGTTTTATTGTCATGTGTCCCAGATAGGACACATTCTTGCTTGCTGCAGGACAACAGAATATGTAAACATAATACAGAACAGGAGATACAAGTTCAGTGTGTCTATATTCCATAGACCATATATATACACAATAAATATACAGATAAAGTGCAATAGAGGCTGTTATTGTTCAGAGTTTGTTTGATGGTGCGTTTAATAGCCTGTGAGTTGTGAGTCTGTGCAATAGAGTGGTGAGTGTGGAATTCTCTGCCTCAGAGGGTGGTGGAGGACGGTTCTCTGGATACTTTCAAGAGAGAGCTAGGTAGAGCTCTTAAAGATAGCGGTCAGAGGATATGGGAAGAAGGCAGGAACGGGGTACTGATTGGGGATGATCAGCCATGATCACATTGAATGGCAGTGCTGGCTCGAAGGGCCGAATGGCCTACTCCTGCACCTATTGTCTATTGTCTAAAATGCTGGAGTAACTCAGGGTGAGGCAGCATCTATGGAGAGAAGGAATGGGAACGTCACCCATTTCTTCTCTCCATACATAGATGCTGCCTCACCCGAATGACCCAGTCTACTTTTCTTTATCATCATATCCTTTGTTCCATCGTTTTCACACCTCACCCTTCTATATCTCTTGACTCTCTATTCAAGTTCAAGTTCAAGTTCTCATTTATTGCCACATGCACCGATTAAGATACAGTGAAATTTGACTTACCATGCAGCCACACAATCAAAAAGAGCACAATACACAGTAGAATATAACATGAACATCCACCACAGTGGAATCAGCATTCTTCACTGTGGTGGAAGGCAATAACGTTCAGTCAGTCCTCCTGCTTTGTTCATCCGTGGTCGGGGCCATGAACCCTCCGCAGTCGCCGCTACGGAGGTCCGATGTACAGGCCCTCTCGTCGGGATGCTCGCAACTCCAACGTCGGGACGGACGGACACTCCACGGCTTGGAGTTCCCGAATCGGCCGCTTCCTACCGGAGACCGCAGCTTCACGATGTTATACCCGCGACTCTCAGTCTGAAGAAATGTCACGATCCGAAACTCCACCCATTCCTTCGAGCCAGAGATGCTGCCTGACCAGGTGAGTGGAATTCTCTGCCTCAGAGGGCGGTGGAGGCAGGTTCTCTGGATGCTTTCAAGAGAGCCAGATAGGGCTCTTAAAAATAGCGGAGTCAGGGGATATGGGGAGAAGGCAGGAACGGGGTACTGATTGGGGATGATCAGCCATGATCACATTGAATGGCGGTGCTGGCTCGAAGGGCCGAATGGCCTACTCCTACACCTATTGTCTATTGTCTATTGTCCAGCATTTTGTGTCTATCTTCAAATAAAGCGAGCGATTTGTCTTTCAGATGTCATCTCTATGGGCCAGGTGGTTGATGATTACATTGCACCAGACTGCAGGTTCTTAAACCTTAAGGAAGGCCAGTTCATATATGTATACTCCAAGCTGGTGCCAGAAGGCCAAGGTGGAGAATTCTGGTCCGGTAGCGTAAGTACATCTACTCTACCTGAGGGATTAAAAGCAAACAGTTCAGTGATAACTTAAGGACCCTCCATGTGCCTCCTTGTGATTTTTGCTTCTCTATTGCAGATTTACAGTGATCATCAGTATGTGGAACAAATGGGTATAATCGGTTATTTCCCCAGCTCCATGGTCACAGAGCAGGAAGTATTCCAGAACACAACGATGGAACTTTCCACCACTGTGAGTACTTCATTCAATAATTTCAGTTTAGCTTAGAGATACAGCGCGGAAACAGGCCCACCAAATCCGCGCCGACCAGCGATCTCCGTGCATTAACGCTATCCGACACACACTAGGGGCAATTTTACATTTATACCAAGCCAATGTCACAGGGTAGAAGGTATAAACTCGGCACAGACAGCACCCATATTCAGAATCAAAAGCAGGTCTCTGACGCTGTGAGACAGCAGCTTTACCGCCGTGCCACTGTGCCGCCCCAACGACAATTCTACAACAATACCATTTGTGTCCATCTTATCAATCACTTTTAGAATCTGCAGAATGTTTCAATGAGATCATCTCTTAGTTCCTGTGAGTTTGGGCCAATATTAGTCAATTTCTCCTCATTGGACAACCTCTCAGCCCTCTCAACCCTCAGTCTGAAGAAGGGTCTCGACCCGAAACATCGCCCTGCCTGTCCCGCTGAGTTACTCCAGCATTTTGTGTCTATCTTCGGTTAAAACCACCACCTGCTGTTCTTTCGTACACTCTCAGCTCTTTAGTTAAGTTAGTGAATCTGAGCTACACCACCTCCAAGGTTATCTTAGTTTTGGAACCCAACACTGCATGTGGTGATCCACATGTCGTGCCACCAAAGTGCCATACTATTGTCGCAAGACTCCCTTGCCATGTACTTCAATCCCTTGTTTAATAAACATCAACATACCAATTACCTCTTGGTTACTAAATGTGAAAACTAGCTACAATAGACAATAGGTGCAGGAGTAGGACATTCGGCCCTTCAAGCCAGCACCGCCATTCAATGTGACCATGGCTGAACATCCACAATCAGTATCCCGTTCCTGCCTTCTCCCCATATCCCCTGACTCCGCTATTTTCAAGAGCCCTATCTAGCTCTGTCTTGAAAGTATCCAGAGAACCGGCCTCCACCGCCCTCTGAGGCAGAGAATTCCACAGACTCACAACTCTCTGTTTCCTCGTCTCCGTTCTAAATAGCTTACTCCTTATTCTTAAACTGTGGCCCCTGGTTATAAAGCATGACACCCAGAACTCTCTGCACTCTTTCCCCCTTTGGGTTTGTGATGAAATAAATGAATGATACTCCATGCAATGTACGTGGATTTGTTGCCTGTGAAAGTATCTAAGTAAATACCTGAGAGGATTGTAAATTAGATTTATTTCAGTAAATCAAATTTAATTAAAATTAGTTAACAAAAAATGCTATGACAATAGCAATAAATATTATTAATGTTTCTTAGTTTAAATGTGACAGATTCCTTCAGTTGTGTGGATTTTTAAAATATACTACATTGAATTAAATTCTCTTGAGTGTTTACAATCAGGTTTGCTTTCTATGCTTGAAAATTAATGTGTTTTCAGTAGTTGCTTCAAGATCAGGAGCAGACGGGCTATTAATCAGAAATGGACCTTGCATAATTACAAAAACGTCCAAGGCCTGGATAGAATCAATGTGGAGAGGATGTTTCCACTAGTGCGAGAGTCTAGGAACAGAGGCCACAGCCTCAAAATAAAAGGACGTACCTTTAGACAGAAGATGAGGTGGAATTTCTTTAGTCAGAGTGTGGTGAATCTGTGGAATTACTTGCCACAGACGGCTGTGGAGGCCAAGTCGATGGATATCTTTAATCATAATCATACTTTATTAGCCAATTGTGTGCAGTTTTGGTCCCCTAATTTGAGGAAGGACATTCTTGCTATTGAGGGAGTGCAGCGTAGGTTTACAAGGTTAATTCCCAGGATGGCGGGACTGTCATATGCTGAGAGAATGGAGCAGCTGGGCTTGTACACTCTGAAGTTTAGAAGGATGAGGGGGATCTCATTGAAACATATAAGATTATTAAGGGTTTGGACATGCTAGAGGCAGGAAACATGTTCCCGATGTTGAGGGAGTCCAGAACCAGGGGCCACAGTTTAAGAATAAGGGGTAAGCCATTTAGAATGGAGACGAGGAAACACTTTTTCTCACAGAGAGTGGTGAGTGTGTGGAATTCTCTGCCTCAGAGGGCGGTGGAGGCAGGTTCTCTGGATGCTTTCAAGCGAGAGCTAGATAGGGCTCTTAAAAATAGCGGAGTCAGGGGATATGGGGAGAAGGCAGAAACAGGGTACTGATTGGGGATGATCAGCCATGATCACATTGAATGGCGGTGCTGGCTCGAAGGGCCAAATGGCCTACTCCTGCACCTATTGTCTATTGTCTATTGTATGTTTTGCAACATACGAGGAATTTGATTTGCCATACAGTCATACTAATAAAAAACAACAGAACACACAAAATACATTTTAACATAAACATCCACCACAGTGACTCCTCCACATTCCTCACTGTGATGGAAGGTGAAAAAAAGTTCAATCACTTCCTTTCTTTGTTCCCCCGCGGTCGGGGGCCTCGAGCCCTCCGTTGACGGGACGATCATGGCTCCCGTAGCCGGCGTCGGGCCTTCCTCGTCGGGGCGATCAGCTCCTGCATCGGGGGGATGTCAGCTCCCCCGCGCCGGGCGATCGGACCCCGGGTCAGCGCTGCTCGAAACCTTCAGTGACTTTGGAGCCCCTGACTCGGTCTTACCCAAGACTGCGAGCTCCGCGGGGTTGAAGTCCGCAGGCCATGGTTCGAGCATCGATCCCAGGCAATGGTAAGTCCACGTCCCTGTGGTGGGGTTCAAAGTCTGTCCCGAGCAAGGCCTCCAGCTCCATGATGTTAGGCTGCAGAGCGACCGGAGATACGTCCAAGTTCAAGTTCAAGTGAGTTTATTGTCATGTCATAGGACAATGAAATTCTCGCTTTGCTTCAGCAAAACAGAACATAGAAGGCATTGACTACAAAACAGATCAGTGTGTCCATATACCATTATATAAATAAATATATACACACATGAATAAATAAACTGATAAAGTGCAAATAACAGATAATGGGCTATTAATGTTCATAGTTTGGTCCGAGCCAAGTTTAATAGCCTGATGGCTGTGGGGAAGTAGCTATTCCTGAACCTGGTCGTTGCAGTCTTCAGGCTCGTGTACCTTCTACCTGAAGGTAGCAGGGAGATGAGTGTGTGGCCAGGATGGTGTGGGTCCTTGATGATACTGCCAGCCTTGTTGAGGCAGCGACTGCGATAGATCCCCTCGATGGAAGGAAGGTCTGAGCCGATGATGGACTGGGCAGTGTTTACTACTTTTTGTAGTCTTTTCCTCTCCAGGGCACTCAAGTTGCCGAACCAAGCCACGATGCAACCGGTCAGCATGCATCTGTAGAAGTTAGAGAGAGAGTCCTCCTTGACAAACCGACTCTCCGTAATCTTCTCAGAAAGTAGAGGCGCTGATGTGCTTTCTTAATAGTAGCATCAGTGTTCTCGGACCAGGAAAGATCTTCAGAGATGTGCACGCCCAGGAATTTGAAGCTCTTGACCCTTTCAACCATCGACCCGTTGATATAAACGGGACTGTGGGTCCCCATCCTACTCCTTCCAAAGTCCACAATCAGTTCCTTGGTTTTGCTGGTGTTGAGGGCCAGGTTATTGTGCTGGCACCATATGGACAGTTGCTCGATCTCTCTTCTATACTCTGACTCATCCCCATCAGTGATACGTCCCACAACAGTGGTGTCGTCAGCGAACTTGATGATGGAGTTCGCACCATGACCGGCTACGCAGTCATGAGTATAGAGTTAGTACAGCAGGGGGCTGAGCACGCAGCCTTGAGGTGCTCCCGTGTTGATTGTTATCGAGTCTGACACATTTCTACCAATACGAACAGACTGTGGTCTGAGAATGAGGAAGTCGAGGATCCAATTGCAGAGGGATGCGCAGATACCCAGTTCTGCGAGTTTGGTAACCAGCTTGGAGGGGATGATTGTATTAAATATCGAGCTGTAATCGATGAATAACAGCCTGACATATGAGTTTTTGTTGTCCAAGTGGTCCAGAGCGGAGTGGAGGGCCAGCGAGATCGCACCCACCGTTGATCTGTTGTGGCGGTAAGCGAACTGCAGTGGGTCCAGGTTTTTGTCGAGGTAGGAGTTGATTTGCACCATGATCAACCTCTCAAAGCACTTCATCACCACAGGCGTTAGTGCCACAGGTTGATAGTCATTGAGGCACGTCACCTTGCTCTTCTTGGGCACTGGTATAATTGATGCCCTTTTCAAGCAGGTGGGAACCTCAGACCTCAGAAGTGAGAGGTTGAAAATGTCCGTAAAAACTCCAGCCAGTTGGTCCGCACAGGTTTTTAGAACACGACCAGGTATACCATCAGGTCCAGGCGCTTTTCGAGGGTTCACCCCTCTGAAGGATTTCCTGACGTCGGCCTCTGTGACTGAGACTGAAATACCATCACAGCGAATGGGGGCTCGGCAAGGCACATCGGTGTTCTCCCTATCAAAGCGTGCGTAAAACGCATTGAGCTCATCAGGGAGTGATGTTTCGCCGACATTCGAGCTGCCTCCTGATTTCGCCTTGTTGGAGGTGATTGCATTCAGGCCCCGCCACAGCTGCCGAACATCTGTCTCATCCTCCAGTTTGGAGCAGAAGTCCCTTTTGGCCTTTTTGATGGCCTTACCAAGGTCGTATCTGGACTTCTTGTAGACCACTGTATCATCAGACATGAATGCCTGGACTTCAGAAGAGTGCGGATCTCAAAGTTCATCCAAGGTTTCTGATTGGGAAACGCTCGGAAGGTTTTGGTGGGGATGCAGTCCTCCACACATTTCTTAATGAAGTCTGTAACGACTGTGGCGTATTCGTTCAGGTCCGTTGCCGACTCCTTGAACATTGCCCACTCTACAGACTCCAAACAGTCCTGGAGTTGTTCCTCTGCCCCCCCCCCCCCCCGACCAGCTCTGTACTGTCCTCACCTCTGGGGGTGCGCTCTTCAATTGCTGCCTGTAGGCAGGAAGAAGCAGCACCGCGGTATGGTCGGATTTACCGAAGTGAGGGCGAGGGATAGAGCGATAGGCATCCTTGATGGTGGTGTAGCAGTGGTCGAGGGTGTTTGGTCCTCTGGTGCAGCAGGAGACATGTTGGTGGAAGTTAGGGAGTGATTTCTTTCGCTTTGCCTTATTGAAGTCCCCAGCAATGGTGGTAAATGCCTCGGGGTAAGACGTCTGGTGTTTGTTGACCACGGCGTGCAGCTCCTCCAGTGCCAGACGGACGTCTGCCTGGGGTGGGATGTAGACCGCGGTCAGGATGATGGAGGTGAATTCCCTCGGTAGGTAGAAGGGACGACACTTCACCGCCAGATATTCGAGGTGTGGAGAGCAGGAGTTGGACAGGACTGCCACGTCTGAGCACCACGCAGAGTTGACCATGAGGCAGACGCCCCCTCCTCTCCCTTTCCCAGATGCCAGTGTACGGTCCATACGGTGGATGGAGAAACCTTCAGGCTGGACCGCTGAGTCTGGGGAGCTGGGGGTGAGCCATGTCTCTGTAAAACAGAACACAGAGCATTCCCTCAGCTCCCTTTGATAAAGCAGTCTTGCCCTTAAGTCCTCCACTTTATTTTCAAGGGACTGTACGTTGGCCAGTAGGATAGTAGGGAGAGGGGGCCGAAGACCCCTGCGCTTCAGTCTGACCTGAAGCCCTGCCCGCCGGCCACGTTTCCGGACACAATGGAGGCTTCCCCTTTGTTTCCAGGTGCTGAGTTTACTGTACCTGCTGTTTCTGCGGACCTGCGCTGGAACGGGGATTCCCTCACAGACGGCAGCTCCAGCTCCGTAACGAACGGGGGTACATTCAAAGTCGGCATCTCCAGCTTCATTGTTCCTGGAGGATCCAGCTCGTCGGCTCTGGAGGTCATCCCGGGGTTTCCAGGTACCATACCTGGGATCTTCAATCGGGTCGGGTGTTTCACAGCCAGCGTGGGAAAGTTTAAAGCCCGGGGTTCCCGCAGCTGCGGGAGATCGCGAAATTGTGAGAGCCTTGAGGTGCTCAAGCAGCTTGTCTGAAACGGCACCGTCTTCTGCCGTTTTCCTGATCCAGGTGAGTTGATTGAAGTTGTATCTAAGCCTTTTAGGTTCTGGTGCCTTTTAGGCAGGCGCCATCTTGGACTACCGGAAAACAGTCTCATCTCCGGCAAGGTAAGAGATTGAACAAAAAGTTTCCATCGACCCCCCTCCCCCACCCCCCACATAAAACAAACCAGAGAACATTAACACAAACTTTTAAAACACGCTAAAAATAACACAAAAAAAGAAGGCGAAAGGACAGACAGACTGTTGGCGAGGCTGCCATCGCGGCGCCACAAGGCGGAGATTCTTGATTAGTCAGGGGTTACGGGGAGAAGGCAGGTGAATGGGGTTGAGAGGGAAACATAGATCAGCCTAGATCGAATTGTGGAGTAGACTTAATTCTGCTCCTAGAAATTATGAAAAATATTTAACATGCCTGGCCTTTATTAGATGTTAACCTATTTCTAAATTGTTCAATATAACTGTAAGCGTTGCTGATAATATTCCTTTCATGCAGTCTTTAAAAAAAAATCTTCCTTGCAACATACTTATATGTTAAAGCTATTTAGAATCATGTAGAAAATGCATTGATTTTTCATTATATAATGATCCTGCATTTTTCTTCATCACCGATTGATGTATTCTAATGACAATGTTTAAGTGTGTCATCTGTAATTGGTTTTAGAATCTGATGCATTCTTACTTTAACTTTCCATCAGGCTATCGACTTCTACTGTGACTAATGCTAATGACCTACACATCAAACTGTGCAATCAAAGAAAAAATGCAGAACAAATTCGATTTAACTGAGAAGGTCTGTTCAGTTTCTTGCTGCTTAAAGTCCTTACTTCATAAAGCAACGTATAATGTCAAGGGCTGAAGTCTAGCACAAAGATTATAAAGTGAAAGTTTTTGTCCTTATTGTGATTTAATTTACTTGTTTAACTTTTATTTTTATTTCAACTGGTTATAAAACATCTCTTTCAATGCTTGTATCAAATTTTTGAATCATACATAATATGATTAATGCATTCATTTTTGTATATGAATAACAAATGGACGAAAAATATATATTTTCTGATAGTTTCCTTGCTACCTGAATGTGATCAGTTTATTTCATGTCTCTGTGGTTAACTTCGCAGTACCATGTCATGTAGAGGCAATCTCTAGTCTTTCAACAGTCTCTTCCAACACTAAATATATCCAAGCAAAATTAACGCGTATTTGATTTGCTTAATCCATGTGGGTGTGTGGGTGTGTGTGTGTGTGCACGTGTGTGTGTGTGTATGTGCACGTGTATGTGTGTGTGTATGCACGTGTGTGTGTGTGTGTATGTATGCACGTGTATGTGTGTGTGTATGCACGTGTGTGTGTGTGTGCCTGTGAATGCATGTGTGTGTGTGTGTGTGTGAATGCACGTGTGTGTGTGTCTGTATGCACGTGTGTATGTGTATCTGTGTATGTACGTGTGTGTGTGTGTATGCACGTGTGTGTGTGTGTGTCTGTGAATGCACGTGTGTGTCTATGCACGTGTGTATGTGTATCAGTGTATGCACGTGTGTGTGTGTGTGTGTCTGTGTAGGCACGTGTGTCTGTGTATGCACGTGTGTGTGTGTATGCAAGTGTGTGTGTGTCTCTGCAGGAGGGTAAAGGATCAACTTCCTAGCGACAAGGAATGGGAGATTGCTGTCTGCCAATATCTTAACCAGTTGCTAATCTCCATCCATCGCTAACATCTGACGGTCTGCACACATGAATGAAAACAGTTGATGACAATGGTGCAAATGCACTGTAGAATTGGACAAGTCAGATTACATCAACAGCTCGCTAAGGGTTCTGTGAAGAGACAGCGGCCAGGTATTGTGTGCGTTTAATCTTGTTCCAAACTAATGTGCTTATGCACTGCAGCATAAAAGTGTAGAACACAGTGGAAGTCAAGATACATGTTACAGTGTTGGACAAAGACAGTGTTTAATTGTCATTTCTGCTGACAAGGGAGCGATTAAATTCTTACTTGCAGCAGCACAACAGGTCTGTAAATGCAACACACGCAGGTACTATAAAATACAAAGCGTCAAAATATTAATAACCACAATACTAATGCCAAAACCCATTGTCCTCAGTGCAACCAAAGACAGTCCATAAAACGTCTTAGTTGAGGATCGTGTTGTGCAGTGTTCAAGAACCCGATGGTAGCTGGGAAGAAGCGATACTTGAAGCTGGTGGTCACTTTTTTAAGATTCTTGCAACTTCTTTCCGATGGCTGGATTGAACTAAGAGCGTGACCAGGGTGGCTGTTATGTAATATACAGAATGTGTGTGAAGGAACTGCAGATGCTGGTTTACAGCAAAGAAAGACACAAAATGCTGGAGTAACTCAGCAGGACAGGCAGCATCTCTGGATAGAAGGAATGGATGACATTTGGGCCGAGACCCTTCAGACTGCTACTCCAGCATTTTGTGTGAATGTAATATACTGAGTTGGGGGTTCAGGTACACTTTGTCTCTCTCTGTCTCTCTCTCTGTCTCTCTCTCTGTTTCTCTCTGTCTCTCTCTCTGTCTCTCTCTCTGTCTCTCTCTCTGTCTCTCTCTCTGTCTCTCTCTCTGTCTCTCTCTCTGTCTCTCTCTCTGTCTCTCTCTCTGTCTCTCTCTTCTCTCTCTCTGTCTCTCTCTCTGTCTCTCTCTCTGTCTCTCTCTCTGTCTCTCTCTCTGTCTCTCTCTCTGTCTCTCTCTCTGTCTCTCACTCTGTCTCTCTCTCTGTCTCTCTCTCCCTCTCCCTCTCCCTCCCCCACCCCCTCCCTCTCTCTCTATCTCTCTCTGTCTCTCTCTCTGTCTCTCTCTCTGTCTCTCTCTGTCTCTCCCTCTCCCTCCCCCACCCCCTCCCTCTCCCTCTCCCCACCCCTCCCTCTCCCCTCCCTATCTCCCCCTCCCTCTCCCTCTCCTCTCCCTCTCCCTCTCCCTCTCCCTCTCCCTCTCCCTCTCCCTCTCCCTCTCCCTCTCCCTCTCCCTCTCCTCTCCCTCTCCCTCTCCCTCTCTCCCCCTCCCTCTCCCTCTCCCTCTCCCTCTCCCTCTCCCTCTCCCTCTCCTCTCCCTCTCCCTCTCCCTCTCCCTCTCCCTCTCCCTCTCCCTCTCCCTCCCCCACTCCCCTCCCCTCTCCCTCTCCCACTCCCTCTCCCCCCTCCCTCTCTCTATTCTACCCCCCCCCCCAAGCATTATGCCAATCACAGTTGTCGTGTCTGGCTCAACCCAAGACCAAACCCAAATTATTTATTTTAATTATTAATAATACTTTAATTTAACTTAAAATTGGATCTGGTTTAAAACACATTCAGTATATTTTGTTCTTCTTGATCAATACCTTTTAATTTATTAAATTATTCAACTGTTTTACTTAAGGCCTGATCATCAAGGACATACGGAAGCAGAGGGGAAAAACCTCTCCTGACAACACTGAACTGTACCAAGGTTGAAGGATGATGAGGATTGTGAGGGTGGACCTTGTGAAGCTCAGGCTCAGGTCCAGCACCATCCAACCAAATCAGGCTTTCATTCCACAGACGGCTGTGGAGGCCAAGTCAATGGATATTTTTAAGGTGGAGATCGACAGGTTCTTAATTAGTACGGGTGTC
Organism: Malacoraja senta; assembly: GCA_038087875.1. Lineage (NCBI taxonomy): Eukaryota > Metazoa > Chordata > Chondrichthyes > Rajiformes > Rajidae > Malacoraja > Malacoraja senta. The sequence goes on along the minus strand of CM075978.1, from coordinate 88,503,120 downwards.
AGGGGTTATTAGAAGAAGGCAGGAGAAAGGGGCTGAGATCAGCCATGATTGAATGGCGGAGTAGACTCGGTGGGCCGAATGGCCTAATTCAGCTCCAGGAACTCATGAATTGTGAACCTGCATTAGAATGGTTAATTGGCACCATCTGCACACTTGCTTTGTGTAGCGAGACCCAACTTTGATCATGCCTCAGGCCACTAGCGACGACCACGTGTCTGAAGAAGGGTTTCGGCCCGAAACGTTGCCTATTTCCTTCGCTCCTTAGATGCTGCCTCACCCGCTGAGTTTATCCAGCACTTTTGTCTACCTTCGATTTTCCAGCATCTGCAGTTTCTTCTTGAAACCACGTATTGGGATCTTCCAGGAGGAGATTCAGTATGTCGATGAATTCTCTCTTGAACTTCTACCGGTGTACGGTGGGGGAGCATATTGACTGCTTACATCACGGCCTGGTTGGGCAACTCGAACGCCTTGGTGATGCTGCCTGGCCCGCTGAGTTATTCAGCACTTTGTGTCCTTTTTTTTGTGTCAGATTTTATAAGTTCAGCTGGCACAGTAGCTCTGATTTACAGGCTTTACGTTGAATAGGATTGACGGAATCCCTGAAGGAAAGGAACGTGTAATTGGCCCCTGGCAGGATTTCAGTAAAATATTCAAAATAAGACAAAGCTTAATAGAACCCTAATTTCAATCTTGAGCCTTGTATACTTTGGAAATGGAACCACCAGCCAACATTCTTGAGTTTCGAAACAAGATGTCCTAGCAATGTACTCATATAGTGCTGTTTATTTCACGTCCACATTAATGAAAATGCACTTTGTCCAGAGTGAACTGTGATAACAAACATTTCTGGGCTCTTTTCCGTCACTCCCGAGATGAAAACAGGCATGTCCCAGCATGTTAAGATGCTTTTAGATAGGCCTATAGATATGCATGGAATGGAGGGATATAGATCAGGTGCAGGCATTATGTTGGGCATGGTTATTGTGGGCTAAAGGGCTGTACTGTTCTATGGTCTATGAACACCTTGCGATCATCCAATGGCTCAAACATCCGACATGGGACGTGTAATTTATTATTAATGTTTAATGTTTTATGGATAAAAGTCGCCTCTCTGTCGAGGAAGCGACCAAAAGCAGTTCTCCCCCCCCCCCCCCCCCCCAATACCCCCCACACAAGACACACCGAGAGACACCCAAACTTACATTTAGACATGACAAAAAAGTTGAAATAACGAACACGCTGCTGGCAGGGCAGCCGACTCCCCCCCCCCCCCCCCCCGATTATCTCTATAATTATAAAACTCTGATCTTGGGTGTGTGTGTGTGTGTGCGTGCGTGCGTGCGTGCATGTGTTGAAAATTTGCTACTTTATTTCTTGAATAATCAATTAAAAAGTTCACAAATCCAATCCAACTTTCAATTTGAAACGACTGTTTTTTTTGTTGATGATGGGACAATGGATCTGCTCGTACTGCGATTGACGTCACCTCCAAACCCTCCCTCCTCCACCTGTTGTTCAATGGTCGCCCTGTCGAACTCCCGAGAGCTTTGGTTGATGCACGCTCGCGCATCGGCTCGGGTTTCCTGAGAGCACCCAAGAGCTGCCGCCCCCCCCCCCGTGAGCTTCCGCCCCACTCCCCTCCTCTCTCTCTCTCTCCCCCATCCTCTCCCTCTCCCCTCCCCTCTCTCCCTCTCCCCTCTCTCTCTCTCTCTCTCCCCCTGATGGTGGAGGAGACCAAAACTGTACATAATACTCCAGGTGCGGTCACACCAAGGCCCTGTACAACTGCAGTAGGACCTCATTGCTCCTAAACTCAAACTCAATGAACTTTCTTTCTTCACTGCCTACTGTACCTGCATGCTTACTTTCAGTGACTGATGTACAAGCACACCCAGGGCTCGTTGCACCTCCCTTTTCCTAATCTTACACCATTCAGTTTCCTAATTTGACACCATTCAGTCTGAAGAAGGGTCTCGACCCAAAACGTCACCCATTCCTTCACTCCAGAGATACTGCCTGTCCCGCTCAGTTACTCCAGCATTTTTTGTCTACCTTCGATTCAAACCAGCATCTGCAGTTCTTGCCTACACCCCTAACCATTCAGTTAATAATCTGCCTTCCTGTTCTTGCCACCAAAGTGGATAACCTCACATTTATCCACATTATACTGCATCTGCCATGCATCTGCCCACTCACCCAACAACCGTTTTCTGCCCTTGGCTATTTTGCAGTTTTTTCTGCCCTTGGCTATTACGCAGCTGCCAGAGGAGGTAGTTGAGGCAGGGACTATCCCAATATTTAAGAAACAGTTAGACAGGTACATGGATTGGACAGGTTTGGAGGGATTTGGACCAAATTCTGGCAGGTGGGACTAGCGTAGCTGGGACATGTTGGCCGGTGTGGGCAAGTTGGGCCAAAGGGGCTGTATCCACACTGTATCACTCTATGACTCCAGAGATGATGCCTGACCCGCTGAGTTACTCTGGCACTTTGTGCCTTTTTTTGGGAAGCAGCATCTGCAGTTCCTTGTGTCTATATCTTACTGCTCCACTTCGAAATCTCCTCACTGTACGGCTACCTTGAAGAGGTTCTCCTCCTCTCTCCAATGAGACCCTCTCCCACAGCTCCCCCTCTGTGATTCCTACTGCTCTCCTGCTCTATGACCATGTTCTGACCCGGACTCGCCACCACAGCCACGTGTGTTTCTTCAACACTTGCCAGCGGCACCATCTTGTGCCACTTAGATTCAAGTTCCGTTTCCAGCCCTCACAGTTTGGTCCCAACCAGCATTTCAGGCAGTATATCTGGAGGATTGGGACCCTTCTCCGGTGTGAAGAAGGGTCCCGACCTGAAATGTCGCCTGTCCATGTCCTCCAGCGATCTAGACATGAGGAACTGCAGATGCTGGATTACAAAAACACATACGATGTACCAGAGTAATTCAACGATTAGGTAGTATCTCTGGAAAAAGTCCCAACCCGAAACGTTGTCTATCCATGTTCTCCACAGATGCTGCCTGACCCACTGAGTTACTCCAGCACTCCGTGAAACGTCACCTATCCATGTTCTCCAGAGATGCTGCCTGACCCGCTGAGTTACTCCAGCACTCTGTGAAACGTCACCTATCCATGTTCTCCACAGATGCTGCCTGACCCGCTGAGTTACTCCAGCACTCTGTGTCCTTTTTCTGTAAACCAACATCTGCAATTCCTTGCTTCAACACGGTTAATATTTCCCAGTCGAAGGACCTTCCTCAGAACTGGGAACGAGAGAAAATTAGTTAATTCAGTGTTACGGAGAAGATTGTGAGTGGGAAAAGATGGAATTATCTGTGGTAGGAGAGGTCAGGAATGCCCGGGGGGGGGGCGTTCAGTGCTGGGTTTAGGGCCTGTCCCACTTGGGCGTCATTTGTGCGTCACGCAGTTGGCGCACGGAGATTTTGTACATCCAAAATCCTGTGGGGCCGCGGGCGACCGTGCGTCACTGCCTACGTCACCACGCACCATGCACGCATCACTTGCGCGTCACGACGCGCGCGTCATGCATCGTGACGCGTAAATGATGTGGCGTAAATGACGCGCAAATGACGCCCAAGTGGGACAGGCCCTTTAGTCAAGTCAAGAGTCAAGAGAGTTTATTGTCCTGTGTCCCAGATAGCACAATGAAATTCTTGCTTGCTGCTGCACAACAGAATATGTAAACATAATACAGAACAGGAGTTCAGTGTGTCTATACACCATAGACAATAAATAAACAGATAAAGTTACTGGGGATAGTTGGAGAGAAAAACAATGCAATGAAAGCTATGAGATGAGGGTTGTTAGAAGAGGGGAAAATACAAACAAAGGAATGTAACGAGGAGGTAGACAAAAATGCTGGAGAAACTCAGCGGGTGAGGCAGCATCTATGGAGCGAAGGGATATTCACCTCTTCCTTCGCTCCATAGATGCTGCCTCACCCGCTGAGTTTCTGCAGCATTTTTGTCTACCTTCGATTTTCCAGCATCTGCAGTTCCTTCTTACACAATTTAACGAGGAGGTCTGAATCGGAACTGGTGTAAGTCAAACGTGACTTGGCTGTGTGCGACGGATAGAGCAAAGGGGAAGATACAGAATGTAGAAAATAGTTCTCTGCATTGTAGTGCACCAGTCCCAGAGACAAAGTCCAATGTCCGCCGTGGGGTAGAGGTGAATCAGACAGTACCTGCGCTTATGGAAGAAGCCTGATAACACAAGGGGAAGAAACTGTTCCTGAGTCTGGTGCTGCGCGCTTTCAAGCTTCTGTCCCCGTTGCCTGATGGGAGCGGGGAGAAGAAGGTCAAAGTGCAATGTTCACTGCAGGCTCTGTTTTTCCCTCTCTCGCCAGACATGTCTGGGACCTCTGAATTTGTCACCACCTCACATTACTTTATTTTGCATCCCGCCCGATCTGTGCAGTGTTTCCTGCATTTGCAGTTTTTATTTGGTTGTCATCAGCTTGCTTCCCTGCCAACGTTAGGCAGGACACCGGGGTTAAGGTTGCAAAAGTATAGTGTTTCATATATCGGACTAATTGCTTCCTTAATTTACCTTCTCAGTTTGAAAAACATATCTTTTCCATGATATTTTCAAACAATTTCTTATGACATTGAAATTAAATCAGCTGCATTTCACAGGTGTTATTTGAGCACCCCCTAGTGGCAGTTAAGTTGAAGTTCGAGGTTAATTTAATAATATTGGGCAAACAATGTTTGTCTCATTCTTAATTATTTTTCATCTCATTTGAAACAATTTTTTCTTTAACCTGAGGCTAATTGTTGAGACATAGAACATGGAACTTGTCTGCCCACAATGTCCATGCTGAACACGATGACAAGACCATCACTTATCTGATTGATTGATTGATTAGATTTTATTGTCATTTGAACCTCAAAGAGGCTCAAACGAAATTCCATTTCCACAGCCATACAAACAAAACAATTCCTACACGACACACAAACAATTCAATCTACAGAAAAAAACATCCATCACAGTGAATCTCCTCCTCACTGTGATGGAAGGCAAAGTCTTTTCTCTCCCCTGCACCATTTTTCTCCCAATGTTGAAGGCGGGCAATGTTAAGTCCCACGGCCGTTGAGGCCGTGCCGGGCGGTATACGGCCTCGCTCCGGGTCCAAAAGTCACAAAGTTGGAGCCCCCGGCGGGCGCTGGAATGTCCCGCGGCCATTAAAGCCGCGCCGGGCGATGTACGGCCCCGCTCCGGGTCGTTCCAACCCCGCGACACGGGCGGGAGAAGTTGCGTTGCGGGAGCTCCGGAAAGCGGTCTCTCACCCGGATCCGCGAGCTCCCGATATCACAGTCCACAGGTCTGCAGCTGGAGCTGGAGCTTCGGAGTAGGGCCGCAGCAGCGAGCCACCACCGCTCCCCACGCTCCGAGGCCGGCCAGCCCCACGGTGGTAAGTCCGCAGCTCCACAGGCTCCGCGACTGGAGCCCCCAGGTCGTCCCGGTCGGAGGCCGCTCCACGGAGCTAGGCCCCAACGACAACGGAGACCCGACAGGGAAAAGGTCGGGTCTCCCGTGCAGGGAAGAGATTTTTAAAGTTTCCCCCGCCCCCCACATATACACAGTTAAAAACAATATAAAAAAACACTAACAACTACATTTAACTAGACAAAAATAAAAAAAGACAGACGGACTGCACAAAAAAGACGATCTACCTGCACATGATCCATATCCCTCCATTCCTATCCCAAAACACTCTGAAATCATATCTGCCTCAACCACCAACTTTGGTAGCGTGTCCCAGGCACTCACAGCCCTCTGTTTAAAAAATGTTGCCCCGTACACCTCCTTTAAACTTTG
>CM075978.1:88318054-88497077 GCA_038087875.1 Malacoraja senta | reverse complement strand
AGATGTTTGGCGACAGTGGGCTTGACGCCAATGAGCGCAGCTTGACTTCTCCTGACGTAGGTGCTGTCGTAGGTTGTTGCCACGTGACGTAGGCTGGCGCCGGTGCTGACTTCGGTGAATTCCATTGGCAACTACCTACATCAACTGGCGACAGGTACCGGCGACTGAATTGTCTTACCCTGTCGTAGCTTGTCGCGGGTGGACGTAGGTTGTCGTAGGTGTGGTCGTAGGTGGACGTCCTAATGGGTCGCCGGTTGTCGGTAGCTGGCCGTAGCTGGACGTCGACTAGGTGGTAGGTTGTTGTAGACATTGTTGTAGGGGGTCCAATCGCCAGTTTTTCAGCGACCTGCTACGACTATGACAGTCGCCGAAAAAATCGCCTTAGTGTGGGACAGACCCTTAAAGCTGTGCCCTCTACAGATTGATATTTCCATCCATAGAAAAAGGTACTGGGTGTCTACCCTATCTATGCCTCTCATAATTTTATATACATGTGTATCACACATGTTGGCAATGCACACATTTAATAAACATGCATCACATGTGAGTTTATAAGTGGGCGGCGCGACCTCTGCAGTCCGTCTGTCTTTTTTGTTGTTGTCCCGTTGAGTGTATAATTTGTAGTGTTTTAAAAACATTTTTTTTTAACTGTGTATGTGTGGGGGGCGGGGGTTGGTGGGGGAAACTTTTAAATCTGTTCCCTGTACGGGGGACCCGACCTTTTCCCTGTCTGGTCTCCATTGTCGTTGGGGCCTAGCATCGTGGAGAGGCCTCCAACCGGAATCGACTTGGGGCTCCAGTCGCGGAGCCTGCGGATTCACCATCGTGGGGCTGGCCGGCTTCGGAGTGTGGAGAGCTGTGGTGGCGCACGGCTGCGACCTGACTTCGGAGCTTTGGAGGCTCCAGCCACAGGTCTGGTGGACAGTGACATCGGGAGCTCGCGGGTCCCTGGTGGGAGACCGCTTTTCGTAGCTCCCGCAACGGCAACTTCGCCCGCCTGAATTGCGGGTGAAAACGACCTGGAGCGGGTCCTTACATCGCCCGGCGCGGCTTTAACGGCCGCGGGACTTGCTAGCACCCGCCGGGGCCTCCAACATCACGACCCGGAGCGTGGCCTTGCATCGCCCGGCGCGGCTTAATGGCCGCGGGACTTACCATCGCCCGCCGGGGGCTTTGACATCGGGAGAAGAATGGAGAGCAGGGGAGAGACAAGACTTTGCCTTCCATCACAGTGAGGAGGAGATTCACTGTGATGGATGTTTGTGTAAATTGTGTTGGTGTGTCTTGGTTCTTTTCGTGTTGTATGACTGCAGAAACCAAATTTCGTTTGAACTTCATTTGAGGTTCAAATGACAATAAACTGTATTGTATTGTATTGTATTATACATGTAATACATGTTTATTACATGTGTAATAGTATCCTGAAGCTCCAGTCAAGTACTTACTTTGTCCTGTAAAGTAGATACCCAGATATTAGGGGCCAATAATATTTGACCTTGCCTAGAGCACAAAGTACTAGAGATCATTTCCAGGTGAGTTCACACCTGAAAGGAATTTGGTCTGCATGTTTCTATGCTCTATTTATTTCAACTGCGGCCCGGCTCCGGAGCTTCGGAGGCTCCAGGACCTACATAAAAAGTCTTCTCACCCACCACTCCACCTCCAGGCCCCTCAGATCGGCCGACTTGGGGTTGCTGAATATCCCACGGTCTAGGCATAAGCTCAGGGGCGACCGCGCCTTTGCGGTTGCAGCCCCTAGACTGTGGAACAGCATCCCCTTCAGGGCTCTCGCTTAACTTTTTTCCCTGTTGCCAGCCGGGCAACCTCGGCAGCTTTTTAGGTTGCCAAATGACAGTTTAGGTAGTCATTTAAGACGGCTTGCATGACGCGTGCGATAATGTGCTCGGACGAAATGAAGCATTCACATATTATTTCTGCTTCAAATAAAGTCACAAACTAAACATATTCACCAATCAAGACATGACATATCCCACAATGACATGCAGCAAAATTATAAGACAGTATCTCAACTATTTTTACACATTGCAATGAATGCAATTTCTATTAGTTCTTTCCACTTCCAAACAACAATGTGGTTGGATTATTCAGCGTATGATCAACCTGTGTCAATAAATCCTGGCCCATGGTAACATATATGCGTACGTATAGTTGTGAATGTTGCTCATTAAATAACTACAGTACTGATACTCCATATTAAGAGCATTGATTTGCCGTTAAAATGAATTCTGTAATAACGTGTCAACGGCAGCAGTGACAATCGAACACTGCGGTTTTAATGTTTCACGTGTTCACAATTTAATTAATCCATCTTTATGGATTAAAACAAATAATAACATTGGGAATTAAAACACATTTGATTGCATTCCGTTATCAAACATAGTCAATGTTCGCTCTGAAGACATTTCCAGCACAATAGGGCAGGGTGTGTGTGAATCAGTGCGGGGTGGATAGATGGTGGGGGTGGGCGGTGTGGGGGGGGGGGGGGTGGTTAGAAGGCAGTCGGTGCAGAATGGATGGATTGAGGCAGGTGAATTAGTACGTGTTGGTTGGAGTAGGTAAAATTGTGAGGGGAGAGCACCGGGGATGTCAGTGGTGTTGAATGGGAGGGTTCAGTACAGGATGGATGGGGGTGGACAAAAGTGCTGGAGAAACTCAGCGGCTGAGGCAGCATCTATGGAGCGAAGGAAATAGGCAATGTTTCGGGTCGAGACCCTTCTTCAGACTGTTCCCCCATTCTTCTTGAATGGGGAGGATCAGTACAGGATGGATGGGGGGGGATCAGCGCAGGATGAATGGGGGGGGGGTGGTCAGTACAGTGTGGATCGGAGGGTCTGTGCAGGATGAATGGGGATCACTACAGGATGAATGAGGGGAAGGGGGGAAGGTGCAGGGTAAATGGAGGGTGGGTCAATACGGGATGAATGTGTGGATTAGTACAGGATGGATGGGGGATCAGTACAGGATGGATGGAGGAGAAGTGCAGGATGGATGGGAAAAGGGTAAGTACAGGGTGAATTGGGGAACGAGTGTAGGATGGATGGGGGGGGGGGTGGCAGGAGAATCAATGCGAGGTGGATAGGGTGATCATCGCAGGATGAATAGATGGGGGGGGGAGGGGGTAGATGTGGAGGGGAGCACAGGGGATGTCAGTGAGGACTGAATAGACGAGGGAATGGGGATCAGTGCGGGATGGAGTGGAGGGGTCCCAGGATAAGGGGGTGGAGGGGGCGTACAAGAGAGGGGGAGAGAGAGAGAGAGAGAGAGGGAGAGGGGGGGCGAGGTGGGGAGGAAGGAAGGTCAGCGCTCCTCAGACAACATCGCCTCGCTGCCTTGGCCGTTGGGAACTCCTCGCCACCGCCTCCCTCCTCCGCCAGCCAACAGCAAGGTGCGGGGCTGAGCGGTGCAGCTCAGAGATCCTATAGCTATATGATCTTTGGTGCAGCTGCTTCAGACGAGTCGGAGCGAATGACGGGCCCCGAACAGCGGCAGCAATGGCCGCGACAGCGGCTCCATCTCCTCCTCCTCCTCCCGCCCCCCGCCCGCCCTGATAAGGGCCTCTGCTTGTAAATCCGGTAACGGCGCAAAACAAACCCTCCCACACGCCGAGGCCTCCCCCTCCCTCCCTCCTCCCAGCCTCGGAGTGCGGGAGGGTTTGTTTTGAAAGCGCGGTTAGCGGATTTACAAGCAGAGGCCCTTATCAGGGCGGGCGGGGGGCGGGTGGAGGAGGAGATGGAGCCGCTGTCGCGTTCCTTTTCTCCAGAGATGCTGCCTGACCCGCGGAGTTACTCCAGTTTTTTGTGTCTATCTTCGGTACAAACCAGTATCTGGTTGCCAAGCCGGGCAAAATGACTCGGTGTTTAGGTTGCCCGGCGGCGTTTTTGAGTGGTCAGTGGCACCCGGGCAACCGCTAATTTCGAGCCCTGCCCTTTCCCATCAGAACTGCCCCCTCCATCGACTCTTTTAAGTCAAGACTAAAGACTTATCTATACTCCCAAGTCTTTCCTGACGTCCTCTGAGTGAGGGCTACATGTATATATTTATGTAGTTTGTTTTGTTTGTGCTATTCTTATAACAAATGTAAAGCACTTTGGCCAACGAGAGTTGTTTTTTAAATGTGCTATATAAATAAATGTGACTTGACTTGACTTGACTAGACTATTTACATTAACATGCCAGATGTGTTCATGCTCCCATTATTGATGTCATGTTTAACTAATCTTCCTGTCTGTGCCTGCAAACGTTGGAGTCATAGAGTCATAGAAACAAGCCCTTCTGCCCAACTTGCCCACACCGACCAACATGTCTCATCTACACTTGTTCTACTTGCCTGACTTTGGCCAATTTCCCTCTAAACATTTCCTATCCATGTACCTGTCTAATTGCTTCTTAAACATTGCGATAGTCCCTGCCTCAATTACCTCCTCTGGCAGCTCGTTCCATACACCCACCACCGTTTGCGTGAAAAAGCTACCCCTCAGATTCGTAAAAAATCTTTCCCCCCTCACCTTAATCCAATGCACTCTGGTTCTCGATTCCCAAGAGACTCTTGTGTGTCCACCCGATCTATTCCTCTCATGCTCATAGCTCTAGATTACTGTGCTGCTGCAGCTGCATTAAATGATCGGGTATCATTAGGTGTCACCATTATATGGTCTCATTAGAACTAGAGGCACAATGGACGAGTTTGCTAGCTTATTTCTCTATTAAAAGCCCATGCTCCTGACATCACCAGACCTTCCAAGAACAGAAACAGGCCCTTTGGCCCAACTCTTCCATGCCGACCATGATGCCTTCTAAGCTAGTCCAGATTGCCTGCATTTGGCCCTTTTCCCTCTAACCTTTCCTATCCATGTACCTGTCCAAATGAATTTTAAGTGTTGTTATTGTACCTGCCTCAACTACCTCCTCTGGCAGTTATAAAATTCCCTGCTGAAAGGAAAGGTTTAGAGAGATATGGCCAAACGCAGGCAAATGGGCCACTCTTAGCTATGGCATCTTGGTTAGCATGGGACAAGTTGGGTCGAAGGGCCTGTTTCCATGCTGCATGACTCCATGACTATATTAATTAAATAGAGAGATAGAAAATATGTGCAGGATTAGGCCATTCGGCACTTTGAGCCAGCACCGCCATTCAGTATGATCATGGCTGATCGTCTAAATCAGTAGCCCGTTCTGACTTTTTCCCATATCCTTGATTCCGTTAGCCCTAAGTGCCTAAATCTAACTTTCTCTTGAAAACATCCAGTGAATTGGCCTCCACTGCCATCTGAGGCAGATAATTCCACAGATTCACAACGCTCTGGATGAATAGATTTTTCCTCATCTCAGTTCTAAATGGCCTACCCTTTTCTTAAACTGTGACCCCCCTGGTTCTGGACTCCCCCAACATTGGGAGCATTTTTCCTGCATCTCCCCTGTCCAATCCTCTGAGAATTTGATATGTTCTATACGATCCCTCTCATCTTTCCAAATTCCAGCGAATACAAGCCCAGTCGTCCCATTCTTTCATCATACGTCTGTCCCGCCATCCCAGGAATTAACCTGGTGAAACTACGTTGCACTCCCTCAATAGCAATAATGTCCTTTCTCAAATTAGGAGACCAAAATTGCTCACAATACTCCAGGTGTCACCTGGGCCCTGTACAACTGCAGTAGCACCCCCTTGCTCCTGAACTCAAATCCTCTAGCAATGAAGGCCAACATGCCATTGGCTTTCTTCACTGCCTGCTGTACCTGCATGCTTACTTTCAGTGACTGATGCACAAGGACACCCAGGTCTCGTTGCGCCTCTCCTTTTCCTAATCTGACACCATTCAGATAATAATCTGCCTTCTTGTTCTTGCCACCAAAGTGGATAACTTCACATTTATCCACATTATACTGCATCTGCCATGCTTTTGCCCACTCACCCAACCTATCCAAGTCACCTTGCAGCCTCATAGCATCCTCCTCACAGCCCACACTGCCTCCCAGCTTTGTGTCATCCACAAACTTAGAGATGTTACATTTAATTCCCTTGTCTAAGTCGTTAATATATATTGTAAACAACTGGGGTCCCAGCACCGAACCTTGCGGCACCCCACTAGTCACTGCCTGCCATTCTGAAAAGGACCCGTTAATTCCTACTCTTTGCTTCCTGTCTGCCAACCAGTTCTCTATCCATGTCAATACCCTACCCCGATACCATGTGCTCTAATTTTGCCCACTATCTCCAGTGTGGGACCTAGTGAAAGGCTTTTTGAAAGTCCAGATACACCACATCCACTAGCTCTCCCTTATCCATTCTACTCGTTACATCCTCAAAAAATTCAGAAAGATTAGTCAAGAATGATTTCCCCTTCATAAATCCATGCTGACTTTGACCAATCCAGTCACTGCTTTCCAAATGCGCTGCTATAACATCTTTAACAATCGACTCCAGCATCTTCCCCACTACCGATGTAAGGCTAACTGGTCTATAATTCCCTGTTTACTCTCTCTCTTCTTTCTTAAAAAGTGGGGTTACATTTGCTACCGTCTAGTCCACAGGAACTGATCCAGAGTCGAGAGAACATTGAAAACTGATCACCAATGGCATCCACGATTTCTAGGGCCACCTCCTTGAGTACTCTGGGATGCAGACCATCAGGCCTGGGGATTTATCTGCCTTCAGTCCCAATAGTTTACCTAACACCATTTTCTGACTAATGTGGATTCCCTTCAGTTCCTCCCTCCCACTAGATCCTCAGTCCCTAGTATTTCTGGGAGATTGTTTGTGTCCTCCTTAGTGAAGACAGGATCAAAGTACTCGTTTAACTGTTCTACCATTTCCTTGTTCGCTTTATAAATTCATCTGTCTCTGACTGTAAGGGAGCTACATTCGTCTTCACTAATCTTTTCCTTTTTACCTACCTAAAGAAACTTTTACAGTCAGTTTTTATATTCCCCGCAAGCTTTCTTAAGCTCCATGCTCTTTCCCCCCCCCTCTTAAATAACCCTTTGTCCTCCTCTGTTGAGTTCTAAATTTCTCCCAGTTCTCTGGTTTGCTGCTTCCTATGCTCAATTTATATGCCTCTTCCTTGGATTTAACACTCTTTAGATTCCTTGGATTTTCAAAACTCTTTAGATTCTGGAGTAGTTCCTGAGGATTGGAGGGTAGCAAACGTAACCCCACTTTTTAAGAAGGGAGGGAGAGAGAAAACGGGAATTACAGACCAGTTAGTCTAACATCGGTAGTGGGGAAACTGCTAGAGTCAGTTATTAAAGATGGGATAGCAGCACATTTGGAAAGTGGTGAAATCATTGGACAAAGTCAGCATGGATTTACGAAAGGTAAATCGTGTCTGCCGAATCTTATAGAATTTTTCGAGGATGTAACTAGTAGAGTGGATAGGGGAGAACCAGTGGATGTGTTGTATCTGGACTTTCAGAAGGCTTTCGACAAGGTACCACATAAGAGATTAGGATACAAACTTAAATCACACGGTATTGGGGGTTCAGTATTGATGTGGATAGAGAACTGGCTGGCAAACAGGAAGCAAAGAGTAGGAGTAAACAGGTCCTTTTCACAATGGCAGGCAGTGACTAGTGGGGTACCGCAAGGCTCAGTGCTGGGACCCCAGCTATTTACAATTTATATTAATGATCTGGACGGAGAATTGAAAGCAACATCTCCAAGTTTGCGGATGACACTAAGCTGGGGGGCAGTGTTAGCTGTGAGGAGGATGCTAGGAGACTGCAAGGTGACTTGGATAGGCTGGGTGAGTGGGCAAATGTTTGGCAGATGCAGTATAATGTGGATAAATGTGAGGTTATCCACTTTGGTGGCAAAAACGGGAAGGCAGACTATTATCTAAATGGTGGCCGATTAGGAAATGGGGAGATGCAGCGAGACCTGGGTGTCATAGTACACCAGTCATTGAAAGTAGGCATGCAGGTGCAGCAGGCAGTGAAGAAAGCGAATGGTATGTTGGCCTTCATAGCAAGAGGATTTGAGTATAGGAGCAGGGAGGTTTTACTGCAGTTGTACAGGGTCTTGGTGAGACCACACCTGGAGTATTGCGTACAGTTTTGGTCTCCAAATCTGAGGAAGGACATTATAGCCATAGAGGGAGTGCAGAGAAGGTTCACCAGACTGATTCCTGGGATGTCAGGACTTTCATATGAAGAAAGACTGGATAGATTTGGCTTATACTCGCTAGAATTTAGGAGATTGAGAGGGGATCTTATAGAAACGTACAAAATTCTTATGGGGTTGGACAGGCTAGATGCAGGAAGATTGTTCCCGATGTTGGGGAAGTCCAGGACAAGGGGTCACAGCTTAAGGATAAGGGGGAAATCCTTCACACAGAGAGTGGTGAATCTCTAGAACTCTCTGCCACAGAGGGTAGTTGAGGCCAGTTCATTGGCTATATTTAAGAGGGAGTTAGATGTGGTCCTTGTGGCTAAAGGGATCAGGGGTATGGAGAGAAGGCAGGTACGGGATACTGAGTTGGATGATCAGCCATGATCATATTGAATGGCGGTGCAGGCTCGAAGGGCCGAATGGCCTACTCCTGCACCTATTTTCTATGTATCTATGTATCTATGTAACACTATCCTGACTTCCCTCGTCAGCCACGGTTGATCCGCCTTCCCCGTTTCGCCGGGGATCGCCGAGAAGAGCTCCGACCGCCGGCCTGCGGCCTATAACATCCTGAAGCCGCGGTCTCCAGTAAGAAAGTGGCCGATTTGACCGTCCCGACGTTGGAGTTTTGATCATCCCGACGAGAGGGCCTGTACATCGGGCCGGCCGTAGCGGCGACTACGGAGGGTTCATGGCCCCGACCACGGGTGAACAAAAGAAGGACGACTCACTGAACTTTGTTGCCTTTCACCACAGTGAAGAACGCTGTGGTGGATGTTTGTGTTAAATTCTATTGTGTATTGTGTGTTCTTTTTAAGTGTATCGCTGCTGGCAAATTCATTTCACTGCACCTTCGGGTGTATGTGATGAATAAAATTGACTTTGACTTTGACTGTATTTTTGACAGGGATGAACAATTTCTGGAGTTCATCCATGCGGTCTTAAAATCTTCACAATTGCATCTCCACTGTCAACCCTTAAGTATAATTTGCCATTCTATCATAGAAACATAGAAAATAGGTGCAGGAGGAGGCAATTCGGCCCTTCAAGCAGCACCGCCATTCATTATGATCATGGCTGATCGTCCCCTATCAATAACCCGTGCCTGCCTTCTCCTCATATCCCTTGATTCCACTAGCCCCTAGAGCTCTATCTAACTCTCTCTTAAATCCATCCAGTGATTTGGCCTCCATTGCCCTATGTGGCAGGGAATTACACAAATTCACAACTCTCTGGGTGAAAAAGCTTTTCTCACCTCTTAAATGGCCTTCCCTTTAATCTAAGACTGTGGCCCCAGGTTCTGGACTCGCCCAACATTGGGAACACTTTTCCTGCATCTAGCTTGTCCAGTCCTTTTATAATTTTATATCTTTCTATAAGACGCCCCCTCATCCTTCCAAACTCCAGTGAATACAAGCCTAGTCTTTTCAATCTTTCCTCATATGACAGTCCCGCCATCCCAGGGATCAATCTCGTGAACCTACGCTGCACTGCCTCAATCACAAGGATGTCCTTCCTCAAATTAGGAGACCAAAACTGTACGCAATACTACTCCAGATGTGGTCTCACCAGAGCCCTATACAACTGCAGAAGAACCTCTCTACTCCTATACTGAAATCCTCTGTTATGAAGGCCAACATTCCTATCCTATCCTAGCCAATTCCCGTCTTATACCTTCAAAGTCTCCTTTATTCGAGTTCAGGACCCTAGTCTCTGAATTAACCGTGTCACTCTCTATCCTAATGCAGAATTAGGTTGATAGACTCATATTGAAGGGAGGGGGAGGGGGGGGGGGGTTGCTTTTGTCACAGTTCAATTTATCGGGTAAAATTCCTGTCGAATGTATTTTGTTCACAGTGCAAAGAATGTTTACGAGCAGCTCTTGAAGAAAGGATATGGGTATGTCGACAAACATGCATGACAAAGCGACTAAGTAGCGGGGGGGTGGGGGGGTAATCTCCGGAGAATCCACCGGTTGCCAGGATCCAAGCTTAAACTTGTTTTGTTTTAACCACTGTCGCGTTTTCGTCGCTGAAGAGAAACGGCGAACAAACACAAACCCTGCCCCAGCAAACCCAGTCTCCGGGCACACCGCTCACATCTGATCAAGCGACTGGACATGGGAATCGCCGTGGTGAAAGTGAGCAGCAGGTTTTTTTTTACTGTTAAAGAAGGAACTGCAGATGCTGGAAAAATCTAAGGTGGAGAAAAAAAATGCTGGAGAAACTCAGCGGGTGAGGCATGGTTCTTGGTTCTTGGTTTCTTGGTCCTCCAAAATATTCCAAATGGAATTTAAACTAGAGGACCATGGCCTCTTTCACGCTGTATGTCTAAACCAAAGTATCTAGCTGCTGCCTCACCCGCTGAGTCTCCAGCTTTTTCTGGCTACCAGCAGGTTTTTACTGGCTTGTTTCTGAACTTGAACTTGAAGTTGAACAGACAATTGAAGTTCAATAGACTATTGTCTATTGAACTTGTTGCGAATCTCACTGGAGCTCGGCTTGTCTCTCTGACTCTGATCTTATCTGGATTTGATACCAAAGATCTAGGATCTTTGTTTGATACTTTGCAGTGTCTTTGAGATGTGTCAGGAAGTTTAAATCGAAGGTAGACACACAATGCTGGAGTAACTCAGCGGGACAGACAGTAGCATCTCTGGAGAGAAGGAATGGGTGGCGTTTCGGGTCGAGACCCTTCTTCTGAATCTTTGAGATTCCTGCTCGGGGATTTGGTGCTCTTTGCAGGAGAGGTTGGGGGGGGGGTCTCTGTGCTTTTTTTCGGAACGTGTAATACTTTACGTGGAAGGGAGACATTTGATCCTCTTTCAGTGAATGTCATACTTTACAATTTCATACTTTTCGAGATTTCTTACCTTTGGATTTTATTTTTGGCGATGAACAAATCTGATGTGGGGTTTTTTTTGTGTGAGAGGGAAAAAAATCGCTGCTTGCTATCACATTTAGTGGCGCAGCGGTACAGTTGCTGCCTTCCAGCGCCAGAGACAAGGGTTCGATCCCGACCTCGGGCGCTGCCTGCGTGGAGTTTGCACGTTCTCCCTTTGACTCCGGATGCTCTGGTTTCCCAGAGAAGTGCGGAGTTTGTAGGTTAATTGGCTTCTGTAAATTGTCCCTTGTGTGCTGGATAGAACTAGTTAGTGTATGTGTAAGAAGTGAACCGCAAATGCTAGTTTAAACCGAAGGCAGCCACTAAATGCTGGAGTAACTCAGGAAAAGGTATAGGTGACATTTCGGGTCGAGACCCTTCTTCAGACTGGAAACGTCACCTATACCTTTTCTCCAGAAATGCTGCCTGACCCGCTGAGTTACTCCAGCTATTTGGTTACTTTAGTTAGTGTATGGGTCGGTGGGCCGAAGGGCTTCTTTCCATGCTGTATGTCTAAACTAAAGTATTTTCAAGTGATCATAAGAGGATGTTGTCTTTTAAAATTCTGAGCTGCAGATTGTTTAAGTGGAAAGTTCCCTCTATATTCACAGGTGTGTTTGTGCGTGAGATGAGCCAATAGACAATAGACAAGAGGTGCAGGAGTAGGCCATTCGGCCCTTCGAGCCAGCACCGCCATTCAATGTGATCATGGCTGATTATCCCCAATCAGTACCCCGTTCCTGCCTTCTCCCCATATCCCTGACTCCGCTATCTTTGAGAGCCCTATCTAGCTCTCTCTTGAAAGTATCCAGGGAACCGGCATCCACCGCCCTCTGAGGCAGAGAATTCCACAGACTCACAACTGTCTGTGTGAAAAGGTGTTTCCTCATCTCCGTTCTAAATGGCTTACCCCTTATTCTCAAACTGTGGCCCCTGGTTCTGGACTCCCCCAACATCGGGAACATGTTTCCTGCCTCTAGCGTGTCCAAACCCTTAATAATCTTATATGTTTCAATAAGATCCACTCTCATCCTTCTAAACCCCAGAGTGTACAAGCCCAGCCGCTCCATTCTCTCAACATATGACAGTCCCGCCATCCCGGTAATTAACCTTGTAAACCTACGCTGCACTCCCTCAATTGGAAAACTCATTCCAAAGTCCACGGTAGGCACAAAATGCTGGAGTAACTCCGTGGGACAGGCAACATCTCTGGAGAGAAAGAATGGGTGACGTTTCGGGTCGAGACCCTTCTTCTTCAGTCTGAAGATGGGTCTCGACCCGTAATGTCACCCATTCCTTCTCTCCAGAGATGCTGCCTGTCCCGCTGAGTTACTCCAGCATTTTGTGTCTATCTTCGATTGTACCAGCATCTGCAGTTCTTTCTTACTTCATTCTAAAGTCTTCTTGGCAATGAAGGAGCGTTGTTGCAGTCCTTTATGGCCACTGAACATTGTTTCTCGTTAAATTAGCTGACAAGAATGCACACAACAACGATACTATTCTCAACCAGAATGCTGGTGTTTGGGTATTTCTCCTTTGTTGCCAAGGTTTAATCTTTCTCATAAGGATCATTGCTTCACTCGCTGGGTTTGGCTGGAAGAATCGCCCTAATTGAACTCAGGTTTGGTGCCCAGAGTAGAAGGGAACAAGATGCCAGAGGAGGTAGTTGAGGCTGGGACTATCCCAACATTTAAGAAAGTTAGACAGGTACACAGAATAGGACACAAAAAGCTGGAGTAACATAGAAACATAGAAAATAGGTGCAAGAGGAGGCCTTTTGGCCCTTTGAGCCAGCACCACCATTCATTGTGATCATGGCTGATCGTCCCCTATCAATAACCCGTGCCTGCCTTCTCCCCATATCCCTTGACTCCACTAGCCCATAGAGCTCTATCTAACTCTCTCTTAAATCCTTCCTGTGATTTGGCCTCCACTGCCCTCTGTGGCAGGGAATTCCATAAATTCACAACTCCCTGGGTGAAAAAGTTTTTTCTCACCTCAGTCTTAAATGACCTCCCCTTTATTCTAAGACCGTGGTCCCTGGTTCTGGACTCGCCCAACATTGGGAACATTTTTCCTGCATCTAGCTTGTCCAGTCCTTTTATAATTGTATATGTTTCTATAAGATTCCCCCTCATCCTTCCAAACTCCAGTGAATACAAGCCTAGTCTTTTCAATCTTTCCTCATATGACAGTCCCGCCATCCCAGGGATCAATCTCGTGAACCTACGCTGCACTGCCTCAATCACAAGGATGTCCTTCCTCAAATTAGGAGACCAAAACTGTACACAATACTCCAGATGTGGTCTAACTCAGCGGGATCGGCAGCATCTTTGGAGAGAAGGTGACGTTTCGGGTCGAGACCCTTCTTCAGAACAGGACAGGTTTGGAGGGATATGGGCCGAATGCAGGCAGGTGGGACTAGTGTCGATGGGGCATGTTGGTTGGTGTGGGCAAGTTGGGTTGAAGGGCCTGTTTCCACACTGTATCACTCTGACTCTCGATGACTCTATGACATTGCTGTAGTTGATGAGATCTCTTTTCAAATAGCTTCCATACACTGTTATAGTGTGCTGTTTCAACAGCCCCTCCTGACTGAGTCAGTGCACCATCGTTAAATAAAATGTCAAGATTCAAGAGCGTTTTATGGTCATATGTCTCCAAATAGAACATTGACGTTCTTCCATGCAGCAGCACAACAGAATATGTAAATATAGTACTCTGTAAACAATATAGTAAACAACAAAAAATAACTTCAGTATATTAATAAAAATCCCCAATAATAATGCAGAGACAAAATCAATGTCCCCAACACTATGTAGCTTGGAGTTTAGTTGGAGTTGGTCGTGGCTGAGTTTGGGAAGAAGCTGTTCCTCGACTTGGACATTACAAATGTTATGCTCCTGTACCTCCTTCCCAATGACTGGAGTGAAATGCGAGCGTGGCCATTGTGGCGTGGGTCTCTGATGATGCTGCCTGCATTTTGTGGCAGAGACTCTTGTAGATGCCTTTGATGGTGGGGAGGGCAGTACCCAGGAAAATGTTCACCACTTTTTGCAATCTACTTCGTTCCTGAGCATTCAAGTTGTAGCCTTCTATAACTCTATTTTCATACATGTTTCCATTGGAAGAACAGTACCTCATATTTTGCTTGGATAGCTTACACCCCAGCGGTATGAACATTGACTTCTTTAACATTAAGCAGCCCTTGCTTTCCCTTTCTCTCCATCCCTCCCCCTTCCCAGTTCTCCCACCAGCCTTAAGTGCCTGTCCCACTGAACGAGTTTACCCAAGAGCTCTCCCGAGTTAATTTAAAAAAAAATCAAACTCGTGGTAAGTACGTAGAATGTACGTAGCGGGTACTTCGGAGCTCGGGACGTCTCTTAGTGGCTCATAACGCTAATGGCAGATACTTGGGAAACGCGGTCTCATGAAGAATTTTCAACATGTTGAAAAATGTCCACGAGAGCCCCGAGTACCTACGAGTGGCTATTACCGTAATTCTCCGGGTTCGAATCAGGGGAAACTCGGGAGAACTCTTGAATTAGCTCGTACAGTGGGACAGGCCCTTTACTGACTCCGACTGCATTTTATCTCTGTCCCGCCTACTCCCCTGACATCAGTCTGAAGAAGGGTCTCGACCCGAAACATCACACATTCCTTCTCTCCAGAGATTCTGCCTGTCCCGCTGAGTTACTCTAGCATTTTGTGTCTACCTTCTGATTTCATACAGCTGTTTTTGACCTCTTCTGCTCCTTTATTTGACAAAAGCAAATTTATTTATAGTTACAAAGTGACGACTGAAACATTTTTAATGGGAGATGTCAGTCGGAAAAAAAGAATATATGTATAAGTATCAAAGCAAAATGTTGTTGCTCTCCTCTAAGATGCACTTAAGGGCCTGTCCCACTTATGCGACTTGCCGGCACCCGTCATAGTCGCAGCAGGCCGCCTAAAATTTTCAACATGTTGAAAACCCAGCGGCGACCAGAAAAAGGTCAAGAGAGTTTATTGTCATGTGTCTCAGATAGGACAATGAAATTCTTGCTTGCTACAGCACAGCAGAATATTGTAATCAAGGTATGACTCTTTGGGCGATTACTCACGACCATACAGGCTGCGTGTGCGACATGTCGCGGGGTGACGCCTGTATGGCCGTGAGTAGTCGCCCAAAGAGTCGTACCTTTTTCTGGTTGCCATGTTGAAAATTTTCGGCGACCTGCTGCGACTATGACGGGTGCCGGCAAGTCGCCGAAAAAAATCGCGTATGTGGCACAGGCCCTTCAAGCGCCTGGGCTCCGGGGAAGTGATCTCGGAGGGCTGAAGGGCCTATTTCTATGCTGTGGCTGTAAACTAAACTAAATTCTGAAAGCTTCTAGCAATGTTGATGGCGAGGCAATTGCAGGGTTGTCTTTAAAAAAACAAAAAACATCTTGTTTACTTTTATCCCTTTAGAGAAGTACATTTGTGATTCTGTCTGTGTTGGAGTCTGTTTCTCACTCCGCACACATCTCAAGGTGGTTGTCTTTTTATTGCCTGTAACCAGCTTATCAATCCATTCAGTTATACCAAGCAGTTGGGAATGACTTGAGGCGATGTCTCATCATTGTTATCTCAGGGGCAATTAAGCAGGTGTATCGAATGCTTGCTTTTCCAGTGATGTCCGCCTACTGCACCATAAACTAAAACGCCACGCTCTAATCTATGGTGATATTGCTTCTTTATTCTTTTACGGAGCGAAAGAGAAATAGCATTGATTCCATAAATCATATTCATTTCCTCTTTCATTGACAGTCACCTGCTCTTCCTCCTTCATCCGTGAACACCGTTTATTGAGCAAGAAACTGAATGTGTACAAAATGGATGAAGAACATTTGACTCGTGCCTGAAAAACGTTCCTCCGCACGCCCTGTTCGCCTGTAAAAACACCGGCATTCCAACATGCAGAACAAGTACCAAAATCCAACTCCTGGGAACATGACTGGAATATACCTGGGAATGGTATGTGTTGTTTACCGGTGGTTAACAATAAATAATAAAGTCTGTGTAAAGTAGATGTCTGCGTTAATCCAGACTGAATTGAATTCAATCAGACAGAGGATTAAGTTCCTTTTGTGACAAGCTTTCATTTTGTTCCTTGCGGCAGTTTATTCCAAACCTGTTTTGCAATCACCTTACCCCTCGTACCTATTGATTTGACAAAGACCTGCAATTGCTATTGACGGGAGGTTGCTAAGTACATGTTTGCTGCAACATTTTTCCATATTACAACAGTGGCTGCAATTCAAAAGAGCCACTTCATTGATAGTAGAGAGAGCTTTGAGGCATCCTGCCAGATGCAGTGTAAATGCATTGACAGCTTGGTTTGAAATTTATATACAAATTGGACAGGTACATACATGGATAGGACAGTTTGGAGGGATATGGGCCAAACGTGGGCTGGTGGGACTAGTGTAGCTGGGACATTATTGGCCGGTGTGGGCAAGTTGGGCCGAATGACTTGTTTCCACACTGTATCACTCTATGACTCTAAAACTCTAAGGTTGGAGTGAAAAGTTAAGATGTGGTCGTACTGGGTGAAATGTGGTGGGGTTTATTATAAGAGGGCCAAGAATCAAATGGTGAGTCTGTGGAATTCTCTGCCTCAGAGGGCGGTGGAGGCCGGTACTCTGGATGCTTTCAAGAAAGAGCGAGATAGGGCTCTTAAAAATAGCGGAGTCTGGGGATATGGGGAGAAGGCAGGAACGGGGTACTGATGTTGGATGATCAGCCATGATCACATTGAATGGTGGTGCTGGCTCGAAGGGCCGAATGGCCTACTCATGCACCTATTGTCTATTGTCTATTGTCTAGAATGGTGCTGTGGAAAGATAGAATACATTAAATAACAAATAAATAAGGTTTTATGTTAGATCAGTCAGAAGACGTGTTCCGTCCCAAAACGTCACCCATTCCTTTTCTCCAGAGATGCTGCCTGGACCCACTGAGTTACTCCAGCATTTTGTGTCTATAGTTCAATAGACAATAGGTGCAGGAGTAGGCCATTCGGCCCTTCGAGCCAGCACCGCCATTCAATGTGATCATGGCTGATCATCCCCAATTAGTACCCCGTTCCTGCCTTCTCCCCATATCCCCTGACTCCGCTATCTTTAAGAGCCCTATCTAGCTCTCTCTTGAAAGCATCCAGAGAACCGGCCTCCACTGCCCTCTGAGGCAGAGAATTCCACAGACTCACCATTCTCTGTGAGAAAAAGTGTTTCCTCGTCTCCGTTCTAAATGGCTTACCCCCTTATTCTTAAACTGTGGGCCCTGGTTCTGGACTCCCCCAACATCGGGAACATCTGAGGCAGAGGGCAGTTCCTTCCCACACAAGGTATTATGTCAAGCGGATGTAAGCAGTGTAGTTTGAAGATGCAGTGGGGGTTTGGAGGTTGGCAGCGGGAGGCCTCGCGGTGCATTGAGTTGGAGCGGTGGCTGCGGGGGATGTGTGACGATGTGTTCACACGTGTTGGGTGGTGTGGGCCGCCGGATACCCTGCAGCGGTCAGGGGATCGATTGGATCAGGCACCGACCACTGGAGATCCCACAGAGGTCGGACGAGCGGGTGGATCAGACGTGGCCTGCAGCAGCATGGAGCAGTGGTGGAGGACACCAGGCAAGACCGACCTCTGCAAAATCAAAAGGATAACGGGCCTTTAAGGTCAAGATAAGACGCTACAGTGTTTAAGAACTTTGAGACTAGAAGTTTACAATTGCATCGGGCGGCACGGTGGCGCAGCAGTAGAGCTGCTGCCTTACAGCGCCAGAGACCCGGGTTTGATACGGACTATGTACAGGGCCCTAGTGAGACCACACCTGGAGTATTGTGTACAGTTTTGGTCCCCTAATCTGAGGAAGGACATTCTTGCTATTGAGGGAGTGCAGCGTAGGTTTACAAGGTTAATTCCCAGGATGGCGGGACTGTCATATGTTGAAAGAATGGAGCGGCTGGACTTGTATCCTCTGGAATTTAAAAGGATGAGAGGGTATCTTATTGAAACATATAAGATTATTAAGGGATTGGACACGTTAGAGGCAGGAAACATGTTCCCGATGTTGGGGGAGTCCAGAAACAGGGGTCACAGTTTAAGAATAAGGGGTTGGCCATTTAGAACGGAGATGAGGAAAAACATTTTCACCCAGAGAGTTGTGAATCTGTGGAATTGTCTGCCTCAGAAGGCGGTGGAGGCCAATTCTCTGGATGCTTTCAAGAGATAGTTAGATAGAACTCTTAAATATAGTAGAGTCAAGGGATATGGGGAGAAGGCAGGAAAGGGAGACTGATTGTGGAAGATCAGCCATGATCACAGTGAATGGCGGCGCTGGCTTGAAGGGCCGAATGGCCTACTCTTGCACCTATTGTCTATTGTCTACTGTCTATGGGTGCTGTCTGTACGGAGTTTGTACGTTCTCCCCGTTACCTGCATGTTTTTTTTTCCAAGATCTTCAGTTTCCTCCTGTGAATTGCTCGTATCTAAGCTTTTCCCCAGTCTAGGTTCAGTAAAAATACTGAATCAAGCACTTGAACAACTAATCTTTATTTTAATAAAAACACAATTACAGTTCAACTACTGTACCTATCCCACCGCGGGTTCGATCCTCGTATCTGCCTGATCAAGCCCTCTAGGCCTTGCTCAGACAGAGACTCTCCAGAAGGTCACGCAGTCCCAAGCGCTCTCCCAGAAGATCGACGCTGAACCTCGTGGCAGCGGACTTTTATAGGAAAGGGATGGAGAGAGAAAGCAATGGGCTATCTGAAGTTAGAGAAGTCAATGTTCATACCGCTGGAGTGTAAACTACTAAAGCGAAATATGAGGTGCTGCTCCTCCAATTTGCGGTGGGACTCACTCTGACAATGGAGGAGGCCCAGGACAGAAAGGTCTGATTGGGAATGGGAGGGGGAGTTGAAGTGCTGAGCCACCGTGAGATCAGGTAGGTTTATGCGGACTGAGCGGAGGTGTTCAGTGAAACGATTACCGAGCCTGCGCTTGGTCTCGCCGATGTAGAGAAGTTGACACCTGGAACAGCGAATACAGTAGATGAGGTTGGAGGAGATGCAAGTGAACCTCTGACTCATCTGGAAAGACTGAGGGAACAGTCTCCCCACCCAACTTGGCATCAAGTTGGGAAAAGGGGAAGTACAATGGGATCTGGGGGTCCTTGTACATCAGTCTATGAAAGTAAGCATGCAGGTACAGCAGGCAGTGAAGAAAGCTAATGGCATGTTGACCTTTATAACAAGAGGAATCAAATATAGGAGCAAAGAGGTCCTTCTGCAGTTGTACAGAGCCCTAGTGAGACCACACCTGGAGTATTGTGTGCAGTTTTGGTCCCCTATTTTGAGGAAGGACATTCTTGCTATTGAGGGAGTGCAGCGTAGGTTTACAAGGTTAATTCCCGGGATGGCGGGACTTTCATATGCTGAGAGAATGGAGCAGCTGGGCTTGTACACTCTGGAGTTTAGAAGGATGAGAGGGTATCTCATTAAAACATATAAGATTGTTAAGGGCTTGGACACGCTAGAGGCAGGAAACATGTTCCCGATGTTGGGGGAGTCCAGAACCAGGGGCCACAGTTTAAGAATAAGGAGTAAGCCATTTAGAACAGAGACGAGGAAACACTTTTTCTCACAGAGAGTTGTGAGTCTGTGGAATTCTCTGCCTCAGAGGGCGATGGAGGCGGGTTCTCTGGATGCTTTCAACAGAGAGCTAGATAGGGCTCTTAAAAATAGCCGAGTCAGGGTATATGGGGAGAAGGCAGGAACGGGGTACTGATTGGGGATGATCAGCCATGATCACATTGAATGGCGGTGCTGTCTCGAAGGGCCGAATGGCCTACTCCTGCACCTATTGTCTATTGTTTATTGTCACCCCTTTCTGCTTTCCGTAGGGACCGTTCCCTCCAAAACTACGTGGTCAACTCGTCCCGTCCCACCCAAACCTCCCCCTCCCCAGGTACTTTCCCCTGCAACCGCAGGAGATGCAACACCTGTCCCTTTACCTCCCCCCTCAACTC
Organism: Malacoraja senta; assembly: GCA_038087875.1. NCBI lineage: Eukaryota > Metazoa > Chordata > Chondrichthyes > Rajiformes > Rajidae > Malacoraja > Malacoraja senta. Next base: position 88,477,015 of record CM075978.1, on the reverse strand, counting down.
CATCCAACTTCTCTGTTAATCGAAACGATCGCTGATCCTGTGCCTGGAACGCCATACAGTATATTATGCATACAAAAGTCAGAAATTATAAAGCTAATGTAGGATAAATCAGGTTGATGATGACAGGTAATACATTAGGAAGGAAATAGCAGATGTTAATATTAACTATTGAAGGTAATAAAATGGGGATTAGACACTCACTCTCGACAACACAAATTGACACCAGTATTACTGTGTGAAATTCAATTAGAAAGAGCAGGTCAATGAGAAGAATGAACCCGGGTCAGGCAGCATCTTTGGATTCCTTCTCTCCCAAGATGCTGCCTGACCTGCTGTGTTTCTCCAGCATCTTCAGTGTAAACCCGCATCTGCATTTCCTTCCTGCACAGAAGGATGAACTCTCTCTGTGTTAACAAAGGAGCCCCCTCTGAAAATATCTACCAGGTAATCAAAAACCAGAATACAACAAGTGACAAAATGGGGACACAAGGAACTGCAGATGCTGGTTTACAAAAAAAAAAGACACAAAGTGCTGGAGGAACTCAGCGGGCCAGGCATCATCACTGGAAAATATGAACAGGTGACGTTTTGGGTCGGGAGCCTTCTTCAGATTGATTTTGGTGTGGGCGGAGGGGGGGGGGGGGGGGGAGCTGGAAGAGAGGTGGGTGTGGGAGCAAATGGCAAAATCAAGGTGCAGATCAGAAGACCGAGAATTGTTCGACAACCAGCAGCAAGACAGTAAGTAGTCGGTGAGAAGGGAAGAAATTGATTATTAGAGAAAGCTAGGTTATATCAGAATAAACACCAAGAACCTCTATGAGATCACTTGCATACATTTTCTGCAATTGCACAATTACTCACCTCTTCACTCCACCCCCTTGAGCTGTAACGTGCGGCTTGTTGGCAAACAGTAGAAGCAGAGAACATGTCTACACTTGCCCTGAAGCAACACACCTAACTCATGGGGTTTGAATGTAGTTTTAAAACACAAGTGAATTTGCAAAATAATTAAAGCAGACACGTCTCCACTATCTAGTTTTTGTCTTCCATTTACATCGCAGTAATAATATTATTTTTGCTTTCATATGGAAATGATTTGGCTACTGAAGATCTGCATATATTGTGAATTGAATTACTTTCAATGCAATTGTTTCCAAACTATGACAGAAACACAAGTGCATTAGCTGGGACTGGTCGACGTGACTCTTTGCCAAAGACTTCATGCATGTCTTGGAGGAGATATAGACAATTGACAATAGGTGCAGGAGTAGGGCATTCGACCCCTCGAGCCAATGTGATCATGGCTGATCATCCCCAATCAGTACCCCGTTCCTCCCTTCTCCCCATATCCCCTGACCGCTATTTTTAAGAGCCCTATCTAGCTCTCTCTTGAAAGCATCCAGAGAACCAGCCTCCACCGCCCTCTGAGGCAGAGAATTCCACAGACTCACCACTCTGTGAGAAAAGGTGTTTCCTCATCTCCGTTCTAAATGGCTTACTCCTTATTCTTAAACTGTGGCCCCTGGTTCTGGACTCCCCCAACATCGGGAACATGTTTCCTGCCTCTACCGTGTCCAAACCCTTAACAATCTTATATGCTTCAATGAGATACCCTCTCATCCTTCTAAACTCCAGAGTGTACAAGCCCAGCCGCTCCATTCTCTCAGCATATGACAGTCCCGCCATCCCGGGAATTATCTTTGTAAACCTACGCTGCACTCCCCCAATAGCAAGAATGTCCTTCCTGGCCGACACAGACTCGGTGGGCCGAAGGGCCTGTTTCCACGCTGTATCTCTAAAGTAAACTCCAAAGTAGAAGAGGAGAGATTTAAGACGGACCTCGGGCAATTTTTTCACTCAAAGGGTAGTCTATATCTGGAAAGAGCTGCAAGGGAAAGTTAAGGAAGTGGATACAATTACAACGTTTAAAACACATTTGGACAGACATGTAGATCGGAAAGGTTTTGAGAGCCATGTGCCAAATGCAGGCAAATGGGACTCTGCCAACTTGGCCAACATGGACAATGATGGGCCAAAGGGCCTGTTTCTGTGCTGTACCGTTCTATATAGGTTGCCTTAGGTAGCTGGCGATTTGAGAAAATATGACCTCTTGAAATTATAAATAAGAGGTGAAATAGCAGTGTTCAAATTTCTGATTCATTCAATTACATCCTTTGGAAATACTTTCTCCTGAGTTACAGCTGGTCTACTGGCGAGTAGATGGTGCCAAGAGCAACTGTGGAAAAGAGAAAGGGGGGATTTTTATGTAATGTGGAATGATTTGTGGGATAGAGTGATCTACCAGAGAGAATGGCTGAAATCCAATCGATGATGGTTTTTAAATGAGAATTGCATCAATATTTGACTTGGAGAAACATTGAAGTTGGATGGAAACAAATGGATGACTCTTTCCAGGGGCCAGTTACTCATGCACTGCTCCTTACACTACACGCTCGATCTTGCATGTAGATTCAACTTCTGTTTTGCTGGTATGTTGCGGAAGGTTCACCAGCCCCGACGCGAGGTTCGATCGCCCGGCGCGGGGAAGCTGACATCCCCCCCGATGCAGGAGCTGAACGGCTCGACGCGGAGGGTCCGAACGTCGCCGGCTACGGGACTCAAGACCGTCCCGTCAACGGAGGGCTCGAGGCCCCCGACCGCGGAAGAACAAAAGGAAGGAATTTTATTTCACCTTCCATCACAGTGAGGAATTTGTAGGAGTCACTGTGGTGGATGTTCATGTTAAAATGTGTTTTTGAGTCTGTTGCTTTCAATTGTATGACTGACCTGGCCAGTGAAATTCTTCGTATGTTGCAAAACACACTTGGCGAATAAAACCTGATTCTGATATTTTGCAGCAAGAAATTGGATTTAATGAACAACCACTGTGTCTGAACCAGACACCTTGCGAAGTACTACATACACGTCTTTGAATGAGTTTGAATTTCTAATATCTTGCATTCTGTGAATTATAATTCAAGCTGGAAAGGGTACAGAGAAGATTTACGAAGATGTTGCCAGGACTCGAGGGCCTGAGCTACAGGGAGAGGTGGAGCAGGCTAGGACTCTATTCCTTGGAGCGCAGGAGGATGAGGGGGTGATCTTATAGAGGAATACAAAATTAATAGAGGAATAGATCGGGTAGATGCACAGAGGCTCCTGCCCAAAGTAAGGGAAATCGAGGACCAGATGACAGGTTTAAGGTGAGGGGGGAAAGATTTAATAGGAACATATAAGATTGTTAAGGGTTTGGACACGCTAGAGGCAGGAAACATGTTCCTGATGTTGGGGGAGTCCAGAACCAGGGGCCACAGTTCAAGAATAAGGAGTAAGCCATTTAGAACGGAGACGAGGAAACACTTTTTCTCACAGAGAGTGGTGAGTCTGTGGAATTCTCTGCTTCAGAGGGCGGTGGAGGCAGGTTCTCTGGATGCTTTCAAGAGAGAGCTAGATAGGGCTCTTAAAAATAGCAGAGTCAGGGGATATGGGGAGAAGGCAGGAACGGGGTACTGATTGGGGATGATCAGCCATGATCACATTGAATGGTGATGGGCCAAATGGCCTATTCCTGCACCTATTGTCTATTGTCTATTGTCTATTGTCTAAAGGGTAACTTTTTCACGCAAAGGGTGATGGGTGTACGGAACGCACTGCAGTGCCAGAGGAGGTAGTTGCGTCAGGTACTATCGAAAACGTTTAAGAAACGTTTGGACGGGTACATGGATAGGACAGGTTTAGAGGGATATGGGCCTAATGCAGGCAAGTGGGGTGAGTGTAGATGGGACAAGTTGATGTTGGCCGGTGTAGGCAAGTTGGGCATACGGCCCTGTTTCCATGCTGCATCCCTCCATGACTCTATACTGGCAACTTTCCCTGAGCTAGAGAAAAAAACAATGAACTGATTGTCATTGTTCAACAAGGCTGTTAAAACACTGGTCAATCGTTCTGTCTTTCAGAGAGGCTCTCCTCCCCGATTCAACCACCTTGCTGCTATACCACCCCTTTTTCGTCGGCTGAGCTTTTGTCGAGCCAAAACTTCAGTGGAACATCAACGTTTTGTAAGTACTAACCTCAACACAGAAATGTAGACAGAACCTCACTGGAGGTGGACTGAAGGCAAGATGTAGCAGGTGACATGGTAGAGTTGCTGCCTTACAGCGCCAGAGACCTGGTTTCGATCCTGACTACAGGTGCTGTCTGTATGGAGTTTCTCCCTGTAACCTCGTGGGTTTCTTCCAGGTGCCAGTTTCCTCCCACACTACAAAGACATCCAGGTTTGTAGGTTAATTTGGGCTTGGAAAAAATTGTAAAAAGTTGTCCCCAGGCTGCAGGCTAGTGCGAGTTGGTTGTTAGCTGTGGTGGGCACGGACTCCGTGGGCTGAAGGGCCTGTTTCCGCACTGTTCACTTTTAGTTTCAAAGGTAAGGCAGTTAGAGAGCCTTCAAACTCAGGGTAAAGGGGCTGTCCCACTTGGGCGACCTAATCCGCGAGTTCTGGCGAGTTTACCCTCGACTCATACTCGCAGCATGGTGAACACAAGGTCGTAGGAATCTTTGTAACTCTCCTTCATGCTCGAGAGTGGTCTCCGCGTACTCGAGGCCTCAGCAAGATCGCGGCGTTTTTTTCAATATGTTAAAAAATGCCAGCGAGTAAAAAAAGGTCGCCATGAAAAAAATGGATACTTTTTTTACTCGTAGGTTTAGTTGAAGTAGGTCGTAGTAGGTCGGCATGTTAGTCGTAGGTAATCAAAGGTAGTCGAAGGTAATCGAAGGTAGTCGTAGATAGTCTTCATCATAGTCGAAGGAGGTCTTCAACATGACATTTTTTCAAACTCTCCTAAACTCTTCCAAACTCGCCAATTAGGTCGCCCAAGTGGGACAGCCCCTTTAACATTGAATCTCAGGATTGGCTGGCAGAGCTTAAATCAGGCCTTTGCAGCCATCGTTTACATCCAAAATTGGTGGCTAGTGGAAAAAGTCCTCAATGGAAACACGGAATTTTTGGGTCACCGTTTGCCCGTGCCTCATTATGATCAGGAAGTGAAAGGTGGTTTTCCTTACTTGCATTCAGCTGCACTCTAATGGAAATAAAAGCAAGGTTTTATTTAATTTAAAAACAATTTATTTCATTACAATAAATTACTCATGAGATCAGACCTTCCTGGAAAAAAAAATATGATTGAGTACTTGTACTTAACCGTGGAAGCAAGGATCAACACACCTTGGTGATGTGTAAGGAAGAACTGCAGATGTCGGTTTAAATCGAAGGTAGACACAAAATGCTGGAGTAACTCAGCGGGACAGGCAGCATCTCTGGAGAGAAGGAAGGGGTGACGTTTCGGGTAGAGACCCTTCTTTTTTGTGCCTGGGCCCGGGGAGGATGAAGGAACATGATATTTGTAGGATGTGCAAAGGAAAAATGAAAGATTTCTGAGAACATTTTTAATTTCTTGCCCTCCCATTAACACTTGCAGAAAGTCTACCCACCAACCGGCTTACAACCTAATGGGTACTTGGGTAGTTTACAACCTAATAGTATGAGCATTAAATTCTCCAATTTCAGGCAACAAACCTACTAACAGCCCCCCCCTCCTGGATTTTCACCCATTTCTCCCATTCCACCCCCGTCTCCCGTCTCTTCCACATGGCTTTACACCTACAGTCATTCCTCTGGCTTCACAATCCGTACCTCTTCTATCCTTATCTCACCCATTCCATCTCTTCATCGATGGTCCAACCATCTATCTATCTAAAAACCCTCTCACCTGTATCCACCTATCTCTCACCAGGTTTTGTTTCTTCCCTACCTCTCCTAGTTTTCTCCACACCCTCACCCTCACCACAGTTAGTCTGAAGAAGGGTCCTTACCCGAAGCCTTACCTATCCATGTTATCTAGAGATGCTGTCTGACCCACTGAGTCATTGAGTGCACGGTATAGAGCATTCTGACTGGTTGCATCGTAACCTGGTTCGGCAACTTGAACGTCCAGGAGCGAAAAAGACTACAAAAAGTTGTGACCACTGCCCAGTCCGTCACCGCCTTTGACCTCCCTACCATCGAGGGATCTATCGCAGTCGCTGCCTCAAAAAGGCTGGCAGCATCATCAAGGACCCACACCATCCTGGCCACACACTCATCTCCCCTCTACCTTCAGGTAGTGTTTATTTGCACTTTATCAGTTTATTTATTCATGTGTGTATATATTTATACAATGGTATATGGACACACTGATCTGTTCCTATTATGCCTTATATAATTCTGTTGTGCTGAAGCAAAGCAAGAATTTCATTGTCCTATCTGGGACACATGACAATAAACTCTCTTGAATCTTGAAAAAGGCAGCCTAAATCATCAAGGACCCACACCATCCTGGCCACACACTCATCTCACCACTGCCATCAGGAAGAAGGTACAGGAGACTGAAGACTGTAACGTCCAGGTTCAGGAACAGCTACTTCCCCACAGCAATCAGGCTATTAAACCACAACAATGAATAAGCTCTCAGCTCTGAACTGCAAAAGACTATATTATTATTGCACTATATTTGTTATTTATTGAACTTTTTCTTTTTCCCCCGTTATATACAATGTTTACATATTCACTCTTTCTGTTGTGCTGCAGCAAGTAAGAATTTCATTGTCCCGTCCGGGACATATGACAATAAAACGCTCTTGACTCTTGACTCCAGCATTTTTGTGGCCATCTTCATATCATTCCCTGTTTGATTGCAGTAATCAGGGAATGCCACTAGAGAGAGTCAGAGGTTTGTCAAACTGCAGGAATCTTGGCTCATTTTCATACATGCCGTTTACTTGCCCAAAATCGGAATGAGCACCAATCTAACGTTCCTAGTGTTCACAGGGAGGGGGGCGAGGAAACGGGGTGGGCTGCCAGTCGACGGGACAGCAGCAGGGGGACCATGAATGGCTCAGCTCACGGATATTTCTCAGCCAGTGGCTGGCCATTTTAGAAGCTGGATGTTATTGTGCTTCAGGGATTCGAGAAGTTGTTGAAGGAAAGATGTTTTTTGAAGTGATTCTGTATGGGAGGATGAATGAAGGGTGGGAGGGAGTGCTGAATGTGAGAGATTGTTGGGAGACAGACAGACTTTGAAAGGTTTGGCTTGTGAGTCGGGGGACAACTGTTGTCAAGCTGGAAAGGGAACAGTGAAGATTTACGAGGATGTTGCCAGGACTGGAGGGTGCGAGCCATAGGGAGAGGTTGAGTAGGCTGGGACTCTATTCCTTGGAGCGCAGGAGGATGAGGGGTGATCTTATAAAATCACGAGAGGAATGTTCATTGTTCATCAGGCAATGAAAGTAAGAATGCAGGTACAGCAGGCGGTGAAGAAAGCAAATGGCATGTTGGCCTTCATAACAAGAGGAGTCGAGTATAGGAGCAAAGAGGTCCTTCTGCAGTTGTACAGGGCCCTAGTGAGACCACACCTGGAGTATTGTGTGCAATTTTGGTCCCCTAATTTGATGAAGGACATTCTTGCTATTGAGGGAGCTATTGAAGAGAGACACAAAAAAACTCAGCGGTTCAGACAGCATCTCTGGAGGAAAGGAATAGGTGACGTTCCAGGTCGAGACCCTTCTGTAGCCTGAGAGTCAGGGGAAAGGGAAACGTGAGATATGAACGAGTTACTCCAGCTTTTCGCGTCTATCCTGCAGAGATGTTGCCTGACCCGCTGAGATACTCTAGTGCTTTGATTTTTATTTGTGTTGGGAGCTGTTGTCTGTTTTTCCACTTTCAGTAAGTTGAATCTCCAACCACACAGCCAAGTGGCCAGAGACCCTGGCAGTCATGCCACGGGCCTTGAATTGTTCCTTTGTGTGGAATCTGAGAACGGTGCCTAAACAACCAGCCCGCTCAACCCAGCATGCCAGTGCCTGTTCAGTGGTGGAGCTATCAAATTAGTTTCACTGTTTTTTGTTCTCTCCATGATACCAGGTTAAATGTTTTCCCTTATTTAACCTTCTTTTGGACAGTCATAAACGTCACAGCTTGAATGCTTGAGGGAAGCAAATTCTAAAGCAACTTTCCTTACATCCAGAAGATAGGCACTAAATGTCAATAGACAATAGACAATAGGTGCAGGAGTAGGCCATTCGGCCTTTCAAGCCAGCACCGCCATTCAATGTGATAATGGCTGAACATCCCCAATCAGTACCCCCGTTCCTACCTTCTCCCCATATCCCCTGACTCTGCTACCTTTAAGAGCCCTATCTAGCTCTCTCTTGAAAGTATCCAGAGAACCGGTCTCCACCGCCCTCTGAGGCACAGAATTCCACCGACTCACAACTCTCTGTGAGAAAAAGTGTTTCCTCATCTCCGTTCTAAATGGCTTACCCCTTATTCTTAAACTGTGGCCCCTGGTTCTGGACTCCCCCAACATCGGGAACATGTTTCCTGCCTCTAGCGTGTCTAAACCCTTAATAATCTTATATGTTTCAATAAGATACCCTCTCATCCTTCTAAGATTCCAGAGTATACAAGCCCAGCCGCTCCATTCTCTCAGCATATGACAGTCCAGCCATCCCGGGAATTAACCTTTGTAACTCTTCGGTTTACGTGGTATTCTTCGGTTTAAACCAACATCTGCAGTTCCTTCCTAAACATCTCTGGAGGACGTGGATAGGTGACGTTTCAGCTCAGGACTCTTCTTCACAACTGATGGTAGTAGGTGGGAGAAAGCTTAAAAAGAGGTGCTAACTCCCCATTCCCGCATGGACCTTTCTGTCCTGGATCCCCTCCCTTCCCAGAGTGAGGCCACACGCACACTGGAGGAACAGCAATTCGTATTCTGCTTGGGTAGAAAGATTGAATTCTCCAGTTTTTGGTAATATCTCCCAAATTCTTTTTTTCCCACCCTAGTGTTCCCCCATTTCTCCCACTATCCTTCCTCCTCCATCTCCACCCTATCCCAATCCCTCCCTCTGGCATTACATTTCATTCCCCTTTCCATCTATATCTGACCCCATAAAAAGATATGCACTGGAGTTTAGAAGGATGAGGGGAGAATCTTATAGAAACATATAAAATTGTAAGAGGACTGGACAAGCTAGATGCAGGAAAAATGTTCCCAATGTTGGGCGAGTCCAGAACCAGGGGCCACAGTCTTAGAATAAAGGGAAGGTCATTTAAGACTGAGGTGAGAAAAAACTTTTTCACCCAGAGAGTTGTGAATTTGTGGAATTCCCTGCCAGCAGAGGGTAGTGGAGGCCAAATCACTGGATGGATTTAAGAGAGAGTTAGATAGAGCTCTAGTGGCTAGTGGAATCAAGGGATATGGGGAGAGGGCAGGCACGGGTTATTGATTGGAGACGATCAACCATGATCACAATGAATGGTGGTGCTGGCTCGAAGGGCCGAATGGCCTCCTCCTGCACCTATTTTCTATGTTTCTGTCTCCTTTTCATCTCTAGCCTTTGTCACTGGGTCCATTCATGTAGCAACAACCCCCCCCCCCCCCCCCTGACCTACATCCACCCTATCACTTGCCATTATTTGTCCCACCCCCCCAAGTCTTTTCCAGCCTTATCCCCTCCTCCCCCCCCCCCCACTACTCCATTCAGTCTGACGAAGATTCCCGAACCGAAGCGTCACCTATCCATGTCCTCCAGAGATGCTGCCTGACCCGTTGAGTTACTCCGGCACTTTGTGTTTATTTTTGTAATCCAGCATTTGCAGTTCCTCGTGTCACCAGCTCCCAAACACGACAGACCATTCAAATGTGACTTAAATGACGAATGCAGAAACCCGGTCTGGTCATTCCCCATCTTTAGTTACATGGACTGCTCCAGTTATTGGGGGAGCTTCTAGTCTTTGATGTGGTGCATCTGCTGAACGCATTCAGTTCAAATCTATTCGACCTTGCTTTCATTCTTTTTTTAGCAAATGAAACAAAGAAGTAGACTTTTAGGAATCACAATGGACCCCATTTAGTTTTAAATGTCTCACATTCCAGGTCAATTTTAATGGCTGGATGAGACTTACGCAAAAAACATACTTTGTTGCGTTGCTGCCCGCACACATATTTCTGCTTTAGTTTGGAGATACAGCATGGGAGAAAAGGACCTTCGGCCCAACGAGTCCACGTTGACCATCAGTCACACTTCTTCTGCGAGTCTGTGGAATTCTCTGCCTCAGAGGCCGGTTCTCTGGATGCTTTCAAGAAAGAGCTAGATAGGGCTCTTAAAAATAGCGGAGTCAGGGGATATGGGGAGAAGGCAGGAACGGGGTACTGATTGGGGATGATCAGCCATGATCACATTGAATGGCGGTGCTGGCTCGAAGGGCCGAATGGCCTACTCCTGCACCTATTGTCTATTGTCTATAGTCTATTGTGATTCCACTTTCACGACCACACAGGGGCCACTTTTTACAGAGGCCAATTGACCTACAAACCCACATGTCTGTGAGATGCAGGAGGAAATCCACGTGGTCACGGGGGGAACGTGCAAACTCCACACAGGCAGCACCCGAGGGCAGGATCAAACATGGGTCTCTGACACTGTGCGGCAGCAGCACTACCTGCTGCGCTGCTGTGCCGCTTGGATGTGTGATTGTGTGGCTGCTGTTCATTTGTGTGGCAACCAGTTTTGAATCTATATATGTAGGTTAGCTGTAGGGCAACGATGCCAAAGTAATTAATAATTGAAGATATTTATAGCTTTGTAAATTGACATAAGGAATTGTCCAAGTCAATAGACAATAGGTGCCATTCAATGTGATCATGGCTGATCATCCCCAATCAGTACCCCGTTCCTGCCTTTTCCCCATTATCCCCTGACTCTGCTATTTTTAAGAGCCCTATCTAGCTCTCTCTTGAAAGCTCAAGGCTGTGGAGGCCCACTCAATAGATATGTTCAAGGCAGAGATGGATAGATTCTTGATTAGTACGGGTGGGTGTCAGGGGTTATGGCGAAAAGGCAGGAGAATGGGGTTAGGAGGGAGGGATAGATCAGCCATGATTGGATGGTGGGGTAGACTTCATGGGGCCGAATGGCTTAATTCTGCTCCTAGTCACTTATGAACATGAAGTTAGATCTGCTTCTCCTCCTTCTCGAGTCCACACACAAGATTAGAAGTTATTCAGCCAGAGCTGAACACATGTTTTGGCATCTGCATACAATGGTGTCTGTCTTGTCGCTTCTTGTTGCTTCTTGTGCGTGGTGGTGGAAAGATTGGTGGAAACAGGGGCCGGGACGTGAACGCTCTTTCCTTGCACCCCGATGAAGTCAGATGAATCTCAGTCTTTCCTTTTGGTCCTTCCTAGTTTCACACTTTGTTTCGCACGCAACATTTTTTTCCTTGCAATGTGGTTCTGATTAGGAACGGGGGCGGGGGGGGGGGGGGGGGGTAAACATTGTGGAATCCCTGTTCTAGCCTGCTGGGAATGAGTCAAGAACACTCTGCTCCTAAATCTCCAAGGGGACCTTGCAGGTTCAAAAACGATGGATTTCTCTGCCCCTACCCTGTTTGACTGCTTGTTTTGGCTGTTCCCATGCTGAATGTTCTGGGAAATTGTCAGCAAATGATGGATGGGGAAGGCGGCGGATCTTGCATTGAATGGGGCCGACCACGGTTGCTTTCTGTTCCACCTGTTCCTCAGTCTTCCGCTGAAATGTTTAGATCCACGCGTGTGGCCTCGCACTGCGGGAGATTCAATTCAATTTCAATTTTAATTGTCATTGCACAGATACAACGAAATGCAGTTTAGCGTCTGTTCGTAGTAATATTGCAATATGGAAATAAAATACAGAATAAGAATAATATACAGAATAAAAATACAGAATAAGCAAACAATGTGGACGGAGAGACTGGAGAAATCTATCGGTGGGACTCCGAGTTCAGCAATGTGATAGTGTTGTTGAAGAAGCTGTTCCTCATCCTACTTGTACGAGACCTGAGGCTTCTGTACCGCCTCCCTGATGGGAGGAGGACAAACAGTCCATGGTTAGGGTGGGAGGTGTCCTTGATGATCTTCCCGGCCCGTCTCAGACACCGTTTTCGGTGGAGGGCATCCATTGCAGGGAGCGGGGGCACCGATGATGTACTGATGTTGTAGTGCCTTCCTGTCAGCTACCGTGCAACTGCTGCACCATACCGTGATGCAGGTGGTCAGGATGCTTTCGATGGTACAGCGGTAAAAGTTGGTCAGGATCTGGGGGGAACAGGTGAGCTTTCTTGAGCCTCCTCAGGGAAAGTAAAGGCGCTGCTGTGCCTTCTTGATCAGTTTGGAGGTATTGAGGGACCAGGACAAATCCTCCGAGATGTGTATGTAAGGGGGAAAGTACACAGTTAATGGCAGGTTCCTTGGCAGCACCGACGTACAGAGGGATCTCGGGATCCAAGTCCTTCAACTCTCTGAAAGTAGCAACGAAAATAGAGACGGTGTCTGATATGCTTGCCTTCATTGGTCGTAGCTTTGTGTACAAGAGTCAGGAAGTCATGAAGATAGGAGTTTAGAAGGATGAGGGGACACCTCATTGAAACGTATCGAATAGTGAAAGGCTTGGATAGAGTGGATGTGGAGAGGATGTTCCCACTAGTGGGAGAGTCTAGGAGTAGATGTCACAGCCTCAGAATTAAAGGACCTTCCTTTAGGAAGGAGATGAGGAGGGATTTCTTTAGTCAGAGGGTGGTGAATCTGTGGAATTGCCACAGAAGTCTGTGGAGGCCAAGTCAGTGGATATATTTAAGGCGGGGATAGATAGATTCTTGATTAGTACAGGTGTCAGGGGTTATGAGGAGAAGGCAGGAGAATGGGGTGAGGAGGGAGAGATAGATTAGCCATGATTGAATGGGCGGAGTAGACTTGATGGGCTGAATGGCCTAATTCTGCTCCTTTCCCTTATGACCTTATGACGAAACATCAGCTATCCATGTTCTCCAGAGATTCTTTATGTCTTCTCCAGCAATTTGTGTCTTTTTAACTTGAATATTTACAGAAAACAGCAGACTGACTGAATTTCTATTCACCCGTATTTTACAGCAATTAACTAAACTCAATGGTTCAATGGTATTTAATTTTCACATGCACCTACGTACAGTGAAATTCCTTTTCAGTTAAAATCTTACACAATAGGCAATAGGTGCAGGAGTAGGCCATTCGGCCCTTCAAGCCAGCACAGGCACAATGTCACTTTCTTATGGGCCTGTCCTAGGCGACTCTTGCAGGAAAAATGTTCCCAATGTTGGGCGAGTCCAGAACCAGGGGCCACAGTCTTAGAATAAAGGGGAGGAGGCCATTTAAGACTGAGGTGAGAAAAAACTTTTTCACCCAGAGAGTTGTGAATTTGTGGAATTCCCTGTCACAGAGGGCAGTGGAGGCCAAATCACTGGATGGATTTAAGAGAGAGTTAGATAGAGCTCTAGGGACTAGTGGAATCAAGGGATATGGGGAGAAGGCAGGCACGGGTTATTGATTGGGGACGATCAGCCATGATCACAATGAATGGCGGTGCTGGCTCGAACTGCCGAATGGTCTCCTCCTGCACCTATTTTCTATGTTTCTATGTTTCTTTAGGCGACTGCCAGGGACTAGTTTTAATGGAATTCACCTACGACACCTGGCGACAACCTACGACAACACCTACGTCAACTTACGACAACTCACGACAGAAAAAAAAGTAACCACTGTCGCCGAAAATTTGTCAACATGTTGAAAATTTTTGCGGCAGTCGCCTGTAGTCGCCCCAAAAATCGCCTAAGTGGGACAGGCCCATTATTATATATATCTTACAATACGCAGGCACAATCGCACTTATGTACAACTGCGTATACAATTAGACTACGAAGACACAGTACACAAGTGTCGCCACATTTCCAGTACCATCTCTTAGTTTCGTATAGTTTAGAGATACAGGCCCGCCGAGTCCGCACCGACCAGTGATCCCCGCATACTTAAGGGCCTGTCCCACTTAGGAGACCTAAACAGCAACCTCTGGTGACCTTGCCCGCCACCCAAGGTTTCCATGAGGTGACTGGAGGTTTTGGTCACTCTCCCTAATGGTCGAAAGTGGTTTCCGCGTGGTCGAGGCTTCATCTAGGTTGCTGCTATTTGTTCATCCTGATTAAAACCGGCCTCGACTAAAAATAGGTTGCCGTTTTAAAAATCGATCATTTTTTAGTCACAGGTCTAGTCGAAGCCGGTTTTCTTCATAGTCGAGGAAGGTTTTCAACATATGCGTGGGAGGTGGTAGGAGGTTGCAGGTCACCTCGACCTTGATTTTTTTTTGGGTGGCGGGCAAGGTCACCAGAGTTTGCTGTTTGGGTCTCGTAAGTGGGACAGGGGCTTTACACTATCCAACGCACACTAGGGACAATTTACAATTACACCAAGCCGATTAACCTACAAACGTCCATCTGTGGAGTGTGGGAGGAAACCGGAGCACCCGGAGAAAACCCACGCAGGTCACAGGGAGAACGTACAATCTCCGTGCAGACAGCGCCCGTAGTCAGGATCGAACCCGGCTGTAAGGCAGCAACTCTAAAGCTGCACCACCATGCTGCCCTTGTAAGCAAGCAAGCAAGCAAGTTTATTTATCGAGCACCTTGCAGCAACAAGTCAATTCAAAGTGTTTTACACAAAGCATTAAAAAGCAATCAAAAGCAATTAAAAAGTCATTAAAAAGCACAGAAAATAAAAACAAGCTAAAATAGAATAAGGCGTATAAAATACAAGAATAAAAATTACAGTGCAGTGTTAGAAATGAATAATTATTTAATTAAATTAAAATTAAAAGTAATTAAAAGCAGTGTCAAATAGAAAAGTCTTCAGCCCCGATTTAAAAGAACTGAGAGTTGGAGCGGATCTGCATTTACCTGGAAGTTTGCTCCATATATGTGGTGCATAAAAACTAAACGCTGCTTCTCCATGTTTAGTTCTGACTCTGGGGACAGAAAGCAGACCTGACCCAGATGACCTCAGAGGTCTGGATGGTTCATAATGTAGCAGAAGATCAGAAATGTATTTTGGCCCTAGACCACGGGCGGTCACGGTGGCGCAGCGGTAGAGTTACTGCCTTACAGCGAATGCAGCGCCGGAGACCCGGTTCGATGCTGACTACGGGTGCTGTCTGTACGGAGTTTGCACGTTCTCCCCGTGACCCGCATGGGTTTTCTTCGAGATCTTCGGGTTTCCTCCCACACTCCAAAGACGTACAGGTTTGTAGGTTAATTGGTTTGGTAAATGTAAAAATTGTCCCTAGTGGGTGTAGGGTGGCGTTAATGTGCGGGATCGCTGGTTGGCGCGGACCCGGTGGGCCGAAGGGCCTGTTTCCGCACTGTATCTCAGTATCTCTAAACCATTCAGTACTTTAAAAACCAAGAGTAATATTTTGAAATCAATTCTTTGACAGACTGGAAGCCAGTGTAAAGACCTCAAAACTGGAGTGATATGATCCACTTCCTTGGTCTTAGAGAGGTCTCGAGCAGTAGCGTTCAGAATCAGCTGCAGCAGTCTAATCGATTTTTTAGGGAAAGTTCCTTTGGTGTCTGCCAGGGCAAACTCTGCTGGTCTGACTAAATAACTAACAATGTTTTCATTTAGTAAAGGACACCACGAATTTCAAACATGTGAGATGAAACTAAATTCTAATCCCTTCTCTAAATGTATAAAAGACTGGCATATCTCATAGATTTAAGATTTTATTGATTTTTGTTTTGTTTATTTCCTCCTAGAGAAAAATTGAAATGCTGAGAGTGATTGAACCTGCGCAAGGTTTCAAAGGTGCTGCGGTCAAGGTGAATTTACTCCTTAGTTCTTATTTTGACGCGACAGGGGATTAAACCGAATAAAGAAAATCCTGAAAATGGTCATGAGTAGGAGCAGAATTAGGCCATTGGGCCAATCAAGTCTATTCTGCCATTCAATCAATAGACAATAGGTGCAGGAGTAGACCATTTGACCCTTCAAGCCAGCACCGCCATTCAATGTGATCATGGCCGATCATCTACAATCAGTACCCCGTTCCTGCCTTCTCTCCATATCCCCTGACTCCGCTATCTTTAAGAGCCCTATCTAGCTCTCTCTTGAAAGTATCCAGAGAATTGGCCTCCACCGCCCTCTGAGGCAGAGAATTCCACAGACTCACCACTCTCTGTGTGAAAAAGTTTTTCCTCGTCTCCATCCCAAATGGCTTACCCCTTATTCTTAAACTGTGGCCCTGGTTCTGGACTCCCCCAACATCGGAAACATGTTTCCTGCCTCTAGCGTGTCCAAACCCATAATAATCTTATATGTTTCAATAAGATCCCCTCTCATCCTTCTAAACTCCAGAGTATACAAGCCCAGCCGCTCCATTCTCTCAGCATATGACAGTCCCGCCATCCCGGGAATTAACCTTGTAAACCTACGCTGCACTCCCTCAATAGCAAGAATGTCCTTCCTCAAATTAGGGGACCAAAACTGCACACAATACTCCAGGTGTGGTCTCACTAGGGCCCTGTACAACTGCAGGAGGACCTCTTTGCTCCTATACTCAACTCCTCTTGTTATGAAGGCTTTCCCTGTGTCCCCATGGGTTTCCACCGGTTGCACTGGCTTCTTCACATCTCCCAAAGACATGCAGGTTTGTAGATTAATGGGCCTCTGTAAATTAGTCCTAGTGTGTAGGGATTGGATGCAGTAGTGGGATAATGCAGAACTAGTCATAAGGTCATAAGTGATTGGAGTAGAATTAAGCCATTCGGCCCATCAAGTCTACTCCACCATTCAATCATGGCTGATCTATCTCTCCCACCTAACCTCATTCTCCTGCCTTCTCCCCAGAACCTCTGACACCCGTACTAATCGAGAATCTATCTATGCCTTAAAAATATCCACTGACTTGGCCTCCACAGCCTTCTGTGGCAAAGAATTCCGCAGATTCACCACCCTCTGACTAAACAAATTTCTCCTCATCTCCTTCCGAAAAGAACGTCCTTTAATTCTGAGGCTATGAGCTCTGTTCCTAGACTCTCCCACTAGTGGAAACATTCTCTCCACATCCACACTGGTTATTTATGTGTGTGTATATATATATATTCAAATAGTATATGGACACACTGATCTATTCTGTATTTATTTATGCCTACAATATTCTGTTGTGCTGAAGGAGAGCAAGAATTTCATTGTCCTATCTGGGACACATGACAATAAACTCTGTTGAATCTTGAATCTTGAATCTTGGCTCTATCCGGGCCTTGTGAGACTCTATCCAACTAGTGTGAGTGAGTGGTGTACATGTGTCCCTACCCCACTCTGATTTGCACGTTCGAAGTGAAAGGTCACCTCTCTATTCTTGCTGCAAGAATATGCAACCTCACATTTATTTGTGTTGAGCATCACTGGCTAATTATAAGCCTGTTCTACATGTTTATTACTGCCATCCTGTCATTTGTTGCAGAGGTGTAACTCATTTGGCTAATCCTTTCCTGGTGTGTTTATCGCGCTCTGTTGCTAGTCTGACACACAAAGAATACTTCACTGTGTAAAGCTTAGAGAAACAAAGGGAGGGGGAGAGAGAGAGAGAGAGAGAGAATGTAGATAATTTCCCACCAGTGACATACCTATGAATATCTAGCTTATAGAAGGTAGACAAAAATGCTGGAGAAACTCAGCGGGTGAGGCAGCATCGATGGAAGGAAGGAATAGGTGACGTTTCGTGTCGATACCCTTCTGAAGAATTCCTTCGCTCCGTAGATGCAGCCTCACCCGCTGAGTTTCTCCAGCATTTTTGTCTCCCTTCGATTTTTCCAGCATCTGTCTCACAAGGTCAACTGAAATCTCCACGTACCTTATCCTAACTCTTGGTGAATATAGTTGAAAAATTTGCATTTCAGACCTCGCTCATGTCTCCGGCTGCACACTTAGGCAATTGTTCCTTTGGTAGACACAATGAACTTCAGATGCTGGAATATTGTGCAGAACACAGAGTGCTGGAGTAAACCCCCTGTCCCACTTTCACGACCTAATTGGCGACCTCTGCCGAGTTTGCCCTTGACTCATATTCGCAGCATGGTCGCCACGAGGTCGTAGGAGGTCTTCGTAACTCTTCCTCATGCTCGTGAGTGGTCTCCGCGTACTCGTGGCCTCAAGTAGGTCGCGGCGTTTTTTCCAGCCTGATAAAAAATGCCCACGAGTAAAAAAAAGGTCGGCGTGGAAAATATTTATACTTTTTACTTGTAGGTAGGTTGTGATGGTAGTCGTATGTAGTCAGTCGTATGTTGTTGTAGATAGTTGTAGGTCGGTAACTGGCCCGAGAAAAAAAATGCAAACATGACATCATTTTACCATGTGATAATTTTCCACTCGTAGCTAGTCGTAGTTGGTCTTAGGTGTGGAAGACTGAGGTCGACGGGGGGTCGTTGGAGGTCGTAGACATAGTCGTAAGAGGTCGTAGACATAGTCGTAGGAGGTCGTAGACATAGTCGTAGGAGGTCTTTTACTTCGGCGAGTCAACACAAACTTGACATTTTTTCAACTCGTCTAGGGTCTAAACTCCTGGATTAGGTCGTCCAAGTGGGACAGGCCCTTAACTCAGCGGGTCAGACAGCATCTTTGAGGACATGGACAAGCAACGTTTTGGGTTGGGACCGTTCTCCAGACCCTTGTTCCTATGGCCCCTGATGCACCCCACTAATTCCCGGGTTTGCCCTCTTGCTCGTACTTAAAAGATGCAGCCGGTAGTGTTGCCGCCTTACAGCGCCAGAGACTCGGGTTCGATTCTGACCACGGTCTGCACGGAGTTTGGACATTCTCCTTGTTAAAGGGGTATGATTTTCTCTGGGTGCTCCAGTTTCCTCCCACACTCCATCGACGTACATGATGGTAGGTTAATAGGTAACTGAAAATTGTCCCTATTGTGTAGAATAGTCAAGTCAAGTCAAGTCACTTTTATTTATATAGCACATTTAAAAAACAACTCTCGTTGGCCAAAGTGCTTTACATTTGTTATAAGAATAGTATAAACAAACAACAGTGGTTCATAGATTAAATACAAACATCACTACATACATATAGCCCTATCAGAATAGAACACTATCATAGAACACTATCTTTAGTCAGAGGGTGGTGAATCTGTGGAATTCTTTGCCACAGAAGGCTGCGGAAGCCAAGTCAATGGACATTTCTAAGGCAGCGATAGATAGATTCTTGAGTAGATTGTCATGGGTTATGGGGAGAAGGCAGGAGAATGGGGTCAAGAGGGAAAGATAAATCAGCCATGATTGAATGGCGGAATAGACTTGATGGGCCGAATGGCCTTATTCTGCTCCTAACACTTGTAAAGTTATGAACTAGTGTAAGGGTGATCGTTGATCAGCATGGACTCGATGGGCCAAAGGGCCTGTTTCCTTGCCAAATCTCTAAAACTCAAACTCAAACTAAAAGACCGTTTTTTTTTCCCCTTGATGTTCTCTGCCAGTGGTATTTCTTAACCCAGACCTGCAACTACAAAACCTCCGCTCAGTCCCTACTAGCCAAGCTGATCTCCTGGTGGCTCAGCACTTCAACTCCCCCTCCCATTCTGAATCTGACCTTTCTGTCCTGGGCCTCCTCCATTGTCAGAGTGAGGCCCACCGTAAATTGGAGGAGCAGCACCTCATATTTCGCTTGGGTAGTTTACACCCCAGCGGTATGAACATTGACCTCTAATTTCAGGTAGTCCTTGCTTTCTCTCTTCTTCCCCTCCCCCTTCCCAGCTCTCCCACATAGCCTACTGTCTTCGCCTCTTCCTTTCTTCTTCCCGCCCCCTCCCCCCCCCGACATCAGTCTAAAGAAGGGTCTCGACCCAAAAGGTCGCCTACTCCTTCTCTCCATAGATGCTGCCTCACCCGCTGAGTTTCTCCAGCATTTTTTGTCTACTGTACTTCTGAGGTCGTTCCCTCTTTTCCGCAAGCAAATGGGACTAGCTTCGACGAAGCACCTTTACCAGCATGGACGAGCTGGGCCGAATGGCTTGTTTTCATGCTGTATGACTCTGTGACTCTATGGTTAATAGAACCCGAAGCATTATTTTAATAGGGTCAGCGCCTCGCACAACAGCAGTAAAAGATCTGCTGCAGATCGGAAACAATAGAAGCAAAAGAAAAGCCTTTTATTGTCATAGTCCCCTCCACCGAAAAGTGCAATTTTCTTTTGATATTCGCATAATTGTCTGCAATTTCAGCTGCTAAAATCGTCCTTAATGCTCTAATGACATTCTACAATCAGACGTTAAATGCACCTCCCGCTAGACGCCGTGCAAGCTGACTGCTGCCCGGAATATGCCAGTGTATGAGTCACTGGTGCTCAGTGTTACTCAGCTGCCCACACAATAATCACTCTGGCATCGAAGCCACGGTGCAGTGGCAGTCCATGATAACATGATAACAAATGCGCCAACCGTGAGATAATGTTGGACCCTCACAATGCAGCACGGTGCACTTTGCATCTCATACTGCTGTTTGACAATAGACAATAGACAATAGACAATAGGTGCAGGAGTAGGCCATTCGGTCCTTCGAGCCAGCACTGCCATTCAATGTGATCATGGCTGATCATCCCCAATCAGTACCCCGTTCCTGCCTTCTCCCCATATCCACTGATTCCGCTATTTTTAAGAGCCCTATCTAGCTCTCTCTTGAAAGCATCCAGAGAACTGTCATGAAGAATGCAAGTCATGAAGAATGCAAGTGGCTGGGCCTCTTCCCCATCGCGTCCACACACAGGATTAGAACGCACCTCTCGGCATCTGCACGCGATGGTGTCTGTCTTGTCGCTTCTTGTGTTTCTTGTGCGTGGTGGTGGAAAGATTGGTGGAAACAGGGCCGCGATCGACGTGAACGCTCTTTCCTTGACCCCAGTGGGGGGGGGGGGTTGGAGTTTGGGGATAATCCCAGGTCTTTTAGTTTTTGTTTTGGAGATTTGGCATGGAAACAGGCCCTTCGGCCCATCGAGTCACCACTGACCAACGATCACCCTTACACCAGTTCATAAGTTTATAAGCGATAGGGGCAGAATTAGGCCATTCGGCCCTACAAGTATCCTCTACCATTCAATCATGGTTGATCTATCTCTCCCTCCTAACCGCATTCTCCTGCCTTCCCCCCATAACCCCTGACACCCGTACTAACCAAGAATCCATCTCTCTCTGCCTTCCGCTGACTTGGCTTCCACAGCCTTATGTGGCTACAGATTCACCACCATTTGGGGTTTGTGGCCTTCGAGTGCCAAGTGAGTGTAAATAAGTACATTGGGCAGCAGATGGGAAACAAATACCAATGGGCAGGCACTGGGGAAGATATATTTGGGGCATTCAAATGAATTACAATTTAATTTTTTAAATAATTTTTGATAAGTAAATTCAGATTCTTGATTAGTAAGTGTGTCAGGCCAATGTACAATGCATCCATGCAGTTGGATCAAGAAAGATTGTTGACTAGTATGGGTGTCAGGGGTTACAGGGAGAAGGCAGGAGAATGGGGTTGTGAGGGAAAGATAGACCAGCCATGATTGAATGGTGGAGTAGACTTGATGGGCCAAATGGCCTATTTCTTCTATGATTTATCAACTTAAGAACATACATTTTTAGAGAAGGGAGGTGTCAGAAAAAGAGGCAAGATTGTATTTATGTGTACTTATATCTGATCTGTTTCGGCTGGAATTTAGGAGATTGAGAGGGGATCTTATAGAAACGTACAAGATTCTTATGGGGTTGGACAGGCTAGATGCAGGAAGATTGTTCCCGATGTTGGGGAAGTCCAGGACAAGGGGTCACAGCTTAAGGATAAGGGGAAAATCCTTTAAGACCGAGATGAGGAAAAACTTTTTCACACAGAGAGTGGTGAATCTCTGGAACTCTCTGCCACAGAGGGTAGTTGAGGCCAGTTCATTGGCTATATTTAAGAGGGAATTAGATGTGGCCCTTGTGGCTAAAGGGATCAGGGGGTATGGAGAGAAGGCAGGTACGGGATACTGAGTTGGATGATCAGCCATGATCGTATTGAATGGCGGTGCAGGCTCGAAGGGCCGAATGGCCTACTCCTGCACCTAATTTCTATGTATCTATGTAAAAGCATGCAAAACGGGACTTTTCACTGTACCACGGTACACGTGACATTAGTAAACCTAAACCTACACAAAAATGCTGGAGAAACTCAGCGGGTGCAGCAGCATCTATGGAGCGAAGGAAATAGGTAACGTTTCGGGCCGAAACCCTTCTTCAGACTGATAGGGTTTCGGCCCGTGCCAAGACTGACTGTTATCTGCCAGCACATCATCCAAATCCCTCTATTCCCTGCATTTCCATGTGCCTATCCAAAAGATTCTTAAACACCACCACCATCCATGGCAGTATATTCTAGGCACACATATAACCAACAAATCAATAGACAATAGGTGCAGGAGTAGGCCATTCGGCCCTTCGAGCCAGCACCGCCTTTCAATGTGATCATGGCTGATCATCCCCAAATCAGTACCCCGTTCCTGCCTTCTCCCCATATCCCCTGACTCCACTATTTTTAAGAGCCCTATCTAGCTCTCTCTTGAAAGCATCCAGAAGAACCGGCCTCCACCGCCCTCTGAGGCAGAGAATTCCACAGACTCACCACTCTCTGTGAGAAAAAGTGTTTCCTCGTCTCCGTTCTAAATGGCTTACCCCTTATTCTTAAACTGTGGCCCCTGGTTCTGGACTCCACCAACATCGGGAACATGTTTTCCTGCCTCTAGCGTGTCCAAACCCTTAACAATCTTATATGTTTCAATGAGATACCCTCTCATCCTTCTAAACTCCAGAGTGTACAAGCCCAGCCGCTCCATCATTTGATGTTAATGCTCATCTCGCACCTCTTCCTTATCTGTACACACTGCTCTGCGCACCAGGATTGAAGGGATATGTTACCCGCTTGTGGCAACGGGTTCCCTTCACAATCTGTGTTCTCTACAGCCCGCAGTCTTGTCAATAGATAATGTCCTGGGCAAAAACAAAGCACTCTCCCCTTGTCTCTGCTCCTCTCTGCAAGTGTAACTGTTGTCTCAACGTTTGACCACTTCGTAGTGCTGGTCAACATTTTGTTCTCTGGTAAAAACCAGGGCAGCCACGTGCGACTGAGAATATTGTTCATTTGTTTGAAATTCAAAAGTCAGGGAATGGTTTGAGATGTTAGCATTTCTACCACTCTGTGGGGGTGGATGTAATTGCATCATGGTTTGCAATTGCTGGAAGCACTTGTTTCACACAGAGTAATGTGCTGTGATCAGATTGATGACTGACTCCAACTTGGATGGCGTGGACGAGTTGGGCAGAAGGGCCTGTTTTCGTGCTGTATGACTCTGTAACTGCGTTTCATGCTGCCTTGGAAAAGCAGCCAACATAATCAAAGATGTGTCCCATCCTGACCATTCCTTCGTCTTCTATTGGGCAGAAGTTACAGGAGCTGGAAAGAGCGCAGCACCAGACTCAGGAGCAGTTATTTCCCCTCTGTTATCAGGCTTCTGAACGGTCCTTCCATAAGCTCGGGTACTGTCCGATTCACCTCTACCCCATTGCGGACATTGGACTTTGTCTGTGGAACTGATGCGCTACAATGCTGAGAACTATATTCTGCACTCTGTATCTTCCCCTTTGCTCTATGTATTGTATTGAGTTTGGCTTGAATGTGTTTATGTATAGTATTATCTGATCTGTTTGCATAGCTTGCAGAACAAAGCTTTTCCCTGTACCTCGGAACACGTGACAATAATGAGCCTCAAACTAGCTCTATCTCTGCCCTGTACAATCTATCAGTTAACACAGCAGTTCTCTCATACAAGCATCTACATTATTTCCCCATAATGACTAGGGTTGCCAACTGTCCCGTATTAGCCGGGACATCCCATATATTGGGCTAAATTGGTTTGCCCCGTACGGGACCGCCCTTGTCCCGTATTTGACCCGCTACTACTCGGGTCGAGGGGACAGTCGGGGTCGGAGCGCCGCGTCCGGCCCCCGCCTCACCCGTCCCCGACGTAGTGCAGCCCATGGAGTGCAGCAGCAGCAGCAGCGCCTCGCCCGTGGCCCCGTCGGTCGGTCGGCAGCCCGGCCAGCTGTTCGACCTTCGGACCTTCGCTTACCGCCGACACCACCGCCACCCCTCCTTCTCACAGCCGATCATCGGTTCATGAGTTGGATGGGGTGCCGGGACTTGGGGTGTAGCCCGGGCCAAAACTCCTCAGCTGGCCCGCCGGCTGGGCTTTGTGTGCAGTCCAGCACCCGGGCCGACTCATCATTCACCCAGCCACGGCCCAGTCGGTCAACGAATTGCCGTCGGGAATTTGTCCCGTATTTTGACCTTTTGTCCTTACTTGGGAGTGAGAATGTTGGCGACCATGATCATGACAGGACTCCACAACAGAGAGGATACATTGCAGGTTTTATATCCCTGCAGGCAACTTCCCCAAACACTCTGCTGAAGAGTCCAGCATCTGCAGTTCCTTGCGTTTCCCTCGTGACTCACTGCTGCCTTCAAAGAGAGATCTGTCTGTCTCATGTTTAGAAGGAACTGCAGATGCTGGAAAACCGAAGGTAGACAAAAATGCTGGAGAAACTCAGCGGGTGAGGCAGCATCTATGGAGCGAAGGAAATAGGCAACGTTTCGGGTCCAGACCCTTCTTCAGACTGATGTGAGGGTTGAGGGGGGGGGGGGGGGGCGGAAAGAAGAAAGGAAGAGGTGGAGACAGTGGGCTGAGGGAGAGCTGAGAAGGGGAGGAGAAAGTAGGGACTACCTGAAATTAGAGAAGTCAATGTTCATACTGCCTCACCCGCTGAGTTTCTCCAGCATTTTTGTCTACCTTCTATCTGTCTCATAAGTGGTTCTATTTATCAGACAGTGTCGACAGCAAGGGAGTGAAATGTCAGGAGGATGAAACTAACCTGGCATTGGGACTCAGATGCAATCACTGACAGACCTGTTGTTCCTGACTCTGGCGGTGCACTCCGTACCTTTCCAGCCTCTGAAACCTTCTACCCAACGGGAGTGATCCCAGGAATGAGTAGGTTAACCTGTGATGAGCGTTTGTCGGCACCGGGCCTGTACTCGCTGCAGTTCAAAAGCAGGAGGAGGGGGCCTCATTGAAACATACAGAATAGTGAAAGGCTTGGAAATATAGTGAAAGGTCCTTCTGCAGTTGTACAGAGCCCTAGTGAGACCACACCTGGAGTATTGTGTGCAGTTTTGGTCCCCTAATTTGAGGAAAGACATTCTTGCTATTGAGGGAGTGCAGCGTAGGTTTACAAGGTTAATTCCCGGGATGGCGGGACTGTCATATGCTGAGAGAATGGAGCGGCTGGGCTTGTACACTCTGGAGTTTAGAAGGATGAGAGGGCATCTCATTGAAACATATAAGATTGTTAAGGGCTTGGACACGCTAGAGGCAGGAAACATGTTCCCTATGTTGGGGGAATCCAGAACCAGGGGCCACAGTTTAAGAATAAGGGGTAAGCCATTTAGAACGGAGACGAGGAAACACTTTTTCTCACAGAGAGTGGTGAGTCTGTGGAATTCTCTGCCTCAGAGGGCGGTGGAGGCAGTTTCTCTGGATGCTTTCAAGAGAGAGCTAGAGAGGGCTCTTAAAAATAGTGGAGTCAGGGGATATGGGGAGAAGGCAGGAACGGGGTACTGATTGGGGATGATCAGCCATGATCACATTGAATGGCGGTGCTGGCTCGAAGGGCCAAATGGCCTACTCCTGCACCTATTGTCTATTGTCTATTGTCTATTGGATAGAGTGGGTGTGGAGATGATGTTTCCACGTGGGAGAGTCTAGGTCATAGCCTCAGAATTAAAGGACATTCTTTTAGGAAGGAGATGAGGAGAAATATCTTTAGTCAGAGGGTGGTGAATGTAGAATTATATGCCACAGAAGGCTGTGGAGGCCAAGTCAGTGGATATTTTTAAGGCAGAGATGGATAGAGTCTTGATTAGTACGGGTGTCAGAGGTTATAGGGAGAAGGCAGGAGAATAGGGTTATGAGGGAGAGATAGATCAGCCATGATTGAATGGCGGACTTGATGGGCCGAATGGCCTAATTCTACTCCTATCACTTAATAATAATAATAATAATAAGTTTATTTATATAGCACATTTTCCAATTGATTTAAATCAAAAGCCAAAGTGCTTTACAGTTACTAACCAAACAAATAATAAAAAGAGATAGAAAAAATGACAACACACTATAAGAGATTTTACACAAACACGAACATCCCCCCACAGTAGAATCTACACTCTCCACTGTGAGGGAAGGCACTAAAATGTCCAGTCCTCCTCCTCCTCCTAGTCCACCCGAGGTCGGGGCCAGTCTGAGGCCACTGCAGCCAGTCGCCGCAACGGCAGCCCGATGTTGTTTGCCCACCCGCATCGGGTGGAAAAGTCCTCAGCAGCTTGGAAATGTCTGGAGCGGCCGCTCCTTCCCCGGAGACTGCGACGCCCGCGGACTTCAGGCCGCGCCGGTTGGAGCTTCGACTCCGCGGTGCTTCCGATCCAGCTTCCGATGCCCTCAAACCGCAGACCGCAGACCATGGCTGCTCGATGTTGGTGGTCGGCGGTCACAGCACTCCGGAGCGGCGACCCGACAAGGCATCGCCCGCTCCCCGTTGGTGTCCCAGCGCTGTGCCGCCGAAGCTGTGGTCCCCGGCAGGAAACGCCGCTCCAGCCCGATGGAAGGCCGCATGGGGAGACCGGAGACGCAATTCGGAGGAAAACCGCATCTCCGACCAGGTAGGACTGGGGTTAAAACAGTCCCCCCCCCCCACATAGAAAGAATAGACACCAAATAATAAAAAAATAAAAAATATTCAAACAATAAAAGAGTTAGACGACGGACTGCAGGCAGGCTGCCATACAAACGGCGCCCACTCCTGCACATCCGCCATCTTGATATGACCTTATGACCTACATGTGACCGATAGACAACTCGCACGATGTGAGGTGTAGGGAGGAATTGCAGATGCTGGTTTACACCGAAGATACACAGAACAGTTGTCACTCTGCTGTGATTCTTAGTGGGAAGGCATCAGTCAAATTTACTGTTTAGTATTAAGTTAGCGATCCAGCGCGGAAACAGGACCTTCGGCCCACCGATTCCGCACCGACCAGCGATCCCCGCACATTAACACTACCCTACACACACTGGGGACAATTTTACATTTCTACCAAGCCAATTAACCTACAAACCTGTATGTCTTTGGAGTGTGGGTGGAATGTTCCCAATGTTGGGCGAGTCCAGAACCAGGGGCCACAGTCTTAGAATAAAGGGGAGGTCATTTATGACTGAGGTGATAAAAAAAAATTTCACCCAGAGAGTTGTGAATTTCTGGAATTCCCTGCCACAGAGGGCAGTGGAGGCCAAATCACTGGATGGATTTAAGAGAGAGTTAGATAGAGCTTTAGGGGCTAGTGGAGTCAAGGGATATGGGGAGAAGGCAGGCACGGGTTATTGATTGGGGACGATCAGCCATGATCACAATGAATGGCAGTGCTGGCTCAAAGGGCCAAATGGCCTCCTCCTGCACCTATTTTCTATGTTTCTATGTTTCTCTATGAAACCAATGATCTCAGAGAAAACCCACGCAGGTCACGGGGAGAGCGTATAAACTCTGTAGTCAGGATCGAACCCAGGTCTCTGGGGGCTGGAAGGCAGCAACGCTAGCTACCGATGCGTGACTGTGCCTCCCCTGTTCCACGTAGAACCACCAGGTGAAGCAGTTCAAGAAAGTGGCTCATTATATCTCCTGATAAGGCAATTAGGGTCGTGAGGTAAAAGCTCACCGTGTCAATGTACCATGAGTGAATACAAAACTGCCTGTGTCAGTGTAAAACCACTGCTTCAAAATAAGAAAGCCATCAGCAAATAGCACATCAAGTGTTTGCCCTGGTGATGTTGTGTGCTCATTTTCATTGTGCTCAGCAAACATTCCTCTTCACTGCATTAACAAAATGACTGATATTTGTGAAACCACTCTGACTGCTTCCCGACATAAAGCCATCCAGCCTAATAGTTTACATTAGCTGAACTTGTCAAGCGCCCCCCCCCCCTCCCCCCCCACTGTAATTAGCCCAACCTCGTAGTTTGGTTTGCCCACGGCTGGCAGGTTGAGTGTGATCAACGTGACCTCAAGTGTCTCAACTTGCTCAAACACATTAACAGAGCCGAATGTTTGCTCTTTCTGTTTGTGCTGTAGAGCTGAACTCAACCATCTTGAAGCCAGATTTATCTGCAGTCATTACTTTGGGTTTGCGTGACGTGGGTGTTACCACTCAGTCACTGTAAGAGCTCTATAATGATGTTAGAAGCAGCGGAAGGCGGACTCAAAGTGCTGGAGTCACTCAGCGGGACAGGCAGCAGCATCTCTGGAGAGAAGGAATGGTTGACGGTTTCGGGTCGAGACCCTTCTTCAGACTTAACAATAACCTTAGAAATAACAGATATGTCTGGGGCAAAAGGATGATTTAAAAAAAAATATTAAGAGTATTCGTACTAAGGTTTTTTTCCTCATTTGAGTATGCTTCATGCTGCTATTTGCACATTAGTGTTGACCCCAGTCTGTCAATAGCATAATACTGATCACATCCCAGTGTCTCCATTGCCGAGTCACAAAGTCCTACAGCATGGAAACAGGCTCTTTGGCCCACCTTGCCCATGTCGACCAAGACTCCCCAATCTACACTAGTCCCACCTGCCTGTGCTTGGCCCATATCGCTCTAAACCTGTCCTAGCCATGTACCTGTCTACATGTTTCTTATACATTGTGATAGTACCTGCCTCAACTACCTCATTCAGCAGCTCGTTTCATAAACCTACCACTCTTGTGTAAAACATTTGTCCCTCACGTTCCTCTTAAATCTTTCCTCCCTCAGCCATTGTTAAAATCAACTCTTATCTGCCTGCACATAATTCAATGTCCGTGCTTAACATGATGCCAAGAAGATAAACCTATTGCCTTAGACTGCACGCGATCCACCGCTCTCCATTCCCGACATATCCATGTGCCTATCTAAAAAGCCTCTAAAGGGCCTGTCCCACTTAGGCGAATTTTTCGGCGACTGGCTGGGACTGTCACGGTCGTAGCAGGTCGCCGAAAAACCGGAGACTGGACCCCTCAACAACAATGGCAACCTAGTCAACGTCGAGCTGCGGCAAGCTACCGACAACCGGCGACCCATTAGGACGTCCACGTACGACCACACCTACGACAACCTACGACCACACGGGCGACAACCTTCGACAACCGAAATCAACCTACGTCCACCCGCGACAAGCTACGACCAGCAACGACCCTGTCGGCGACAACTGAAGACAATTCAGTCGCCGGTACCTGCCGCCGGTTGCCGTAGGTTGCCGTAGGTAATCGCCAATGGAATTCATCAAAGTCAGCACCCGGTGACAACCTGCCTCATCCTGGCGACAACCTACGACAGCACCTACGTCAGGAGAAGACAAGCTACGTCAAGCCCACAGTCGCTGAAAAGTTTTGAACATTTCAAAATCCAGCGGCGACCAGAAAAACGTTACGACTCTTTAGGCGACTTGTCAAGTCATGTCAAGTCAAGAGAGTTTATTGTCATGTGTCCCAGATAGGACAATGAAATTCGTGCTTTGCTTCAGCACAACAGAATATAGTAGGCATAAATAATACAGAACAAATCAGTGTGTCCATATACTATTGAATATATATATACACACACATAAATAAGCAGATAAAGTGCAATAGGCTATTAACGTTCAGATTTTTGTTTGAGTTGAGTATGATGGTCTGATGGCTGTGGGGAAGTAGCTATTCCTGAACCTGGACGTTGCAGTCTTCAGGCTCCTGTACCTTCTACCTGAAGGTAGCAGGGAGATGAGTGTGTGGCCAGGATGGTGTGGGTCCTTGATGATACTGCCAGCCTTTTTGAGGCAGCGACTGCGATAGATCCCCTCAATGGTGGGGAGGTCAGAGCCGATGATGGACTGGGCTGTGTTTACAACTTTTTGTAGTCTTTTCCGCTCCTGGGCGCTCAAGTTGCCGAACCAAGCCACGATACAACCGGTCAGCATGCTCTCTAATGCGCACCTGTAGAAGTTCGAGAGAGCCCTCCTCGATATACCGACTTGAGGAGACAACTCACGACCGTACAGGCGTCACCCCGCGAACATGTGGCGACAGCCTAGTCGCCTGTAGTCGCCGAAAAAAATCGCCTAAGTGGGACAGGACCTTAATGCCACTCTTGGATCTGCCTCCACCACCATCCCCGGCAGCGCGTTCCAGGCTCCCACAACCCTGTGTGTCATCTAGTGGAAGTAGGAGCCACAATATTTGAGAAAGGATTATGTTTTTAAAAGCAAAGATATACACAAAATGCTGGAGTAACTCAGCGGGACAGGCAGCAGCATCTCTCGAGGAGGAAGAGGTGACATTTCGGGTCGAGACCCTTCTTCAGACTTTAAAGCATATCGGGATCACACAGTGAACAGAGGCTAATTGATCGCCAAGCTCGGAGATAAGAGAGTGTTTCCCAGAATAACATGGTGTGCGCTTCCCCTGCAGATATGTATGAAATGAATAGCTGCTTTGTGCTACTTTCTTGCCCCTGAAAAATGATCAGATTTAGAAGTTTCTCACGTGGAAAATGTTGGCAGTCAGCCATTGTCCATTTTAGATACATAGATGCATAGAAACATAGAAAATAGGTGCAGGAGTAGGCCATTCGGCCCTTCGAGCCTGCACCGCCATTCAATATGATCATGGCTGATCATCCAACTCAGTATCCCGTACCTGCCTTCTCTCCATACCCCCGATCCCCTTAGCCACAAGGGCCACATCTAACTCCCTCTTAAATATAGCCAATGAACTGGCCTCAACTACCCTCTGTGGCAGAGAGTTCCAGAGATTCACCACTCTCTGTGTGAAAAAGTTTTTCCTCATCTCGGTCTTAAAGGATTTCCCCCTTATCCTTAAGCTATGACCCCTTGTCCTGGACTTCCCCAACATCGGGAACAATCTTCCTGCATCTAGCCTGTCCAACCCCATAAGAATTTTGTACGTTTCTATAAGATCCCCTCTCAATCTCCTAAATTCTAGACTCGTTACTTATCATTTGTAGACTTTTTGAGTACTTAGTTAGATTCAAGATTCAAGAGAGTTTATTGTCATGATAGGACAATGAAATTCTTGCTTTGCTTCATTGACATTGACTACAGAACAGATCAGTGTGTCCATATACCATTATATACGTATACACACATGAATAAATAAACTGATGAAGTGCAAATAACAGTTAATGGGCTATTAATGTTCAGAGTTTTTGTCCGAGCCAAGTTTAATAGCCTGATGGCTGTGGGGAAGTAGCTATTCCTGAACCTGGTCGTTGCAGTCTTCAGGCTCCTGTACCTTCTACCTGAAGGTAGTAGGGAGATGAGTGTGTGGCCAGGATGGTGTGGGTCCTTGATGATATTACTCGTGAACATTTTTCATCATGCTAGAAAAATGCCCTGACCTACTTGATGCCACGAGTACCTACGACTAGCATCACGGCCTGCTACGACCTCGTGCCGACCATGCTGCAAGTATGAGTCAAGGGCAAACTCGGCAGAGGTCGTGAATTAGGTCGTGAAAGTGGGACAGACCCTTAAGTCATCACAACTGTGGTGAACCATAAATTAGGATTTACATGTTGTAGGTCTGTATTAACAAGTCATTATGGCAGCTGTGTGGGGGTCAACAAGGTGCTGTCGGTTTTAGTCACACATGAATCACTTATATAGTTCTTACAAACTTTGGAACATCCGTTGCTGGTTAATAAACTATTCAGCTAGCTGTCATTTGATTACTGCCCATAACATTACCCTTTCTACACACCAGAACTCCATTCAAGTGGATATGCTTGTATTAGAATAGTTGATGGTGGTGGAGGCAGATGGCACTTAAGTGGAAGACAATAGACAATAGGTGCAGGAGTAGGCCATTCGGCCCTTCGAATCAGCACCGCCATTCAATAGACAATAGACAATAGGTGCAGGAGTAGGCCATTCGGCCCTTCGAGCCTGCACCACCATTCACTGTGATCATGGCTGATCATCCACAATCACATTCCTGCCTTCTCCCCATATTGCTTAACTCCGCTATCTTTAAGAGCTCAATCTAACTCTCTCTTGAAAGCATCCAGAGAATCGGCCTCCACTGCCTTCTGAGGCAGAGAATTCCGCAGATTCACAACTCTCTGTGTGAAAAAGTTTTTCCTCATCTCTGTACTAAATGGCCTACCCCTTATTCTTAAACTGAGCCCTGGTTCTGGACTCCCCCAACATCGGGAACATGTTTCCTGCCTCTAGCGTGTCCAACCCCTTAATAATCTTATATGTTTCAATGAGATACCCTCTCATCCTTCGAAATTCGAGTGTATACAAGCCCAGTCTCTCCATTATTTCAACATATGACAGTCACGCCGTCCCGGGAATTAACCTGGTGAACCTACGCTGCACTCCCTCAATGGTAGTGGCATTTAAGAGGCTTTTTAGAAAGGCACATGGAGATGCAGGGAATGGAGTGGTATAGAGCGCATGAAGGCAGGGGAGAAATCAGATAATACCGTTTATAGATACAATCCTTCCAAACTCCAGTACAATAGATAGAGGAAATGGGAAGATACAGAGTGCAGAATATAATTCTCAGCATTGTAGCGCATCAGTCCCAGAGACAGAGTCCAATGTCCGCAATGGGGTAGAGGTGAATCGGACAGGATCCTGGATTATGGAAGCTACTCCACACATTCTAGCAATAAAGGGGAGGTCATTTAAGACTGTGGTGAGAAAAAACGTTTTCACCCAGAGAGTTGTGAATTTATGGAATTCCCAGTGGAGGCCAAATCACTGGATGGATTTAAGAGAGAGTTAGATAGAGCTCTAGGGGCTAGTGGAGTCAAGGGATATGGGGAGAAGGCAGGCATGGGTTATTGATAGGGGACGATCAGCCATGATCACAATGAATGGCGGTGCTGACTCGAAGGGCCGAATGGCCTCCTCCTGCACCTATTTTCTATGTTTCTCATGTGAAGAAACAGAGATAATATTACAGGCGGATGAACTTCAAATAGAAAAAGTTATTGACAAAACATATTTTATTATAGGGTGGGAGTGGGGGGGAGCTTTGATGGTCTGAGTTTTCAGGTCAGATTGGTTTTGAACTGAAGATAGACACAAAGTACTGGAGTAACTCAGCGGGTCAGGCATCATCTCTGGAGAAAAGGAATAGGTGATATTTCGGGTCGAGACCCTTCTTCAGACTGAGAGTAAGGGGAGGGGGAAACTAGACATGTGAAGAGGTACCATGAACAATTGAATGAAAGGTATGCGAAAGGACAAATCAAAGCGGACCAGGACGCTCACGGAAAGGTGGAGCCCACAATGGTCCATTGTTGGCTGTGGAGTAGGTGATAACGAGTAAAACTAACGAGTAAAACAGGACGACAGTGAAACTAGTGAATAAGGAGTAAGCCATTTAGAACGGAGACGAGGAAACACTTTTTCTCACAGGGAGTGGTGAGTCTGTGGAATTCTCTGCCTCAGAGGGTGGTGGAAGCAGGTTCGCTGGATGCTTTCAAGAGAGAGCTAGATAGGGCTCTTAAAAATAGCGGAGTCAGGGGATATGGGGAGAAGGCAGGAACGGGGTACTGATTGGGGATGATCAGCCATGATCACATTGAATGGCGGTGCTGGCTCGAAGGGCCGAATGGCCCACTCCTGCACCTATTCTCTATTGTCTATTGTCTATAGTCGGATGATTAGAGTGGGGGAGGGATGTAGTGAGAGGGGATGCAAGGGTCACCTGAAGTTAGAGACATCAATAGTCATACAATAGTCATTGTATTTAAGAAGGAACTGCAGATGCTGGAAAATCGAAGGTAGACAAAAATGCTGGAGAAACTCAGCGGGTGCAGCAGCATCTATGCAGCAACGTTGCCTATTTCCTTCGCTCCATAGATGCTGCTGCACCCGCTGAGTTTCTCCAGCATTTTTGTCTACCCCCAATAGTCATTTGTAAGCTGCCCAAGAGAAATATGAGATGCTTTTCCTCCAATTTGACTATTTTCTGTGGTGATCTGTGTAACGAGGTTTTCTCTCATCTCTTAAGGCAAAGGTAAAGTCTGTCAGTCCAGAAGCGGAGTTGCTCCACCAACGTCGCAGTCGATCCACTGTGCTGACTGCAGAGGAGCTGAGCATATTGGCAAGGTATGGTCGTGACATTTCATTTCATTTTCTAGAAAAAGGAAATGGCCACCGCTGCTACTTGCCCTTCGAATTATTACCCCCGTGGACAATATAGAGGGGCAGAACAAGAGGTGGTGCAGCTGGTAGAGCCGCTGCCTCCAGACGCAAGGATGAGAGGGAATCTTATTGAAACATATAAGATTATTAAGGGTTTGGACATGCTAGAGGCAGGAAGCATGTTCCCGATGTTGGGGGAGTCCGGAACCAGGGGCCACAGTTTAAGAATAAGGGGTAAGCCATATAGAACGGAGATGAGGAAACACTTTTTCTCACAGAGAGTGGTGAGTGTGTGGAATTCTCTGCCTCAGATGGCGGTGGAGGCCGGTTCTCTGGATGCTTTCAACAGAGAACTAGATAGGGCTCTTAAAAAATAGCGGAGTCAGGGGATATGGAGAGAAGGCAGGAACGGGGTACTGATTGGGGATGATCAGCCATGATCACATTGAATGGCTCGAAGTGCCAAATGGCCTACTCCTGCACCTATTGTCTATTGTCTATTGTCTATTGAAACGTATAAGATTATTAAGGGTTTGGACACGCTAGAGGCAGGATTCATGTTCCTGAAGTTGGGGGAGTCCAGAACCAGGGGCCACAGTTTAAGAATAATTCCACAGATTCACAACTCTCTGGGTGAAGAAGTTTTTCCTCATCTAAGTCCTAAATGGCCTCCCCCTTATTCTTAAACTGTGACCCCCTGGTTCTGGACTCCCCCAACATGGGGAACATGTTTCCTGCATCTAGCCTGTCCAATCCCTTAAGAATTTTTTATGTTTCTATAAGATTCCCTCTCATCCTTCTAAGTTCCAGTGAATACTAGACCAGTCGACCCATTCTTTCATGATAGGTCAGTCCCGCCATTCCGGGAATTAACCTGTTCAGAATAATACATGAAGCTTCTTACTGTGAAACTACAAATCCATTATTCATAAAGTCCAGTACCTTCAAATGTTTAGATATTGTGCATGTAAAGACATTAGAAATACTTTTCCGAGTTAGGAATAAAAGCCTTCCTGTTAGTATTTAAAAAAAAAATTAATTAAGAGAAGGACATTTTAATTTAAGAGGGTTGTGTATTTTTGAAACATGTAAAGTGAGAACAAATGTAAAATATAGATGTCTCAGTTTTGGGAGTCAAATTATGGAACGGGCTTAGTGATGAGTTATCTTATGGATTGTATAGGATAGGCAAAAATAAGCTTTGTGGCTTCAGCCTATTCCTTTTTCGGTCATTGATTATGTGAATGTTGTGTGAAATGGATACAGTGTTGGTTCATATTCACACTGATTGTTAAGTTTTGTTCTTTTTAATATATGACCGAAATAAACCATTCATTCATTCATCTCTCTGCTCATCTGCTGGGTTTCACCATCGCTGCATTTGCCTCTTCCTCCAGTTAGCCATTTCATTGTTGAAATATAGGTTCAAGGTGAAGGGGAAAAGATTTAATAGGAATCCGAGAGGTAACTTTTTCACACAGAGGGTGGTGGGTGTATGGAACAAGCTGCCGGAGGAGGTAGTTGAGGCAGGGACTATCCCAACGTTTAAGAAACAGTTGGACAGGTACATGGATAGGACAGGTTTGGAGGGACCTAACATGTTCCCGCTACACTAGTCCCACCTGCCTGCATTTGGTCCATATCCCTCCAAACCTGTCCCATCCACATTGAATCACATTGAATGGTGGTGCTGGCTCGAAGGGCCGAATGGCCTACTCCTTCACCTATTGTCTATTGTCTATTGTCCATCCATGTACCTTTCTAACTGTTTCTTAAACATTGGATTAGTCCCTGCCTCAACTACCTAGATTGTTAACCAAAATTGGAGAATTCAATGTTCATTGAAAAGCGCTATATAAATAAAATGTATTATTATTATTATTATAATATGTTATTGTATGTCATGTTGTTACTTGTGGGCGGAGCACCAAGGCAAATTCCTTGTATGTGAATACTTGGCCAATAAACGTATTCATTCATTCATACCATTGGGTTGTAGGCCACCCTAGCAGAACATGATGTGCTGCTCCTCCAGTTGGTACGTGGCCTCACTTGTTGCTTGCATGTGTTAGTGTGACCTATTAACTTGCTTCTGGCACCACCTGACATCCTCGCCCAAATCTATTTCTGCTTCCTCCACCTCTCCCAGTAAATCAATTGTGAATGGAGCTCTAAAAGCAATCCCCAAAGCTTACGAGCGTGTGTCCGTGAAATCAAATTAACCTTCATTTTAGTTTAGTTTAGAGATGCAGCGCGGAAAACAGGCCCTTTCGGCCCACCCACACATTAACACTATCCTATACCCACTGGGGACAATTTTTACATTTACCGAGTCAATTAACCACACTGGCCTTATGTTTCATGTTCCACTGTGTGAGAGTCTGGTTGGTGTTTGTTGCCCATTTGAAATGGGACAGCGAGTAGCACAGTGTAAATTGCTCGTTCTAAACTTCCCCCCCAGTCTAGTTTCAGTCAAAAATCACTGAATCAAGCACTAGATCAACTAATCGTTATTTTAACAAAACACAATTACAGTTCAACTACTGTACGTATCCCACCACGGGTTCGATCCTCGTATCTGCCTGATCAAGCCCTCTAGGCCTCGCTCAAACAGAGACACTCCAGAAGGTCACGCAGTCCCAAGCGCTCTCCCAGAAGATCGACGCGGGACCTCGTGGCAGCGGACTTTTATTGGTCCCCGGAACTTGAGGGGCCGAACCACATGGGGGTGGTCTCTTTACAATCCAATTACAGATGTCGATTAACCCCATACATAACAGACATTTCCCTAATCCAATAATACAGCAGCTAATACATTGTATACAAACAGGGCCTCTCGGAGGAAGAAAACATAGCAACATTTACCCTGATCTGCAAGAAAACCAGACAAGGCTCAATACCTCATCCAATCAACACTTGGCAAAGTGAAACTCTGCAACATTATTTACAATTCTTTACAAGGTGTATCTGGTTTGCATTCATTAAATTCATTCTATGCATTTTGCACCTAATTGACAGGTTCTGCAGATGTTCTTATTCTTTTCCTGCAGCTTGGATCTAGGCTCTAGACAAACTGGCACCACTCTGCAGCTTGTTCCAGTTCCACAGAGATCACTTTCAAATTGACCAAATCTCCCAGAAGCCCTGAAGCTTTTACCCCATTTTAAAGTCCTAGCCTCTCAAAATCTGGCCAGGATTGACAGCACAATGCGTGGAAACAAAAAAAATCACTAACATTTTCTTTAAAGGGTATAGATGAGCATATTCATATCACCAAAAGATGGCTGGGCATTTTTTGCAAGCTGTCTGCGGCACTGAACTCAGTCTTGTTTTCAAAATGTCTTGATTGCTTTTGGTACTATAGCCAAAACAACGATGTTCATCATTGGGATTAAAGAGCACAGGCGTCTTTAATCCCTTAGTATCAGGTCGGGGGGAGTTCCCCCCGCCACGGGTACCATGTAATCCCGTGCTACCTGCTCCACGGTCGGATAGTCGGCGACTAAACCGTCTCCCCCACCTGGTTTGCCGGGTGAGGAGGGGGCTGTGGACCCCCAGCAGGACCAAAAACAAGACCTGTCAAAGGGCAGATGAGCTCCTAGCGAGCCAACGGCCATCCACACTTCAGTAGAAGTTGCGATCACTGTCGTACACGGCATTGAAGGAACGATGACAAAGCACACACACCAAAACACTATACTTCCAGCGGCGGAAGTCCGCAGGAACTGGAGGACAGAGATGTGTGGTGCGTCCGTCACCGTTCCCGTCGGAAACCAGCGCCACTGCGTCACTAATGTTTTCAACGATGATGAATGGATGAAAGCACAGGTGTTGGATGGCACGGTGGCGCAGCGGTAGAGTTGCTGCCTCACAGCGCTAGAGCCCTGGGTTCGATCCTGACTACGGGTACGGAGGTTATACGTTCTCCCTGTGACTGCGTGGGTTTCCTCCAGGTGCTCCGGTTTCCAACCCACACTCCAAAGACGTACAGGTTTGTAACTTACTTTGTTCTGGTAAAAATTGTCCCTAGTGTGTAGGATAGTGTTAATGTACGGGGTGATCGCTATTCGGCGCGGACTCCCTGGGCTGAAGGGGCTGTTTTCATACTGTATCTCTAAAGTCTAAAGCAAAAGTTTCAAACTAGATTATGTAACCTAATTGATAAAAATTCTTTATGACATACAGTAGTTATAAAATGAAGTTGGTAGTTTAAGGCTCTGTTATGTATCATTATACATTGATGCTGTCAGTGTGGAGTTTGCATGTTCTCCCTGTGACACTCCTATATGGTATAATTTTATATATATATAAATAATATATATACCACACACACACACACACACACACACACACACACACACACACACACACACACACACACACACACACACACACACACACACACACACACACACACACACACACACACACACACACACACACGAGATATAAGGATATAGAAACAAGGAACTGCAGATGCTGGTTAGGTGATGTTTCGGATCGGGACCCTTCTTAATACCGATTATGGTGGAGGGGGGGTAAGGGAAGAAAGCTGGAAGAGAAGAGGGGCTGGAGAAAGCTTGACGTGGTAGGTGAATGCAGGTGGGGGAGGGGGGGGTTGATGGGCAGATGGTTGGACGAAGGCCAACGATGAAAAGACAGAAGGGGTGAGACAAGTGTCCAAGAGTTGAGGATTGTGAAGCCAGAGGAAGGAAGTAGATGGAAGGAGCGGGGGTGGGTGTTAAATAGGTGTGAGTTGAGGTGGGACAGAGGGGAGAGAGGGAGGGAAAGGAAAGGTGGGATGAAGAAAGTGATAGGGGGAGGTGGGGGAGTTTGGTTAGTTTCCTACTCAATGTTCATTCCATTGAGTTTTAAGCAGAATGCAGTGGGTCAGGTAGCATCGTTCGAACCGGCACATTGAGCATTGCATCACGAGGAACTAGAACTAATGGTCTTCTTAACGGGTAAATAACACAATATACAGCGAGACGCATTGAAGGAGCATGTGACAAAGACAGCCAGCTGTTGAGCGCTGGGGTTATTCCATTCAAGACCACTCAGCCCCTCTAGCCTTGCACGCGTTTAGCGTGATCATACCTGGTCTGAGATCTGACTCTTTGTAGTCACTTCTAAGGGCCTGTCCCACTTAGGCGATTTTTTTGGGCGCAAACTTTTCAACATGTTGAAAAATTTTCGGCGACAGTTGGGACAATTTTTGTTGTCGTTTGTTTACGTTGCCGTAGGTGCTGTCGTAGGTTGTCGCCAGGTGTCGTAGGTGAATTCCATTAAAACTAGTC
This sequence comes from Malacoraja senta, assembly GCA_038087875.1. Classification (NCBI taxonomy): domain Eukaryota; kingdom Metazoa; phylum Chordata; class Chondrichthyes; order Rajiformes; family Rajidae; genus Malacoraja; species Malacoraja senta. Next base: position 88,437,470 of record CM075978.1, on the reverse strand, counting down.
CCTGGCAGTCACCTAAAGAGTCGCCTAAGTGAGACAGGCCCATAAGTGGGACAGGCCCTTTATGGCCCTTAAGGGCCTGTCCCACTTGGACGACCTATTCCACGCGTTTAGAAGACCCTAGACGAGTTGAAAAAAATGTCAAGGTCGTGTTGACTCGCCGAAGTAAAAGACCTCCTGCGACCTCCTACGACTATGTCTACGACCTCCTACGACTATATCTACGACCTCCTACCACTATGTCTACGACCTCCTACGACCTCCTACGACTATGTCTACGACCTCCTATGACCCCCCTCGACCTCAGTCTTCCACACCTAAGACCAACTACGACTAGCTACGAGTGGAAAATTATCAGGCCAGTTACTGGACAGTTTTTTCTCGGGCCAGTTACCGACCAATTTTTTCCATGCCGACCTTTTTTTTACTCGTGGAAATTTTTTTATCAGATGGAAAAAACGCCGCAACCTACTTGAGGCCACGAGTACGCGGAAACCACTCACGAGCATGAGGAAGAGTTACGAAGACATCCCACGACCTCGTGGCGACCATGCTGCGAGTATGAGTCAAGGGCAACCTCGGCAGAGGTCGTCAATTAGGTCGTGAAAGTGGGACAGGGGGCTTATTCTTCACTCCCTCTGGCTAACACAAATCATTCACTCTCTGCTTAAAAATTATCGGTAGAGCCGGCATCAATTGCCATCTGGCGAGGTTGTCACAATATTTTGGAAGGATTGAGATGATCGATGGTAGCCCCCGTTAGACATACAGCATAGAATGAGGGCTCTGTCTGCCCTTTCAGCAGCCGAACATTAATCCTCAATGTGCATTTAGTACCGCGTCAGATCAGAGCTTTTTGTCCCTCCTCTTGAGGTCTGTGTTCGCGTGGAGCCACATTTTGCAGCGAATTAGTAATCTGTAAACATGAAGCAGGCAGTTCAAAGTGAAATGCTTTCAGCATATGATTTCATGCTTCGCTTTTAACCTTGAAACAATACTGCAGTCTGTAATTGAGGTGACATCTGCTCCTTGTGGTCAGGGAGACCAAAAAACATCTCCTGCTTCTGAGTTTCCACACTCATGGGCAAAGCAATATTGTCGTGAATATTTGGAAATGATAATTAATGGCGCTGTCAAAGTGTAACCAAAATTGATCATGCGTTTTTCAATAGTAGACAATAGACAATAGGTGCAGGAGTAGGCCATTCAGCCCTTCAAGCCAGCACCGCCATTCAATGTGATCATGGCTGATCATCCCCATTCAGTACCCCGTTCCTGCCTTCTCCCCATATCCCCTGACTCCGCTATTTTTAAGAACCCTATCTAGCTCATCTCCCTACTACCTTCAGGTAGAAGGTACAGGAGCCTGAAGACTGCAACGACCAGGTTCAGGAACAGCTACTTCCCCACAGCCATCGGGCTATTAAACCTGGCTCGGACATAACACTGAACTTTACTAGCCAATACTGTTATTTGCACTTTATCAGTATATTGACCATTGTGTATATATTTATAGAATGCCTTGTAGTAAATGCCTACTATGTTCTGTTGTGCTCAAGCAAAGCAAGAATTTCATTGTCCTACCAGGGACACATGACAATAAACTCACTTGACTTGACTTGACTTGACTAGCTCTCTCTTGAAAACATCCAGAGAACCGGCCTCCACCGCCCTCTGAGGCAGAGAATTCCACAGACTCACCACTCTCTGTGAGAAAAAGTGTTTCCTCATCTCCGTTCTAAATGGTTCACCCCTTATTCTTAAACTGTGGCCCCTGGTTCTGGACTCCCCCAACATCGGGAACATGTTTCCTGCCTCTAGCGTGTCCAAGCCCTTAACATTCAATGTGATCATGGCTGATGTTACTTTGAATCCCTTCATAGAAACATAGAAACATAGAAAACAGGTGCTGGAGGAGGCCATTCTGCCCTTCGGGCCAGCACCGCCGTTCATTGTGATCATGGCTGATCGCCCCAAATCAATAACCCCGTGCCTGCCTTCTCCCCATATCCCTTGACTCCACTAGCCCCTAGAGCTCTATCAGCAACTCTCTCTTAAATCCATCCAGTGACTTGGCCTCCCATTCCCCTCTGTGGTAGGGAATTCCACAAAATTCACAACTCTCTGGGTGAAAACGGAGTCAGTCTCAGTCTCAATCTCAGTCGACCCCGTGACAGAAGGGGGAGGAGTTGTACAGTTTGATAGCCACAGGGAAGAAGGATCTCCTGTGGCGTTCTGTGCTGCATCTTGGTGGAACCAGCCTGTTGCTGAAGGTGCTCCTCAGGTTGACCAGTGTGTCACGGAGGGGGCGAGCTGTATTGTCCAAGATGCTCCTCAGATGCTCCAAGACCAACCTCCCATGAATCCAACTCCAACTCCGCCCCCAGGACGGAGCCGGCCTTCCTAATGAGCTTGTATTCACCTGTCTGAAGAAGTGTCCCGACTTGAAATATCGTCAGTCCATTTTCCCCTGCAGATGGTGCTTGTGTGTTGTGGCATTATCCCAATATATACCAGAGATATATATTCTTATTGAGTACGGGTGTCAGGAGTTATGGAGAAAAGGTAGGAGAATGGTGTTGAGAGGGACAGATAGATCAGCCATGATTAAATGGTGGAGTAGACTCAATGGGCCAAAAGGCCTCTTTCTCCTCCTCTGATTTATTAACTCGTAAGGATTGAAACAAGGAATTGCAGATGCTGTTTTCCCCCCACAGATGCACAGTGAGGTCATGATTGTGCTAATCTGCTATTGACAGCTGTTTCTCAAGCCAGGGATCATAAGGTCATCATAAGGAATAGAAGTAGAATTAGGCCGTTCGGCCCATCATCTACGCCGCCATTCAACCATGGCTGATCTATCTCTCCCTCCTAACCCCATTCTCCTGCCTTCTCCCCATAACCCCCGACACCCGCACCGGATATGGAAAGCTCGTTGTGAAAGGACATCATTGTGCAACCTCTTAGACAATAGGTGCAGGAGTAGGCCATTCGGCCCTTTGAGCCCTGTGAGGCCCTTTGAGCCTCTTCTTCGGCAGAACCTGGGAGTTGACGACGACCTGCTTCCTGCCCAGTTCTGTAGGGTCTGGGGCCTTCTTGCTCCCTTCAAGTTTCATAAGTGGAGTCTTAGAGGCCAGTTGTCCTGGCATGGCAGCATTGGCTGAAGTTGCAGTTGTCGGCCTGGATTGGCGATGCTGTCGATGTCCCCCACCGTTGCTCCATGCCACTGCTGGCCATCCATTGATCCGTCCGCTCAACCTCTGTGGGGCTTCCAGTGGCGCTCGATCTACGCGGACCCCAGGTTGTCGCAGTCTCCAGCGGCCCCCTCCACGGGCAAATGTGAACACAGCGGGTCAGGCAGCATCTGTGGAGAACATGGATAGGTGACGTTTCACAGAGTGCTGGAGTAACTCAGCGGGTCAGGCAACATCTCTGGAGAACATGGATAGGTGACGTTTTGGGTTGGGGCTACTGGTTTAGTTGCGTTTAGAGATACAGTGATGAAACAGGCCCATCGGAACACCAAGACCGCGCCGACTAGTGATCCCCACACACTAACACTATCCTATGCACACTAGGAACAATTTACATTTATACCATGCCAATTGGCCGACAAATCTGTACGTCTTTATAGTGTGGGAGGGAACCAAAGATCTCGGAGAAAACCCACGCAGATCACCTGGAAAAATGTACAAACTCGGTAGAGCCAGCACCCGCAGTCAGGATCGAACCTGGGTCTCTGATGCTGTGTGGTAGCAACTCTACCGTTGCATCAACATGCCTACCATGGATTCTTGAGACTTGAGACTAAGATGTTGTAGCTGTGCATCCTAAATGATTTGCTAAATTCAAGATTTTATTTAGTAAACAAAAAAAAAACAGACTCAGATCCTATCCAGTAATTCTCGGAATGCCTGTTACTGACATTGATACAATTTATGGAATTTTTGAATATGTTCACTCTGGTGCAAATCTGCACGATCTTTGTTGTTCTGGACATCTCGAAATGTGAATGAAAAATAACCAGCAAAAGTCAAGTCAAGTCAAGTGAGTTTATTGTCATGTGTCCCTGGTAGGACAATGAAATTCTTGCTTTGCTTCAGCACAACAGAACATAGTAGGCATTTACTACAAGGCATTCTATAAATATATACACAATTTATGTATACACAATAAAATGTTGAACAATAGACAATAGACAATAGACAATAGACAATAGGTGCAGGAGTAGGCCATTCGGCCCTTCGAGCCAGCACCGCCACTCAATGTGATCATGGCTGATCATCCGTAATCAGTACCACGTTCCGGCCTTCTCCCCATATCCCCTGACTCCGCTATTTTTAAGAGCCCTATCTAGCTCTCTCTTCAAAGCATCCAGAGAACTTGCCTCCACTGCCCTCTGAGGCACAGAATTCCACAGACTCACCACTCTCTGTGAGAAAAAGTGTTTCCTCGTCTCCGTTCTAAATGGCTTACCCCTTATTCTTAAACTGCGGCCCCTGGTTCTGGACATCGGGAACATGTTTCCTGCCTCTAGCTTGTCCAAACCCTTAACAATCTTATATGTTTCAATGAGAAACCCTCTCATCCTTCTAAACTCCAGAGTGTACAAGCCCAGCTGCTCCATTCTCTCAGCATATGGCAGTCCCGCCATCCCGGGAATTAACCTTGTAAACCTACGCTGCACTCCCTCAATAGCAAGAATGTCCTTCCTCAAATTAGGGGACCAAAACTGCACACAATACTCCGGGTGTGGTCTCACTTGGGCTCTGTACAACTGCAGAAGGACCTCTTTGCTCCTATATTCGATTCCTCTTGTTATAAAGGTCAACATGCCATTCGCTTTCTTCACTGCCTGCTATACCTGCATGCTTACTTTCATAGACTGATGTACAAGGACCCCCAGATCCCGTTGTACTTCCCCTTTTCCCAACTTGACGCCATTTAGATAGTAATCTGCCTTCCTGTTTTTGCTACCAAAGTGGATAACCTCACATTTATCCACATTAAACTTCATGGACCTGGAGCTGCATGCATTATTTGTTAGTGAAACATGCGCCTGATTGAAAACATGTCCAAGAAACTGTCTGCCAAACTCCAGAGATCGGAGATAGAGAGTCATAGTCATACAGCACGGGATTAGGCCCGTTCATTCAATCATTAGCGACGCAGTGGTGCTGGTTTCCGACGGGCACGGTGACGGACGCACCACACATCTCTGCCCATTTGTCCGTTGGCCCAACTCATCCATACCAACCAAGGTGGCCCATTGTTCTGCATTTGGTCCATGTTATTCTAAACCTTTCCTATCTACATACCTGTCCAAATATGTGTGTACTTTTATAACATATTTATGATTTAACATTCTCATTCTTTCTGACTTCCCCATTTCTTGATCCCTCTATATTTATGTAATCGCTTCCAGTCCAAAACAACATCTGAGACCTCCTCACGATAATTCTGGCAGCACCAGAGAGCGCCAGAGACTCGGGTTCGATCCTGACCACGGGCGCTGTCTGTACGGAGTTTATACTTTTTCCCCGTGATCTGCGTGGGCGTTCTCCGAGACCTTTTGTTTCATCCCACACTCCAAAGACATACAGGTTTGCAGGTTAATTGTCCCTAGTGTGTAACGAGTGGATGAGAAAGATGAGAAAGATGGGATAACATGAAACTGGTGTGAATGGCTGATCGATGGTCAGTGTGGACTCGGTGGGGTGAAAGAAGGGTCTCGACCCGAAACGTCGCCAATTCCTTCTCTCCATAGATCAGAATCAGAATCAGAATCAGGTTTATTGTCATTCAAACATAGGTTCAAACGAAATTATGTTCAAATGAAATTATGTTCCTGCAGTCCCACTAACAAAAAACACCAAACATTTTCGGAGACCTGCTGCGACCGTGATGGGTGCCGGCAAGTCGCCGAAAAAATTGCGTAAGTGGGAATGGCCCTTAACTCCCAAAGGTGACTTAGTGTCATCGAGTCATGCAGAACGGCCACACAAGCTTTTCGGCCCAACGCATCCGTGCCGACCAAGAAGTCCCATGTATGCAAGCTGACTTGTACCTAAGCTGGTAGACAAAAGTGCTGGAGAAACTCAGCGGGTGCAGCAGCATCTATGGAGCGAAGGAAATAGGCAACGTTTCAGGCCGAAACCCTTCTTCAGACTGATGTAGGGTGGGGGGCGGGGAGAAGAAAGAAGAAAGGAAGAGGTGGAGCCAGAGGGCTGAGGGAGAGCTGAGAAGAGGAGGAGACAGCAAGGGCTACCGGAAATTGGAGAATTCAATGTTTATGCCGCTAAGGTGCCGACTGCCCAGAAGAAACTACCAGTGCAGACTATCTAAGCTGACTTGTACCTGTAACCCTCGTGGTGAGACCAGGCAATGCTGAAAGATGGAAGAAAAGTCAAATTAATTTTGGCATCTAGTGCGTTGCGGTCCAGTTTTGTGTTGCTGAATCAGTCACGATATGTCATTAAAAAAAATGCGGACCACAATTGGATGGGTTCTGTCCTGCAGGTTGATAATTCAGGAGGGAAGGACTGACCGTCTGTGCAGGTGCGGAGCATCATGTTGGAAGAGCATCTGATCAGGCTGTCATTTGAGATCTGTCTCTTCAGGAATTAATTGCTTTGCTTCCCTTTACTGCACTGTAAATGACAAAGACAAAAATGCTTTTTATACCTTCCTTTACCTCATGTTTGACTTCGCAAGGTCAATCGTTTTAAGAAAAGGAAGAAGTGTCTCGACCCGAAATGTCACCCATTATCTTCTCTCCAGAGATGCTGCCTGCCCCGTTGAGTTACTCCAGCTTTTTGTGCCTATCTTTTGTTTGACACCAAAATATATTTGAGTTCAAATTAGGGCCGCTCTTTTCTTTAAAATAAAAGTTTAAGATTTGTTGTTAAAGAAAGAACTGCAGATGCTGGAAAAACAGAAGGTAGACAAAAATGATGGAGAAACCCAGCGGGTGAGGCAGCATCTATGGAGCGAAGGAATAGGTGACGTTTCGGACCCGAAACGTCACCTATTCCTTCGCTCCGTAGATGCTGCCTCACCCGCTGAGTTTCTCCAGCATTTTTGTCTACCTTCGATTTATTGTTATCTCAGGCAACAGGATGCAGTGAAAAGATTTTGTCTGCTTTCGGTCCAATCCAATCAAATAATACTGTACAAGGATACACTCAGGCCACACACAAGTACAATGGGTGGAATGAGGAGAAAAGTACCAAGAGTCACACCCCAGCGGTATGAACATTGACTTCTCCAATTTCAGGTAGTCCCTGCTTTCTCCCTCCTTCCCCTCCCCTTCCCAGCTCTCCCACAGCCCACTGTCTCCGCCTCTTCCTTTCTTCTTCCCGCCCCCCCCCCCACACTCGACATCAGTCTGAAGAAGGGTCTCGACCTGAAACGTCGCCTATTCCTTTGCTCCATAGATGCTGCCTCACCAGCTGAGTTCCTCCAGCATTTTTGTCTACCTTCGGTTTTTCCAGCATCTGCAGTTCCTTCTTAAACAAGAGGCAAGAGTGTTGTACTGTCATACGTCCCAGATAGAACAATGACATTCTTACTTCAAGAGTCAAGAGAGTTTATTGTCATGTGTCCCAGATAGGACAATGAAATTCTTGCTTTCCTGCAGCACAACAGAATATTGTGGTCATAAATACAGATCAGATCAGGGTGTCCATATATATATACACACATAAATAAACAGATAAAGTGCAATAGGCTGTTCAGAGTTTGTTTGAAGTTGTGTTTAATAGTCTGATGGCTGTGGGGAAGTGGCTATTCCTGAACCTGGATGTACCAGATTTCAGGCTCCTGTACCTTCTACCTGAAGGTAGTGGGGAGATGAGTGTGTGGCCAGGATGGTGTGGGTCCTTGATGATGCTGCCAGCCTTTTTGAGGCAGCGACTGCGACAGATCCCCTCGATGGAAGGGAGGTCAGAGCCGATGATGGACTGGGCAGTGTTTACTACTTTTTGCAGCCTTTTCTGCTCCTGGATGCTCAGGTTGCCGAACCAAGCCACGATGCAACCGGTCAGCATGCTCTCTACTGTGCACCTGTAGAAGTTAGAGAGAGTCCTCCTTGACAAACTGAGTCTCCGTAATCTTCTCAGGAAGTAGAGGCGCTGATGTGCTTTCTTTGTGATTGCATCAGTGTTCTGGGACCAGGAGAGATCTTCGGAAATATGAACGCCCAGGAATTTGAAGCTCTTGACCTTCTCCACCATCGACCCGTTGATATAAACGGGACTGTGGGTCCCCATCCTACCCCTTCCGAAGTCCACAATCAGTTCCTTGGTTTTGCTGGCGTTGAGAGCTAGGTTATTGTGCTGGCACCATTTGGTCAATCGGTCGATCTCACTTCTATACTCTGACTCATCTCCATCAGTGATACGTCCCACAACAGTGGTGTCGTCGGCGAACTTGATGATGGAGTTTGCAGCAGCACAACAGAATATGTAAACATAGTACACTGTAAATAATATAATAAATATAATGAAACAATATGTGGATGGCCGCACTAGAGAAGGGGCTAAAACCGAGCTCCTCTTGGGATCTAGGGCAGGATAAGTAAACGAAGAGTTAGTGGGGAGCGCTTTGGCACTATTACCATAATTCAATTTGTTTTGAATTAAATAAGGAAAAGGATAGCACCACTCCAAAAGATGAAGCCCTAAAGAACAGTGGTGCATCTGGTAGAGCCACTGCCTCGCTGCGCCAGAGACACAGGTTCGATCCTGCCCTCGGGTGCTGTCTGTGTGGAGTTTGCACGTTCTCCATGTGACCGTGCGGGTTTCTTCCGGCTGCTCCGGTTCTCTTCCACATCCCAAAGACGTGAGGTTGTAGGTTAATCGGCCGCTCTGTAAATAGCCCCCCAGTGTGAGGGAGTGGGTCATAAGGTCATCAGTGATAGGAGTAGAATTAGGCCATTCGGCCCATCAAGTCTACTCCACCATTCAATCATGGCTGATCTACCTCTCCCTCCGAACCCCATTCTCCTGCCTTCTCCCCATAACCTCTGACACCTGTACTAATCAAGAATCTATCCATCTCTGCCTTGAACATATCTATGACCTCCACAGCCTTCTGTGGAAAAGAATTCTACAGATTCACCACCCTCTGACTAAAAAAATGTCTCCCCATCTCCTTCCTAAAAGAACCTCCTTTAATTCTGATGAGGAAGTGGGATAACATAGAACTAGTCTGAACGATTCATTAATGGTTGGTGTGGACTCAGTGGGTAGAAGGGTTTCAAACAAGAGATTCCAAGAGTTTAGGACCAGCATGTTCCTGTTAGAGTGAAGGGCAAAAACTGAATGACAAGAGATATTGAGGCACAGGTCATGAAAAAGGAGGTCTACTGTATATATGGTATAGGTAGTTGGATCAAGTGCATCCATTGAGAAGTACAGGAGATGGAGGAGTAGACTGAAGTGGGAATCAAGATGTCAAAGATGATACGTGACATGATGGCGCAGCGGTAGAGTTGCTGCCTTATGCCCCTGTCCCACTTAGGCATTTTTTTAGGCGGCTACAGGCGACTAGGCTGTTGCCACATGATCGCCAGGGTGTCGCCTGTACGGTCGTGAGTCGTCTCCTCAGCCGCCCAAAGAATCGTAGCGTCTTTCTGGTCGCCGCTGGATTTTGGAATGTTCGAAACTTTTCGGCAACAGTCGGCGACAATTGGCTTGACGCTAATCAGCGTAGCTTGACTTCTCCTGACGTAGGTGCTGTCGTAGGTTGTCGCCAGGATGACGTAGGTTGTCGCCGGTGCCGACTTCGGTGAATTCCATTGGCGACTACCGACGTCAACCGGCGACAGGTACCGGCGACGGAAATGTCTTACCCTGTCGTAGCTTGTCGCTGGTGGACGTAGGTTGTCGTAGGTGTGGTCGTAGGTGGACGTCCTAATGGGTCGCCGGTTGTCGGTAGCTTGCCGTGGCTGGACGTCGACTAGGTGGTAGGTTGTTGTAGACATTGTCGTAGGGCGACCTGCTAAGACTATGACAGTCGCCGGCAGTCGCCAAAAAATCGCCTAAGTGGGACAGGCCCATTACAGAGCCAGAGACCCGGGTTCGATCCTGACGACGAGTGCTGTCTGTACACAGTTTGTACGCTCTCCCCGTGAACTGCATGGGTTTTCCCCGGGTGCTCCGGTTTCCTCCCACACTCCAGAGACGTACAGGTTTGTACCTTAATTGGCTTGGTAAAATTGTAAAATTGTCCTCAGTGTGTGTAGAATAGTGTTAATGTGCGGGGATCGCTGGTGGGCCGAAGGGCCTGTTTCCGAGCTGTATCTCTAAACTAAAGTGAACTAAACATAGCTCTGGCAGATAGGTAATGGGAGAATCAGAAAGAGATTCTGCAAGCATATTAAGACTTCAAAGCATCAGGCATTAATCCCTGACAAATTAGGGCTATGTTCCCTGGAATTGAAAAGGTCAAGATTTGAATGAAACTTTCAACATAATAATCAGAACAGATAGGATAGAAAATGAAATAGACTTCTACTAATTGGTGAGTCCAACATGGAGACAGACGTCCTGGGATTGTGCTTGGGAAACTGTGAAATAATCAGAGGTTATTGGCAGGGTTGCACGCTCTTCTACCAATGACAAGTCAACGCTCGATCAGATCTGAATCTCATATCTGGAGTTTAGAAGGATGAGAGGGTATCTTATTGAAACATATAAGATTATTAAGGGTTTGGACACGCTAGAGGCAGGAAACATGTTCCCGATGTTGGGGGAGTCCAGAACCAGGGGCCATAGTTTAAGAATAAGGAGTAAGCCATTTAGAACGGAGACGAGGAAACACTTTTTCACACAGCGAGTGGTGAGTCTGTGGAATTCTCTGCCTCAGAGGGCGGTGGAGGCAGGTTCTCTGGATGCTTTCAAGAGAGAGCTAGATGGGGCTCTTAAAAATAGCGGAGTCAGGGGATATGGGGAGAAGGCAGGAACGGGGTACTGATTGGGGATGATCAGCCATGATCACATTGAATGGCGGTGCTGGCTCGAAGGGCCAAATGGCCTACTCCTGCACCTATTGTCTATTGTCTGTAACCTGAGAATCGCAGATTGGTTTGTAGGGATACTGAGAAAAAGGATGCTTTTGGAGCGTGGTCTTAGAATTGCAATGATCTCATTAAATGACGCTACGAGCTTGCGGAGCTAATTGGCCGCTCCTGGTTCCGTGCGCTGTTGTCCTTCCCCGGTGCGTCAGAACCTTGCTTAAAAATGGGCGCAAGATAGCAGCGGCCTATGATGGCGAGCAGGAAGGATACAGATTCCCACTGCTGTGGAAAACGGGTCTCACCGTCAACTGTACACACTGACGCACGGTTCCCCACTATTAAAGCTGACATCCTTTCATCTCAGCAGATGCATCACATTGACGAGTAGCCATGACAACTTGCCTCACGGTGGGAGAGACTCAATCAAGGGCCAGGAATGATTCTGATGAGTTACTGATTTCTAATCAAGTCGAAGAGCACTTTTCTTTGTAGCAATTGCTATTTATTTTTAAACGAAAAGATCATTCATGTTTTATTATCATTAATGTTTAGTGTTTTCTGAATCATTCGTAGCTGTCACTGTATGTCATGTTGTTACTTGTGGGCGGAGCACCAAGGCAAATTCCTTGTATGTGAATACTTGGCCAATAAACTTACTTACTTACTTACTTATTGGTTCAGATCATTATTGTTTATCCCCGACCTGCAGCGTTTTCAACTCTTGAGTCAGAAGCGTACATCTCCCATCGTGCAGGGAGAACTGCAGACGCTGGTTTATACCGAAGATAGACACAAAATGCTGGAGTAACTCAGCGGACAGGCAGCATCTCTGTTTCGAGAGAGAGTCAAGGGCCTGTCCCACTTACGCGACCTTTACAGGTGGCTGCAGGCACCCGTGATAGGTCGCCGAAATTTGACGACCTACGACGCTACGACTCTTTGGAGACCTCTAACGACCATAGAGACCTCTCACGACCTAACAGGCTGTATGGTCATGAGAGGTCACCTATGGTCATGAGAGGTCACCCACGACATGTCGCCAGGGTGGCCTGTATGGTCGTGGCTTACCCCTTATTCTTAAACTGTGGCCCCTGGTTCTGGACTCCCCCAACATCGGGAACATGTTTCCTGCTCTAGCGTGTTCAAACCCTTAATAATCTTATAAGTTTCAATAAGATCCCATCTCATCCTTCTAAACTCCAGAGTATACAAGCCCAGCCGCTCCATTCACTCAGCATATGACAGTCCCGCCATCCCGGGAATTAACCTTGTAAACCTACGCTGCACTCCCTCAATAGCAAGAATGTCCATCCTCAAATTAGGGGACCATGTTCCCGATGTTGGGGGTGTCCAGAACCAGGGGCCACAGTTTAAGAATAAGGGGTAAGCCATTTAGAGCAGAGATGAGGAAACACTTTTTCACACAGAAAGTTGTGAGTCTGTGGAATTCTCCGCCTCAGAGGCGGGTGGAGGCCGGTTCTCTGGATGCTTTCAAGAGAGAGCTAGATGGGCTTTTAAAAATAGCGGAGTCAGGGGATATGGGAGAAGGCAGGAACGGGGTACTGATTGGGGATGATCAGCCATGATCACATTGGATGGCGGTGCTGGCTTGAAGGGCTGAATGGCCAACTCCTGCACCTATTGTCTATTGTCTATTGTCTTATTTCTAAAAGCAAATGAAAGTACTGGAGTAATTTAGTGGGTCAGGCAGCATCTCTGGAGGACATGGATGGGCGACGTTTAGGGTTGGGACTTTGTGCTTGCATAATATTATGGGGCTCACATGATATCTCTGTGCGATCAAGGTTCAGACACGCTGGGAGGCCCTTTTATTTATGTGCTAGATTCAGGGGAATTAACAGTAAAGTGATAGGGACAGATGGCTGGAAAATGGATATGGACTTTTTCTTTGGTTTCCACAACACAGTAACAATATTCTATTTGCATCAGGAAAATTATTCTTTTCAATTATCTGGCACTTACTGAGCTGCTCCTTTGAAAAGCTCGACCATGTTCTTTGAAACCTGCAGCGGCAGAGTCTTTGATCTTGCAGTGTTCTGAAGGAAAGCAATTTCTACGTTGAATGAGGCTAAATTTGCATCTGTCACAATCCAAACAATTATAGCACCTTTAGTTGAAAGATAAAAAGCTTTGGTCTAAAATGCCACACGCAGCTTTACTCTATTCTGGTAACGAAATTGCTTTCGCAACACTTTGGGTAATTCAGCCAGCTTCATGCAGCTAAGCACGAATGAAAGACAAGAGTTTAGGCTCAGAGAATAACTGGCAATGATTGAAAAGTTAAAGATTCACTGGTAACACTGCCTCGCGAGCAAAATTAATGTCCAGCTTTGCTGGTTGCTCCAGCTTTGCTGGTTGCTATCCAATAGACAATAGCCAATAGGTGTAGGAGTAGGCCATTCAGCCCTTCGAGCCAGCACCGCCATTCAATGTGATCGTGGCTGATCATCCCCAATCAGTACCCCGTTCCTGCCTTCTTCCCATATCCCCTGACTCCGCTATTTTTAAGAGCCCTATCTAGCTCTCTCTAGAAAGCATCCAGAGAACCTGCCTCCACTGCCCTCTGAGGCAGAGAATTCCACAGACCACAGATCATAGTATTGATTGTGTTGAATCGCAGCCCTTAGTGAAGAACAAATCATATCTGCGGGAAAACCACTGTCTTCCCAAAGGGGAGATCGAACTCTCGAAAGATTCCTTTGATGCTGTTGGAGCTGTGCGTTCATATACTGACATGTGAACCTGGCATGTCGTAGTCACAGAGTCATAGAATGATACACTGTGAAAACAGGCCCTTCGACCCAACTTGCCCACACCAGCCAACATGTCCCAGCTACACTAGTGCCACATGCCTGCGTTTGGTCCTATCCCTCTAAACTTGTCCTATCCATGTACCTGCCAAACTGTTTCTTCCTGCCTCAACTACCTCCTCTGGCAGCTTGTTTCATACACCCACCACCCTTTGTGTGAAAAAGTTACCCCTCAGATTCCTATTAAATCTTTTCCCCTTCACCTTAAACCTATGTCCTCTGGTTCTCGATTCCTTGACTCTGGGCAAGAGACTCTGTGCATCTACCCGATCTATTCCTCTCATGATTTGATATACCTCTACAAGTTCACCCCTTATCCTCCTGCACTCCATGGAATAGAGTCCCAGCCTACTCAACCTCTCCCTATAGCTCAGACCCTCTAGTCCTGGCAACATCCTCGTAAATCGTCTCTTTACCCTTTCCAGCTTGACAGCATCGTTCCTATAACACGGTGCCCAGAACTGAACATACTTTAAATGTGGTCTCACCAACGTCATACAATTGTCTGCCTCAGATGGCGGTGGAGGCCGGTTCTCTGGATACTTTCAAGAGAGAGCTGGATAGGGCTCTTAAAGATAGTGGAGTCAGGGGATATGGGGAGAAGGCAGGAACGGGCTACTGATTGGGGATGATCAGCCATGATCACATTGAATGGCAGTGTTGGCTCGAAGGGCCGAATGGCCTACTCCTGCACCTATTGTCTATTGTCTATGGTAGTCAAAAGTGCTGGAGAAACTCAGCGGGTGCAGCAGCATCTATGGAGCGAAGGAAATAGGCAACGTTTAGGGCCGAAACCCTTCTTCAGTCTATTGTCTATTGTCTTTTGTCTATTGTCTATTGCAACGTGACCTCCCAGCTTCTATACTGTACGGTCACGGAGAGAACGTACATACTCCATACAGACAACACCCATGGTCGGGATGGAAGCCGCTGTATCCGGCGCTGTTAGGCAGCACCTCCACTGCTGCACCACTGTGCCGCCCCTTTGTAACACAAGCTTGCAGCAGCTTGTTGTTTGCCAAAAACAAGTGTGACAGAGGCTCAGGCGTTAATAACTACATTAGAACTCTGAACACAAACAGAGAGAATTCATTGGAAATGAGTAACAGCCGCAGGTGATAGCTAAAATTAGAGAGATTAATAAATTGAACCAAGAAAGGTGTTGCTTGGTTCCAGCTTGTCTATTTAAAGGCCACTGCCTTATTCTGAAACGCACGCCTCCAGATTCACGGACAGTTTCTCCCCAGCTGTTATCAGGCAACTGAACCATCCTGCCACAACCAGAGAGCAGTGCTGAACTACTATCTACCTCATTGGTGACCCTCAGACTATCCTTGATCGGACTTTGCTGGCTTTACCTTGCACTGAATGTTATTCCCTTATCATGTATCTGTACACTGTAACTGGCTCGATTGTAATCATGTATTGTCTTTCCGCTGGCTGGTTAGCACGTGACAAAAGCTTGTCACTGTACCTCGGTACACGTGACAATATACTGAACTAAACTTTTCACTGCTCCTCAGAAAACAGGATGACAACCGGCAAAGCTGGACTAATTTAAAGTCAATAAAACTAATCTGAACTAAACCAAACTGAAGTGGTTTGTTTTCAGGCAGATGTTTAAACTGATTATCATGGATATTTAACATGTAAATAAACTCTTGCACAATCTGGAAGTGGATTCAGTTTATTTTATTTTATTTTTGATATAGACAATAAACAATAGACAGTAGAAACATAGAAACATAGAAAATAGGTGCAGGAGTAGGCCATTCGGCCCTTCGAGCCAGCACCGCCATTCAATGTGATCATGGCTGATCATCCCAAATCAGTACCCCGTTCCTGCCTTCTCCCCATATCCCCTGACTCCGCCATTTTTAAGAGCCATATCTAGCTCTCTCTTCAAAGCATCCAGAGAACCTGCCTCCACCACCCTCTGAGGCAGAGAATTCCACACTCACAACTCTCTGTGAGAAAAAGTGATTCCTCGTCTCCGTTCTAAATGGCTTACCCCTTATTCTTAAACTGTGGCCCCTGGTTCTGGACTCCCCCAACATCGGGAACATGTTTCCTGCCTCTAGTGTGTCCAAGCCCTTAACAATCTTATATGAGATCCCCTCTGATCCTTCTAAACTCCAGAGTGTACAAGCCCAGCTGCTCCATTCTCTCAGCATATGACAGTCCTGCCATCCCGGGAACTAACCTTGTAAACCTACGCTGCACTCCCTCAATAGCAAGAATGTCCTTCCTCAAATTAGGGGACCAAAACTGTACCACAATACTCCAGGTGTGGTCTCACTAGGGCCCTGTACAACGTGGAAAGTCCACAACGACCAGCGATCACCCGATCACACTGGTTCTATGCTATCCTACTTTCTCAACCACGCGAGTGATAATTTACGGACGGCCAATTAGCCTACAAACCTGCATGCCTTTGGGATATGGGAGGAAACCGGAGCGCCTGGAGGAAACCCACAGGGTCAGAGGGAGAACGTGCAATCTCTGTGCAGACAGCAACCTGTGGTTAGGATCGAACCCGTGTCTCTGGCACCATGAGGTAACGGCTCTACCCGCTGCACCACCAAGGAGAGGTAGAGGTGTAAACTGAGCAGGCCCTGCCTTGTAAAAGCAGACAACATACTCAAAGACTTTGCTATTGAGGGAGTGCAGCGTAGGTTCACAAGGTTAATTCCCGGGATGGCGGGGACTGTCATATGCTGAGAGAATGGAGCGGCTGGGCTTGTACACTCTGGAGTTTAGAAGGATGAGAGGGGATCTTATTGAAATACATAAGATTATTAAGGGTTTGGACACGCTAGGGGCAGGAAACATGTTCCCGATGTTGGGGGAGTCCAGAACCAGGGGCCACAGTTTAAGAATAAGGAGTAAGCCATTTAGAACGGAGACGAGGAAACACTTTTTCACACAGAGAGTGGTGAGTCTGTGGAATTCCCTGCCTCAGAGGGCGGTGGAGGCCGGTTCTCTGGATGCTTTCAAGAGATAGCTAGATGGGGCTCTTAAAGATAGCGGAGTCAGGGGGTATGGAGAGAAGTCAGGAACGGGGTACTGATTGGAGATGATCAGAATTATCACATTGAATGGCGGCGCTAGCACGAAGGGCCGAATGGCCTACTCCTGCACCTATTGTCTATTGACTTGTCCCACCCCGATGTTTCCTCCTTCTTCCTGGGGAAGATAAAATGTGACTAGTGTAAGTGGGTGCCTGATGGTACGCGGTGGGCTGTTTGCCGTGCTCGATAACGCTATAGATGTGTAGGAAGGAACTGCAGATGTTGAAGAAACGTCACCCATTCCTTCTCTCCAGTAATGCTGCCTGTCCCGCTGGGTTACTCCAGTGCCCCTGTCCCACTTCCGTGTCCTCAGCACGCTAATTACGCGACCTCGTCGTCGCCGTTGAGGCACACGGGTATCGTAGGGCCGCAATACGCCTGCGTGCATACGCGCTACGTCACGCCGGAGACGCGCAAAGATTTCGTTTCGCTACAAAATCCGGGAGCGCCGCGCGATACCGCGCACAACTCCGCGCTTCCCCATGCCACCGTCCCGCGCAGCTCACACGATACCCGTGCGCCTAAACGCGACGACGAGGTTGCGTAATTTAGCGTGCCAAGGACACTACAGTAAGTGGGGACAGGGGGCTTAACTCTACAGGTGTCTAAACTTTCCAAAAGAATGTCTGGTGTCTGTCTACTTTATTAAATCCTTTCAAAACCTTTCAACTGGATTAGGTTTCCTCTTGCCCCGTGGCCGGCAGTGGGTCCAGGGGGGCTCCGGCAAACGAGAGGGTTTGTGGCATTCAACTCTTGTCAGCTCTTGAAGCAGGTGACAAATCAGGTGAGCTGGCAGCACCATTCATCACGTCACGGGAATAAGCTGCGGAAAGTTGCTTCTGAGCGGCCATTAGTGTGACAGATGAGCTTCCCGAAGACGGAGAATGTTTAATGTACCGCTGAATGACGGCTGTGAGCGATTTGCTACTTTATAAAGGGAGGGAGGCAAGCTGATGCCTGCCTCGGCCTCCTGCATTTAGGCTATCAGCACTGTTGCATCCGTGCTACGTGAGCAGAATAAATAGCAGTGTCGACTGTATCAGCCCACGCGTATAGATTGATACCCAGTTTATGACTCAAGCAAAATAGACCAAGAGATCAAGAAAAGGCTCGTATTTTTAATCACTTTTACAAGACTGGTCACAGAGTCTTACAGCATGGAAACATGCCCTCTGGCCCAACTTTCCCACATCTACACCAGTCCCATCTGCCCACGTTTGGCTCGTATCCCTCTAAACCTGTCCCATCCATGTACACGTCTAAATGTTTCTTCAACGTTGCGATAGTCCCAGCCTCAACTGCCTCCTCCGGCAGCTCGTTCCAGACACCCATCGCCCTTTGCGTGAAAAAGTTACCCCTCAGGTTCCTATTAAATCTTCCCAGCCCCCCCCCCCCTCCCCCCACCCCCCCACCATAAACCTATGTCGTCTGGCTCGCAATTCCACTACTCCGGGCTCGAGACTGCATCTACCCGATCTATTCCAATCATGATTTTGTACACCTTGGAAAAGATCAGAAGATGTGTCTCGACCCGAAACGTCACCTATTCCTTCGCTCCATAGATGCTGCCTCACCCGCTGAGTTTCTCCAGCATTTTTTGTCTACCACAGAAGACGTATCTCTATAAGATAGAGGACATGACATGGATCTGACATGGACATCACACGCTGCCGCACTGGTGAGTAAGGCAAGGCAGCGCCTTTACCACCTCAGGCGATTGAGGAAATTCACAGTGTCTCTGAGGATCCTCCAGTGCTTCTACTCAGCGGCTGTGGAAAGCATCTTGTCTGGAAACATCACAATCTGGTTTGGGAACTGCTCTGCCCAGGACAAGAAGGCTCTGCAGAGAGTAGTGCGTTCGGCTCCGAACGCACTATGGAGGACACTCGCCCCCCTTGCAGGAACTATACATCAGAAGGTGCAGATCCAGTGCCAACAGGATCATGGGGGACCCCTTCCACCCCAGCAACGGACTGTTCCAGCTGCTAAGCGACTTTGAGTCCTGAAAAGCGCTATATAAATAAAATCTATTATTATTATTATTACGGTCAGGCAAACGCCTCCGTTGCCATGCTGTGAAAACAGAGGATAAGAAGGAGTTTCTTCCCAGAGGCCATTAGGACTGTAAACTCCCATCTCCCCAGGGACTAACTTTACTGAACCAATCTACTGTTGTGCGGTATCTTTTTAAAATTGCTGTTTTTTTTTTCTTTTTTCTCATCCCACAAATATGTAATATGTGATTCTGTTCCATTCTGTTTTGTGGTTTGTTTGCACAATCCGCGAGCATTGCCACTTTTCATTTCACTGCACATCTCGTATGTGTATGTGACGAATAAACTTGACTTGACTTGACGTAGGTTGGAGCGGAGAGGGCAAAGTTTAAAGCGGATGTAGGGGGCACATTTTTACACAGAGGGTGGTGGGTGCCTGGAACGCGCGGCCAGGGGTGGTGGTGGAGGGGGCGGTTACGATAGTGGTGCTTATGAGGCTTTTAGATAGGTTGATGGATGTGCAGGGAATGGAGGGATATGGAGCGTGTGTAGGCAGAGGAGATCAGTTTAACATGTTCAACACAGACAATGTGGGCCGAAGGGCCTGTTCCTGTGCTGTGCTTTTCTATGTTCTGACTGCTGGAACCACATAAGCTTCTCAAAGGCTGATTTTTGTAGCTTTGAAAAATAGTCACGGCATAGGGGCCACCAATTTGCACGCAGAGAGACATAATATGAATAATCAAATGATCTTGCTGTTTAATGAGATAAAATCAGAAAATGTCAACGCATTGCGGGAATCAGGAAACCCGCATGGGACGAGAAACAGAATGAACATTTCAGAATAGTGGATTGATTGATTGATTTCTTGTAGGACACAGCATGGAGTCCGCGCGGAGTCCGCGCTGACCACCGATCACACTAGCTTAGTTAAGTCTAGAGATGCAGCGCAGAAACAGGCCCTTCAGCCCACCGAGTCCCCGCCGACCAGCGATCCCCGCACACTAACACGAATCCTACACCCACTAGGGATAATTTACACATACACCAAGCCAATTAGCCTACATACCTGTACGTCTTTGGAGTTCCATGCTATCCTACTGGTTCTATGTTATGGTGGACAAAAATGCTGGAGAAACTCAGCGGGTGAGGCAGCATCTATGGAACGAAGGAATAGGTGACATTTCGGGTCGAGGCTGATCTTATGTTATCTTACTTTTGCACCCATTCCCTCCGCGCTAGGGACGATTTACAGATGCCAACTAACCTACTGACCTCCAAGTCTTTGGGATGTCGGAGGAAACCGGAGCACCCGGAGAAAACCCACGGGGTCACCCAGGCGGATGATCAGCCGTGATCACATTGAATGGCGGTGCTGGCTTGAAGGGCCGTCTGGCCTACTCCTGCACCTATTGTCTATTGTCTATTGTCACAGGGAGAACGTGCCAACTCCACACAGAGAGCACCTGAGGTCAGGATCGCACCCATATTTCTGGCGATGTGATTGAAAATAATTATGAGCTATTCTGATTTAATGTGACCCTTTAATATTCCTCTTTGTATTCATATCATTTTTTTTTTTGCCAACAGCTTTCTAAAATTCATTATTTTTTTGGTTGCACTGAAGACTATGTGTTTTCTTCTAAACCAGTATTATGGTTATCTGTATTATTGATTTTTCTAGTTTAGTTTAGAGATATGGCACGGAAACAGGCCCTTCGGCCCACCGGGTTCATGCTGACCAACGATCCCCGCACATTAACACTACCCTACACACACTAGGGATAATTTTCAGAATTATACATTTATAGCAAGCCACTTAACCCACAAACCTGCACGTCTTTGGAGTGTGGGAGGAAACCGGAGCACCCGGAGAAATCCCACGCACGTCACGGGGAGAACGTACAAACTCCGTACAGACAAGCACCCGTAGTCAGGATCGAACCTGGGTCTCTGGAACTGTCAGGCAGCAACTCTACTGCTACACCACCGTATGTTATTTGTGTGTATTGTGTTTACAGATCTCAATGCTGCCATAAATAAGGAATCCATTGTTCCAGTGTTGGTACAGATATGACAAGTAAACACTCTTGGCTCTTGACACAGTGATGTTGATGAAACTGGCAGTCGGGTTTAATCCAGCTAAATATGTGCTGATACATTTTGGGATTACTGATGGGGCCAGGGCATACAGCATGAATGGGTGGGTCATGGGACAATAATAGGGACATGGGATAATTGGACAATAATAGACAATAGGTGCAGGAGTAGGCCATTCAGCCTTTTGAGCCAGCACAGCTATTCACTGTGATCATGGCTGATCTTCCCCAATCAGTACCCCGTTCCTGCCTTCTCCCCATATCCCTTGACTCCGCTATTTTTCCTCATCTCCGTTCTAAGTGGCCAACCTCTTATTCTTAAACTGTGTGGCCCCTGGTTCAGGACTCCCCCAACATCGGGAATATGTTTCCTGCCTCTAGTGTGTCCAATCCCTAAATAATCTTATATGTTTCAGTAAGATCCCCTCTCATCCTTCTAAACTCCAGAGTATACAAGCCCAGTCGCTCCATTCTCTCAGCATACGACAGCCCCGCCGTCCTGGGAATTAACCTGGTGAACCTACACTGCACTCCCTTAATAGCAAGAATATTGATGAACAGTGGGACCTTGCTCTCCCAGTCCAAAGATCCTTGAAATTGGCAGCTTCCTGGTTCGATAACATGGTTAGAGAAGGCCTGGCAGCCTTTATTAGTCAGAGCGGTGAATATAAAACAGAGAGGTAGGTGATGATTCAGATGCCCAATTAATTCCAGTTATAATTAACACGTACAAATACAATGAATGCGTTGGTGGACATATTTCACAGGCTGATTGAAGGGTGGTTGTACAATTTGAAGGGTGGTTGTACAATTTGGAGTTTTGACTAGCAATCTGATCTATGGTCCTATTCATCTGTCAGCAGCAGGTCTGACTGTATCTCGAGCTTCATGTTAAGTGTATTGTAACTCCAGCATCTATTGAACGACCTACATTTACATCTTTTTCTTCAGGGAATAATTTTGGACGTAGAGTATAATGTACAGGTCCACCACCGATTTTCCGGCACCCCTGGTTCCAGAGCCTTCATGGATTATCCGTGTTGCCGGACCAACAGAGATCATGGCCTCCGAGAGACAATAGACAATAGGTGCAGGAGTAGGCCATTCGGCCCTTCGAGCCAGCACCGCCATTCAATGTGATCATGGCTGATCATCCCCAATCAGTACCCCGTTCCTGCCTTCTCCCCATATCCCCTGACTCCGCTATTTTTAAGAGCCCTATCTAGCTCTCTCTTGAAAGCATCCAGAGAACCGGCCTCCACCGCCCTCTGAGGCAGAGAATTCCACAGACTCACCACTCTCTGTGAGAAAAAGTGTTTCCTCGTCTCCGTTCTAAATGGCTTACTCCTTATTCTTAAACTGTGGCCCCTGGTTCTGGACTCCCCCAACATCGGGAACATGTTTCCTTCCTCTAGTGTGTCCAAACCCTTAACAATCTTATATGTTTCAATGAGATAACCTCTCATCCTTCAAAAAGAGAAGAGTCCAGGGGTACCGGAATGTTCCGCCTAGGCCTCCGAGGGGCCGAGACACCGGCCTGCACAAAGTGGGCCTCGGAAGTCGGCTGTGGGAACGGATCTGCCGGCTCTGGCCGGGCCGGTGTTCCAGAGCCCCTGCCGCAGGGGGGCAGATTGGACCACCCAATCGGCCGCGGAAGTCCCGATGAGGTCGAGATCGGCCGTCTCACCCGGCCTGAGCGACACATTTTCGGGGGGAGTTCCGGGGGGGGATTTCAAGCGCGCTCTCGTAATTTAATCCGGATTAAAGGAGGTGCCGGACCTAGGATTGCCAACTGTCCCGTATTAGCCAGGTCATCCCGTATTTTGGGCTAAATTGGTTTGTCCGTATGGGGGACTTCCTTGTCCCATATTTGACTGCTACTACTCAGGACGAGGGGAATGTCGGGTCGGAGCGCCGCGTCCCGACGTAGTGCAGCCCATGGAGTGCAGCAGCAGCAGCAGCAGCGCCTCGCCCGTGGCCCCGTCGGTCGGTCGGCAGCCCGGCAAGCTGTCTGACCTTCGGACCTTCGCTTACCGCCGCCACCACCACCACCCCTCCTTCTCATGGCCGATCATCGGTTCATGAGTTGGATGGGCGCCGGAAGACGAGGAAACACTTTTTCTCACAGAGCGTGGTGAGTCCCTTATTGCCATAGAGGGAGTGCAGAGAAGGTTCACCAGACTGATTCCTGGGATGTCAGGACTGTCTTATGAAGAAAGACTGGAAAGACTTGGTTTATACTCTCTAGAATTT
Source organism: Malacoraja senta (assembly GCA_038087875.1). Classification (NCBI taxonomy): domain Eukaryota; kingdom Metazoa; phylum Chordata; class Chondrichthyes; order Rajiformes; family Rajidae; genus Malacoraja; species Malacoraja senta. Next base: position 88,414,205 of record CM075978.1, on the reverse strand, counting down.
AGGAGATTGAGAGGGGATCTTATAGAAACTTACAAAATTCTTAAGGGGTTGGACAGGCTAGATGCAGGAAGATTGCTCCCGATGTTGGGGAAGTCCAGGACAAGGGGTCACAGCTTAAGGATAAGGGGGAAATCCTTTAAAACCGAGATGAGAAGAACTTTTTTCACACAGAGAGTGGTGAATCTCTGGAACTCTCTGCCACAGAGGGTAGTCGAGGCCAGTTCATTGGCTATATTTAAGAGGGAGCTAGATGTGGCCCTTGTGGCTAAAGCGATCAGAGGGTATGGAGAGAAGGCAGGTACGGGATACTGAGTTGGATGATCAGCCATGATCATATTGAATGGCGGTGCAGGCTCGAAGGGCCGAATGGCCTACTCCTGCACCTAATTTCTATGTTTCTATGTTTCTATGAGTCTGGTAGTGGAGGCAGGTTCTCTGGCAAGCTATCAGGAAGGCCAATGGAGTTTTGGCCTTTATTGCTAGGGGGATTGAGTATAAAAACACGGAGGTCTTGCTGCAGCTGTACACAGTATTAGTGAGACCACATTTGGAATACTGTGTACAGTTCTGGGGTCCATACTTAAGAAAGGATGTACTGGCCCTGGAGGCAGTGCAGCGAAGGTTTACAAGATTAATTCCTGCAATGAGGGGATTGACATATGAGGAAAGGTTAAGTAGGCTGGAACTCTACTCTTTGGAGTTTAGAAGAATGAGAGGCGATCTCATTGAAACATATAAGATCGTGAGGGGCCTTGATCGGGTGGATGCACCGAGGATGTTCCCAATGATCGGGGAAACTAGAACTAGGGGACATAGTTGTAGAATAAGGGGGGCTCTTTTAAAACTGAGATGAGGAAGAACTTCTTCACCCAGAGGGTGGTTAATTTATGGAATTCACTGCCCCAGGGAGCAGTGGAAGCAGAAACATTAAATATATTTAAGTCTAAAATAGATGGTTTTTTAGCTGCCAAGGGGATAAGGGGCTACGGGGAGAGGGCAGGGATATGGACCTAGGTAGGGTTAGTATAGTAAGACCTGAGTGATCTCCTGGACAAGTGTCGATCGCCTGGATTGGGGTCGGAGAGGAATTTCCCGGATTTTTTTCCCGAATTGGACCTGGGTTTTTATCCGTTTTTTTGCCTCCCCCAGGAGATCACTCGGTTCTTGGGGTGGAGAGGGGTGATAGCGCTATAAAGGGGAGGGTAGTGTCTTGTGTTCTGTGTCTTGTGTCTACTGTTTGTGGGTGGGGGTGTTTGTTTGTTTGGTGTTCAGCCATGAGCGAGTGGCGGTGCGGGCTCGATGGACCTGGTGGTCTGCTCTCGCACCTACTTTCTATGATTCTATGATTCTATGATTCTATGGATGCTTTCAAGAGAGAGCTAGATAGGGCTCTTAAAAATAGCAGAGTCAGGGGATATGGGGAGAAGGCAGGAACGGGGTACTGATTGGGGATGATCGGCCATGATCACATTGAATGGCGGTGCTGGCTCGAAGGGCCGAATGGCCTATTCCTGCACCTATTATCTATTGTCTATTGACATTGCGGGCGACGTCGCACGGCCCGGTCCAACACTCCTCAGCTGGCCCGCCGGCTGGGCTTTGTGTGCAGTCCAGCACCCGGGCCAACTCATCATTCACCCAGCCACGGCCGAGTCGGTCAACAAATTGCCGTGGGGGAATTTGTCCCGTATTTTGACCTTTTGTCCCTTATTTGGGAATGAGAAAGTTGGCAACCCCAGCCGGACCACCAGTTGCCAGAAAGTCGTATGCGTCCTGTATTGAGGCAACTATGTGCTCCCCTCTGCACCATAATTATAAACTGGGATTGAATTTCATCGCAACCTTCTGTTACAATATTAATAAAGCAATTGTACATTGTACTGCGTGAGTCAACAAACGGTGCAGAGCATCTTGCGACTGGGAAGATGCTGGCATGGAATGGAGTTGGCCTGCATTCCAGACAATGGACACTGTGTTAGAGTATACACTCATTGCAGACTGGCGCCTTAATCTTTGTAATGCTACTAAGATAATCAATGGGGGGGAAAAAGAACTGAAGATGCAGGAATCTTGAGTAGAGTACAAAGTGCTGGAGGAACTCAGGAGGTCAGGCAGCATCTGTGGAAGGGCATGGATAGGTGACGTTTAGTGTCGGGAAGACCCTTCTTCACATTGATGGTAGTAGAGGGGGAGAATGCTGAATTAAAAAGCAATGAAGCAAAAGAAAAAGATAAAGGACTATAGACAATAGACAGTAGGTGCAGGAGTAGGCCATTCGGCCCTTCGAGCCAGCACCGCCATTCAATGTGATCATGGGTGATCATCCCCAATCAGTACCCCGTTCCTGCCTTCTCCCCATATCCCCTGACCACGCTATCTTTAAGAGCCCTATCTAGCTCTCTCTTGAAAGCATCCAGAGAACCTGCCTCCTGAGGCAGAGAATTCCACAGACTCACCACTCTCTGTGAGAAAAAGTGTTTCCTCGTCTCTGTTCTAAATGGCTTACTCCTTATTCTGAAAGGAATAATTATCAAATGAAGGTGCACACAAAATGCTGGAGTAACTCAGCGGGACAGGCAGGCAGCATCTCTGGAGGGAAGGAATGGGCGACATTTTGGGTCGAGACCCTTCTTCAGACTGATGTCAGGGGAGTGGGCTGGACAGAGATAGAATGTAGTCGGAGACAGTAAGACTGGTGGGAGAACTGGGAAGGGCTAGGATGATGGAGAGAGAGGGAAAGCAAGGGTTATTTGAAGTTAGAGAAGTCAATGTTCATACCGCTGGGGTGTAAATTACCCAAGCAAAATATGAGATGCTGCTCCTCCAATTTGCGCTGGGCCTCACTCTGATTTCAAATTATCGAATGGAGCATTGCAGAGAAAGTAATAATTTAAGATTTAATTAGCTTGGATCATTATGATTCTAAGATGGCGTCCAACCGAGGGGAATATTCGCGTACTAGCCACAGATGCAGATCTACAATTACATATTAAAATCGCTCCACACTCTTAAATCTCTCTATACTGTTAATGGATCGATTGCAATCATGTATTGTCTTTCTGCTGACAGGATAGCACGTGACAAAAGCCTGTCGCTGTACCTCGGTACATGTGACAGTAAACTAAACTGGAAAACTGTAAAATTACGCCTTTATAAACTGAAAACATGATAGTAAAAATAATTTAACGTTTCCCTTAGTGTGTAGGGCATGGATGAAAAACCGCACAACATAGAAATAGTGTGTTTAAGAAGGAACTGCAGGTGCTGGAAAATCAACAGTAGACAAAAATGCTGGAGGAACTCAGCGGGTGAGGCAGCATCTATGGAGCGATGGAACTAGGCAACGTTTCGGGCCGGTTTCGGCCCGCAAAGTTGCCTATTTCCTTCGCTCCATAGACGCTGCCTCACCCGTTGAGTTTCTCCAGCATTTTTGTCGACCGTAGAAATAGTGTGAATGTGTGAGCGATGGTCGGCGTAGACATGGTGGGCCGAAGGGCCTGTTTCCATGCTGTCTCCCTAAAGGTACATGGATAGGACAGGTTTAGAGGGATATGGACCAAGCGCAGGCAGGTGGGACTAGCGTAGCTGGGACATGTTGGGCCACTGTGGGCAAGTTGGGCCGAAGGGCCTGTTTCCACACTGTATCACTCTATGACTCTAAGTAAACAAATGTATATACAAATGAATCAATCAATCAATCAATCAAGTTGAATACAAATGAATACAAGTTAACGCAAATTGAAACAGCTCCTACAATTTCTTACAGTAAAGTCTTGAAGGATTTCGGAAGTCCAAGAGCAAGCAACAGCGTCAATTTGAGTTGTGGAAACGTAAGTTCCAGGCTCCCAAGTGGTCGGGGAAAGCTTCCCAAGAGCACTCGCCAACCTAGCATCCAAGAACTATCAGTGGTCACAATTTCTGGCCGAAGCAATGACCACTGTAGGACAACATTACCAAAGCAGGAATACACTGGGATCAAACCGTGGCGGAAGGAGATAAGTGAGGTGAGCACAGAGCAAATGTGATCACAATGAAAGAATACGTTCAATACATTATCATCAATTCTACATTAACATCTCCAGGCAGTGATATTTACCTGGTGGAACAGCATGAATGAATGAATAAGTTTATTGACCTAATAGAATGTTGGCCTTCATAACAAGAGGATTTCAGTATAGGAGTAGAAAGGTTCTTCTGCAGTTGTATAGGGCTCTGGTAATTCAAATTCAAAGGTTATTTATTTATTGGTCACATACACCAATTGGTGTAGTGAAATGCTTGTTGCCAGTGCAGCACATAAAAAAAGAATACAGACATAACAATAATAAAGAGATTTAAACATAAAAAACATCCCCCCACAATGGTTCCCATTATGAGTGGAAGGGACAAAGTCCAGTCCCCATCCCATGTCCACCCATAGTCGGGCCCATTATGGCCTCCGCAGTCGCCTTTACGGGGCCCGATGTTCCAGGCCGTTCTCGCCGGCTGATGGTGCTCCGGCGTCGGGAGAATCTTTACAGCGGCTTGGGACACCTGGAACGGCCGCTTCCTTACTGGAAACCACGGCTTCCGAAGCCGGCAGGCCGCGCTGGATGGAGCTCCACCACTGGCGATCTCGGCGAGAGATCCCAGGCTCCCGGTGTAAAGTTCAGCGCCGCCGCCCGCGGCTGGCCACTCCACAAACCCGCAGCTCCGCGATGTTTCATCGGCGGTCTCAGCTCACCGGAGTTCCAGCACGGCGACCCGGGCAAGGCATCGCCCGCTCCGCTCCGCGAGAGCGCTCCAGCGCTGTGCCGCCGTCGAAGCCGAGGTTTTGGCCGATCCCCTCAGGAAACGCCGCTCCAGGCCCGCTGGTAGGCCGCGAGGACGGGTCGAAGGTGCTGCCCGGAGAAAAGCTGCCTCTCTGACCAGGTAGGGACCCTAGAAAGCAGTTTCCCCCTTCCCCCTTTCCCCTCCCCCCCCCACCACCCCCCACATAAAAAAGACTAGAACTCCAAAAACAAAACACTAAAACTCACTAAAAATTAAAAAAAGAGTGAAAAAATGGATAGCTGCAGGCTGGGCAGCCATACCATACAGGACGGCGCCCCCAGTTATCTGGAGTATATCTGAAGTATTGCGTACAGTTTTGGTCTCCTAATTTGAGGAAGAACATCCTTGTGATTGAGGCAGTGCAGCGTAGGTTCACGAGATTGATCCCTGGGATGGCGGGACTGTCATATGAGGAAAGATTGAAAAGACTAGGCTTGTATTCACTGGAGTTTAGAAGGATGAGGGGGGGATCTTATAGAAACATATAAAATTATAAAAGGACTGGACAAGCTAGATGCAGGAAAAATGTTCCCAATGTTGGGCGAGTCCAGAACCAGGGGCCACAATCTTAGAATAAAGGGGAGGTCATTTAAGACTGAGGTAAGAAAAAATGTTTTCACCCAGAGAGTTGTGAATTTGTGGAATTCCCTGCCACAGAGGGCAGTGGAGGCCAAATCACTGGATGGATTTAAGAGAGAGTTAGATAGAGCTCTAGGGGCTAGTGGAATCAAGGGATATGGGGAGAAGGCAGGCACGGGTTATTGATTGGGGACGATCAGCCATGATCATAATGAATGGCGGTGCTGGCTCGAAGGGCCGAATGGCCTCCTCCTGCACCTATTTTCTATGTTTCTAAGTATTCACATACAAGGAATTTCCCTTGGTGCTCCGCCCGCAAGTGACAACGACATACAGTGACAGTAAGGAATGACACATAAAACATTAAACATTAATAATAAAACATTATTGATTAAACATGTGAATTAAATTAAATACCAGAGCAAAACGAGGCTACAGATTGTTGGTTATTGAGTAGAGCTACTACTCGTGGAAAAAAGCTGTTTTTATGTCTGGCTGTGGCGGTTTTGACAGTCCGGAGTCGCCTTCCAGAGGGAAGTGAGTCAAAGAGTTTGTGGCCAGGGTGAGAGGTGTCAGAGATGATCTTGCCCGCTCGCTTCCTGGCCCTTGCAGTGTACAGTTCATCAATGGAGGGAAGGTTGCAGCCAATAACCTTCTCTGATGTTTCACTCGGCCTGCAAAGTCCCTCCACTGATTGCAGCAGAATAATCCTCGGAGGCACAGTATAATCCTTTAGACTTTAGTAATTGGACATGCAGCATGAAAACAGGCCGTTTGGCCCACCGAGTCTGCGCTGACCTGTGATACATAGCGCTGCCACATGCATTAGCACTATCCTACACAATTGGGACAATTTACAATTTTACCGAAGCCAATTAACCCACAAACCTGTACGTCTTTGGAGTGTGGGAGGAAACCGGAGCACCCAGGGGAAACCCACGTGGTCACAGGAAGAATTCCGTACAAACCCCGTACAGACAGCACCCATAGCCAGGATCGAACCTGTGTGTCTGGCGCTGTAAGCCAACGACTCTACCGCTGCTCCACTGTGCCGCCCCTGAACTCACACTGAAGGATGTTTATCACCTGTGCAAGGGAGAATCTCTGAGCAATTCTCCGACACGCCATTAAAAACAGTTGAGAATGTGGAAGGTGAAGGGGAAAAGATTTAATAGGAATCTGAGGGGTAATTTTTTCACACAAAGGGTGGTGGGTGTATGGAACAAGTTGCCAGAGGAGGTAGTTGAGGCTGGGACTATCCCATCATTTAAGAAACAGTTAGACAAGTACATGGATAGGACAGGTTTGGGGGATATGGAACAAATGCTGGCAGGTGTTGGCCAGTGTGGGCAAGTTGGGCCGAAGGGCCTGTTTCCACGCTGTATCACTATGACTCCACCAGGGACGCCATACGATTGGCAGCCTCTGCCAACAGTCTGTCTGTTTTTTCGTCTTTTTGTTATTTTTAGTCTGTTTCAAAGTATGTTTTTGGAGGTTTCTTAGTCTTTTTATGTAGGAGAGGGTAAGGGGGAAACCGTTTCCCAGTAACTTCCTGGTCGAGGGTGCGACAATTCTCCGAGTCGCATCTTCGCCCCCCCCTCGGGGCCTAGCATCTGGATTGGCGTGGCCTTTCCTGCCGGAGACCGGCCAGAGCTTCAGCGGCGGCGCAGCACTGGATTCCATCGCGGAGCGGGACGATGCCTTACCGGGGATCGCCGTGTTGGAGCTCCGGAGTGTTGGGCCAGCCGACTTGGGCCATCGTGGAGCTGTGGACTGCGGAGCTTCCAGCCACGGGTGATGCTGACTTTAACATCGCGGAGTCCTGGGATCCGTTTGCCGGGGGCCGCCAGTGTTGAATCTCCGCCCAGCTCGGCCTGTGGACTTCGGGAGCCGCGGTCTCCGGTAGGAAGTGGCCGATTCGGAAACTCCAAGCCGCTGAGAATGTTCTTCCGTTCCGATGCCGGAGTTCCATCATCCCGGCGAGAGGGCCTGAAACATCGGGCCGCCCGTAGCGGCGACTGTGGAGGGTTCAAGGCCCCGTCCACGGGTGAACAATGAGGAAGATGACTGAACTTTATTGCCTTCCCTCACAGTGGGAAACGTTGATTCCACTGTGTGGGGATGTTCATGTTAAACTCTATCGTGTGTTGTGTTCTTTTTATTCGTATGGCTGTACGGTAACTCGAATCTCACTGTACCAACTGGTGCATGTGGCAATAAATGAAAACTTGAAACTCTATGAAGGGAGGTTTGCTTGATATTTTCCAGTTTTAGGGGTGACGGTAAGGAACTATTTCTGTTTGGGTAATCAAAGGTTCAAAGGTCAAAGGTTCTTTATTAGTCACATACACCGATTGGTGTAGTGAAATGCAGATTGCCATTGCAGCACATAAAAAAAGAATACAACATAACAGTAATAAAGAAATTTAAACATAAAAAAACATCCCCCCACAATGATTCCCATTATGAGGGAAGGCACAAAGGCCAGTCCCCATCCCCATGTCCACCCATAGTCGGGCCTATTGAGGCCTCCGCAGTCGCTTTTACGAAGGCCCGGTGTTCCAGGCCCTTCTCGCCGGATGATGGTGCTCCAGCGTCGGGAGAACCCTCTCAGCGGCTTGGGATACCTGGAACAGCCGCTTCCTTACCGGAGACCGCGGCTTCCGAAGCCGACAGGCCGCGCTGGACGCAGCTCCACCACTGGTGATCTCGGCGAGAGATCCCAGGCTCCCGATGTTAAAGTTCAGCGCCGCCGCCCGCGGCTGGCCGCTCCACAGACCCGCAGCTCCGCGATGTTCAAATCGGCGGTCTCAGCATTCCAGAGTTCCAGCGCGGCGACCCGGGCAAGGCATCGCCCTACGCTCCGCTCCGCGATAGCGCTCCAGCGCTGCGCAGCCGGCGAAGCCGAGGTTCTGGCCGGTCCCATCAGGAAACGCCGCTCCAGGCCCGCTGGTAGGCCGCGGGGACGGGTCGAAGATGCGGCCCGGAGAAAAGCCGCCTCTCCGACCAGGTAGGGACCCTGAAAAGCAGTTTCCCCCTCCCCCCCCCCACATAAAAAAGACTAGAGCTCCGAAAAACAAAAACTCAACTTACTAAAAATTAAAAAAAGAAGTGAAAAAATGGACGGCTGCAGGCTGGGCAGCCATACCATACAGGACAGCGCCCCCGTATCAAAAAATAACAAAATATTTAAAAAAAAAAAATAACAAAAAATAATCTAAGATGGGAGGACATAGCCTACAAATTGATGCCAATTCACCCCCATCAACTCCATCTACACTTCACGCTACTTCGGAAATGCTGTACGGTAACTCAAATCTCACTGTACCAATTGTCACAGTCTTCCAACCTACCTCATTCTGGACATTGGACTTTTTCTCGGGAACTGCAGCACTACAATGCTGAAAAACTATATTCAGGGCTATTGAGCGAGTGCAGCGTAGGTTCACCAGGTTAATTCCCGGGATGGTGGGACTGTCATATGCTGAGAGAATGGAGCGGCTGGGCTTGTATACTCTGGAATTTAGAAGGATGAGAGGGCATCTTATTGAAACGTATAAGATTATTAAGGATTTGGACACACTAGAGGCAGGAAACATGTTCCTGATGTTGGGGGAGTCCAGAAACAGGGGCCACAGTTTAAGAATAAGGGGTAAGCCATTTAGAACGGAGACGAGGAAAAACCTTTTCACCCATAGAGTTATGAATCTGTGGAATTCTCTGCCTCAGAGGGCGGTGGAGGCTGGTTCTCTGGATGCTTTCAAGAGAGAGCTCTTAAAGATAGTGGATTCAAGGGATATGGGGAGAAGGCAGGAATGGGGTACTGATTGTGGATGATCAGCCATGATCACATTGAATGGCGGTGGTGGCTCGAGGGGCCGAATGGCCTACTCCTGCGTCTATTGTCTATTGTCTATTGTCTATTGTCTATTGTCTATTGTCTATTGTCTATTGCCTATTGTCTATTTTCTAATGTCTATTGCACGATTATATTTTTCTCTTTGTCCTGGCTGTTGTACGTGTGTCTGGCGTGATGGTACATATGCGTAGTGTGATCTGATTTAATTGGGTAGCATACAAACAGAAGCTTGTCACTGTATGATATGTGACATTAATAATCCAACACCAATACCAATCATTGTGACGTGAACAAAATGTTGTATAAGTTTTACGGGAGCATTCAGTTCTGAATCCCAATTTTTATTGAGCAATCGTGACTTTCTCTGCGAATTCATATTTTATGGCCTGACTGCCTGATATCAAACTGAATCAATCAGCTGCTTTCTCAACCTTCAGCTTTTCCTGCAGTTGGGACACACTTGTGAGCAATTCTGGGTACCATATCTGAGGAAGAGTGTGCTGGCTCTGGAGAGGGTTCAGAGAAGGTTTACAAGAATGATCCCAGGAATGAGTAGGTTAACCTATGATGAGCGGTTGACGGTGCTGGGCCTGTACTCACTGGAGTTTAGAAGAATGAGGGCGGGGGGACTTCATTGAAGCATACAGAATAGTGAAAGGCTTGGATAGAGTGGATGTAGAGAGGATGTTTCCACTAGTGGGAGAGTCTAGGTCATCATCTCAGAATTAAAGGACGTTCCTTTAGGAAGGAGATGAGGAGGAATTTCTTTAGTCAGAGGGTGGGGAATCTGTGGAATTCTTTGCCACAGAAGGCTGCGGAGGCCAAGTCAGTGGATATTTTTGTAAGGCAGAGATAGATAGATTCTTGATCAGTACGGGTGTCAGGGGTTATTGGGAGAAGGCAGGAGAATGGGGTTAGGAAGGAGAGATAGATCAGCCATGATTGCATGGTGGAGTAGACTTGATGGGCCGAATGGCCTAATTCTGCTCCTATCCCTTATGACCTTATGAGAATTCATCTCCAGATATTGCCTTCTGCTATTTCTGGAAGAACTGAGCAGCGTTATAATGTTAAATCAATATATGCTGTGGCGGCACGGTGGCTACTGCTTCACAGCGCCGGAGACCTGGGTTCGATCCTTACATTGGGTACTGTCTAAGGGGTTTCTCTGGCTGAATTGAGTCTGTATGGTCTCCCCGTGACCACGTGCTCCAATTTCCCCCCACATTCCAAAGAGGTACAGGCTTGTAGGTGAATTAGCTTTGGTAAAATTGTAAATTGTAAATTGTTCCTAGTGTGTAGGATAGTGGCGGGGGGTGGGGGGTGGGGATGGGAGGGGTAGGGGGTGAGAGATAGAGGGAGAGTTGTGTACGTTTTGGATGGGAGGGGATAAGAGATACAAGGTGATAAGAGACAAGTCAGTCATACAAATAAATAGCAACAAGACACACAAAACACATTTTAACATAAACATCCACCACAGTGACTCCTCCACATTCCTCACTGTGATGGAAAGCGAAAAAAAGTTCAATATCTTCCCTTTGCTCTCCCGCGGTCGGAGGCCTCGAGCCCTCCGTTGACGGGATGATCTTGACTCCCGTAGCCAGTGGCGTTTGGGCCCTCCGCGTCGAGGCGATCAGCTCCTGCATCGGGGGGATGTCAGCTCCTCTGCGCCGGGCGGTCGAACCTCGCATCGGGGCTGGTCGAACCTCCCTTGACATCGGAGCTCCGGGATTGACTCCGATGTAAGTCCACCCCCCTCCCCCCCAAGATTAAACTGAGGAGGCCTCCAGCTCCATCGATGGTAGGCCGCAGAGCGACCGGAGAATGCGATCCGAAAATCAATCGCATCTCCGGCAAGGTAAGAAACTGAAAAAAAAAAATCCCCGACCCCCTCCCCCTCCCCCCACATAAAACAAACCGGAGAACATTTAACACAAACTATTAACACACACTAAAAATAAAAAAAAGCCGAAAAAACAGTCAGACTGTTGGCGGGCTGCCAACATCGTACGGCACCACTGGTGGACGCTTATCTGAGCCAAGTTAACCACGCAAGTGAACATTGCAGCTGCAGAAATGAATTAACAGCAACCAGGGCTCCTTGTACTCCTGATTCTGTAATTGTTTTGCATTGATTTTACTCTTCAGTGTAGCATTGTTAGAAAGGGCTAAGAACCAATAAATCGATGCAAACATTTTGCATTAGCGACATAATGTGAACTTTCAAATCGATTCATTACATAAAACCTAGTTTCTCTGTCCATTTCTGGTTGTAAAAGTCAAGTAGTTCCAAAAATTGGTAATGAACTTTTACATCCATTTGTGGCTGGTGATAAAATCCTCTTTGTATTTCTGCCGTTCTTTTTATACACACAGCTTTCCGAATTCAGTTTACTTCCATGGCCACCGCACGATAGGTATAGAGAAGGTTCTCGAGCCACAAACGTCACCCATTCCTACTCTCCAGAGATGCCGCCTGTCTAGTTTAGTTTAGTTTAGAGATGCAGCTCGGAAACAGGACCTTCGACACACCGAGTCTGCGCCGACCAGCGATCCCCGCACATTAAGACGATCCTTCACACTGGGGACACTTTACATTTGCACCAAGCCAATTAACCAACAAACCTGTACATCTTGGGAGGAACCCGAAGATCTCGGAGAAAACCCACGCAGGTCACGGGGAGAACGTACAAACTCCATACAGACAGCACCTGTGGTCAGGATCAAACCCGGGTCTCTGGCGCTGTGAGGCAGCAACTCTACCACTGCGCCACCGTGCCGTCCTATGTCCCGCTGAGTTCCTTCTGCATTTTGTGTCTATAATAGATATTGCCAAAGTGCGTTCATATCAAATATATTGATTCGATTCCCAATAACCTGATTTTAGAAAGCTGTTTCCACAATAAGGATGACATAAATAGAAAATGGAATATTAAAAGTGTCAAATTAAATGAGAATAGCTGATATTTATTTTTGGGTGCTGTCTGTGTGGAGTTTGTATGTTCCCCTTACGACCGCATGTGTTTCCTCCGGGTGCTCCGGTTTCTTCCCACATTCCAAAAGCACCGGATTCGTAGATTAATTGGCTTCTGCAAACTGATCCTAGTGTGCAGGGAGTGAATGAGAAAGTGGGATAGCATAGAACGAGTGTGAATGGGTGATTAACGGTTGGCATGGACTTGGTGGGCCGTAGGGCCTGTTTCAGTGCGGTATCTTTCAATCAATCGGTGAATCAAAACTAACCATACTTTGGCATTGTGAGACACAAAGTGCTGGAGTAACTCAGCGGGTCAGGCAGCATCTCTGGAGAACATGGATAGGTGGCGTTTCGGACCCTTGTTCAGACTCCCGAAGAAGGATCCTGATGTGATACATCACCTGTCCATGTTCTCCAGAGATGCTGCCTGACCCACTGAGTTACTCCAGCACTCTGTGAAACGTCACCTATCCATGTTCTCCACAGATGCTGCCTGACCCGCTGAGTTACTCCAGCACTCTGTGAAACGTCACCTATCCATGTTCTCCAGAGATGCTGCCTGACCCACTGAGTTACTCCAACACTTGTGTCCTTTTTTGCAAATCAGTATCTGTAGTTCCCTGTTTCTAGATTTGACCTTGTGGAGGTTTGCTGTGACACCTTAGCTCACAGTGATAACTCCTTTCTTACAGAAATGTCCTCATTCACCGTCCATTCATGCCAAAATGTTCTGGTGACATGTAAATGATTTAATCTGTAGTTACTGGAAACTAAATTTTTACGAGGATGTTGCCAGGACTAGAGGGTGTGAGCTATAGGGAGAGGTTAAGTAGGCTGGGCGGAGAGATGGCAATAATGGAATGATTCAATCTGGGGAAGATTAAGGGAGCATCGTTAGACGAAGAAAGACATCTCAGAATTGTACAAGATCTGAAGAAGGGTCTTGACCCGAAATGTCACCTCTTCCTTCGCTCCTTAGATGCTGCCGCACCCGCTGAGTTTCTCCAGAATTTTTGTCTATCTCAGAAATGTACTGTATGTGCTTGAAAGGATTACAGAGATAGAGAGCGTCACATCTTGGCCTCAGATGTGGAATAATAATGATACTGACACAATATTTAGAGGTTACATTCCTTGGTCTCCGTGTTTATCATCTCACTCAGCCATGGCCTCCTGCCTAGGCTTACACAATGCACATGCGATCTGACCTCCAAGTCAGCTGATACAAAGGTCATGATATTTGCCTATCATCATCATGACTCATCGTCATGACATCCCCTCTTTTACCAGAATTAAACTTTAAATTAATATGTGTTCTTTCTAATATACTTTCCAATTAATTCTTACAAAACATATTTGTGTTTTCATTTGTGTTCCAATAACTCACGAAACAGATGCATTACAACTACCAAACAAATGCAACTTTTTACACTCTTGTAACCTTAATAAACCCCTTGCTCATAATAACAGTATTATAATAAACAGTATCATACTAAACAGTATCATAATCTATAACACAAAATCGTCATATCGCTTGGGGACTCTCCTTTCACGGTTTGGTCTTCCAGCTGGCACAGAAGCATCAGACCCTGTTGAATCTGCCAAGGTATTGTCACCCAGATAACCTTCTCTGTTCACCACCTGCATTGCCACTGGTCACCTCTTTGGAAATGTCGTCTGGCCCCTCTGAATCAGTAGCTCTTGGTGGATTTTGGGCGTCCTCATTTTGTGTGTCCCTGGACATGTGCGTTTTGATGCTCGATACATTCCTCTTGTAGATAACACCTTCTGGAGACTTGACTGTCACCATGCTGCCGCTCCTCGATACAACATTGTATGGCTGGCAATGGTAAGGAGTGTCTATCTTACCGCTATCATCTCGCCTCACAAGCACATCATCCCCAGGAATTATTGCAGAGTGCCTGGCTCCACGTTTCAAGTCGGCATACCATTTTTCCGCACCTTTCTTTTCGGCATCACAGTCACTCAGTTCCTGGTCTTCCATGATCTCTCGCACCTGTGGTATTTTAGTGTGAATTTTCCTTCCAAACAAAGCTTCTGCTGGACTTTTCCCTGTCGTTGAGTGAGTGATCGCGCGATACACAGCTACGTTTGCTAACAGTGCCTCCTTCCAGTTTTTCCCTTCAGCATGGGTGATTCGTATCCTCTTCTCTATGGACTGGTTTTGTCTCTCTACTTCTCCATTAGCTTGTGGCCATTTCGGAGTCACCTTGTGATGATGGATACCTGTGATTCTCATTTATTCAGCAAAAATCTCAGAAACAAACTGTGGTCCATTGTCGGAGTACAATGTAACAGGCAACCCGTGTCTGGCGAAGATCTCTGCTAATGCCTGTACAGTCTTTTCTGCTGTAGTTGGCTTCATCACTGCATACTCATAGTACCTGCTATAGTAATAATAATAATAATGAATTTTATTTACGGGCGCCTTATACCGAGGTCTCAAGGACACCTTACAGAGATTTATAGGAAACATATAATCAGAATTTAAAAAAATAAGTTATAAAGACCAATACACAAATACAGTCTATCATTACCATAATTGATTCACCTGTTGGAAGTGTTCCAAGGAAGTCAACAGCTATGTCAACCCAAGGTCCTGTTGACAACTTTGTACTTCTAATTGGTTCTGGTGGGTTGCTCCAGCTTGTGATTTGGCATCCGTGACAGGTCTTGACACATTTTTCAGCATCTTTCTCACAACCTGGCCACCACACTATGCTCTGCAAATTCTATTTAGCACCAACGATGCCTAAATGTCCTTCATGAGCTAATGACACGATCCTTGGTCGTAGTGCCTGCGGGATCACCAATCTGCTACATCTCAGCACACACTGACCAATTACACAAAATTCATCTTTTATGGGAACATATGCTTTGTAAGGGCATTGACCCCATTGCCCACTGTGAATACACTCTCTGATATCTTTGAGTTCAGGATCTTGTTCTGATTCCCTTTCAACTTCCTTCGTTGTCAAGGCTCCTGGCGTTGACTTAATTGCAACAAATCGCACAAAGTTCTCTGCTTCCATCTCTAGCGTGGATGTTGCTCACAGCTGTTCATCCTTCAACAGTCTCGACAGCGGGACAGCGATGTTTGCTCTCCCGGCAATGTGGACCACTTTGTACTTGTACAGTTGGAGTCTCAGCACCCAACGTTCTATTCTGGCACATGGCTTAGACCTTGTCGAATAGATCACTTCCAGCGGCTTGTGATCTGTAACAAGTTCAAATTCAATGCCGTACAAGTAAGCATGGAACCTTTCACAGGCCCACACTAGTCCCAGTGCTTCTTTCTCTGTTCGAGAATACCTTCTCTCCACGCTGGTTAACGATCTACTGGCATATGCTATGATTCTGGGTCCATCTGCATGTGTCTCTACCAGCACTGCTCCTAACTGCTATGACTTTTGTTGGTGCAGCTGGATCATAATATCCAAGGGTTTCTGCACTCATTAGACTCTGTTTCAGTGATTTGAATGCCTGTCTCTGTTCACTACCAAACTGGAAAGGTACGTCTTTCCTGGTCAACTTTCTCAGTGGATCTGCCAGTGTAGCAAAATTTGGAATACATTTTGCACAATAATTGACCAGTCCTAGGAAACTCCTCATCTCGGTGGCATTCTGAGGTTCACGTGCATCTCCAATAGCTTTCACTTTAGCTTTGGCTGGGTTCAGCCCTTGTGAGTCTGTGTCCCATGAAATCCATCTCAGAGATGCCAAACTTGCACTTGTCTTCATTCATAGTGAGACCTGCTTCTTGAAGTTTAGTCAACACTAGCTTCAACCTCCTGTCATGCTCTTCCCGAATTGATGCATGGACGATGATGCCATCTGATATGTTTGCTGCTCCTGGTACACCTTGAATCACTCTGTGGATTCCGTACTGATAGATCTCGGGAGGAACATTGATTCCAAACATCAGTCTTTTGTATATGTACAATCCGCAGTGAGTGACGAATGTTGTCACCTCTCTTGACTCTGGATGTAATTCCAACTGACCATATCCCCACTTGAGATCAATTTTGTACCTTCCGACACTTTTTGTTTTATTGCGGTTATCGGCGCATCAATATAGATATATACCCAATCAGGTTCTCTCATCCGGTTCCAAAGTAGATATTAAAGTTGTCTCATTTGGTCGCTCACAAACAATTTAGCTGAATTATTATATGAATATATTGTGTCAGCTTTCAACTATTTCTGAAAGAGCTCAGATGGCTTGTCACAAAGTACTCAGCGGGTCAGGCATCATCTCTAGAGAAAAAGGATGGGTAATGTTTCAGGTGGGGACTCTTCTTCTGATCTTCTTGGTCTGAAGATGTGCACCCGACCCCAAACACCACCTATCCATGTTCTCCAGTGATGCTGCCTAACCTGCTGAGTTACTCCAGCGCTTTGTGCCTATCTACTGTCCAGACCAACATCTGCAGTTCCTTTCCACACAGTCAGCTAGTCTCGTCATGTAACCTGCTGTTGGAAATGACCTCGTACTTTTTAGTTCGAACAGTTTACAGGAAATACATGCTGTTGGAATAAAATACAAAAAACGTATTAACACATAAACTCTTGAACTGCTGAAACTGATACGATACTGAACTGATCTGGGCCGTCAGGGTGGCGCAGCGGTAGAGTTGCTGCCTTACAGCAAAATGCAGCGCTAGAGACCCAGGTTCGATCCCGACTATGGGCGCTGTCTGTACGGAGTTTGTACATTCTCCCCGTGACCTGCGTGGGTTTTCTCCGAGATCATTGGTTTCCTCCCACACTCCAAAGACGTACAGGTTTGTAGGTCAATTGGCTTGTTTAATTGGCTTGATAAAAATGTAAAATTGTCCAAGTTGGCGATATGCAGAGTACTGCCCTGCCGACTACAACATTCAGAAGGTTCAGAAGAATAAAACGGAGAAGTTGGCAACTACCCAACAGAGTGACAAGCATCTGAGGGAAAAAGGTCTGTCGTGGAGTTGTGAATGAACAGACGATGCCAGTGGATTCCTTCTATACTTCACCCCACACAAGCCACATCTCACCTTCAGCCACCTCATAATCTGAGCTTGTTAATTTCATCACAAGCTCACGTTGTAGGAGTAGGCCATTCGGCCCATCGAGTACACTCCGCCATTCAATCATGGCTGATCTCTGCCTCCTAATCCCATTTTCCTGCCTTCTCCCCATAACCCTTGACACCCATTCCAATCAAGAATTTTGTAAGAAGGAACTGCAGATGCTGGTTTAAACCGAAGATAGACACAAAAAGCTGGAGTAACTCAGTGGGACAGGCAGAATATCTCGAGAGAATGAATGGGTGATGTTTCGGGTCGAGACCCGAAGAAGGGTCCGAAGAAGGGTCTCGTCCCGAAACGTCACCCATTCCTTCTCTCCAGAGATGCTGCCTGTTACTCCAGCATTTTGTGTCTATCTTCTAAACAAGAATTTGTCTATCTCTGCCTTAAAAATATCCACCAACTTGGCCTCCACAGCCCTCTGTGGCAATGAATTCCACAAATTAAGTACCCTCTGGCTAAAGAAGTTCCTCCTCACCTCCTTTCTAAAAGAGCACCCTTTAATTCTGAAGCTATGTCAGACTATAGACAATAGACAATAGGTGCAGGAGTAGGCCATTTGGCCCTTCGAGCCAGCACCGCCATTCAATGTGATCATGGCTGATCATCCACAATCAGTAACCCGTTCCTGCCTTCTCCCCATATCCCTTGACTCCGCTATCTTTAAGAGATCTATCTAACTCTCTCTTGAAAGTATCCAGAGAATCGGCATCCACTGCCTTCTGTGGCTGAAAATTCCAGATATTCACAACTCTCTGGGTGAAAAAGTTTTTCCTCATCTCCGTTCTAAATTCATTAAACTGGTTCTGGACTTCCCCAACATCGGGAACATGTTTCCTGCCTCTAGCATGTCCAAACCGTTAATAATCTTATATGTTTCAATAAGATCCCCAGCCATCCTGCTAAATTCCAGAGTGTACAAGCCCAGTCGCTCCATTCTTTCAACATATGACAGTCCCGCCATCCTGGGAATTAACCTCGATAACTCCCTCAATAGCAACAATGTCCTTCCTCAAATTTGGAGACCAAAACTTCACACAATACTTCAGCTGTGATCTTACAACTGCAGAAGGACCTATTTTATCCTATACCCAATTCCCCTTGTTATGAAGGCCAACATGCCATTAGCTTTCTTCACTGCCTGCTGTACCTGCATGCTTACTTTCAGTGACTGATGTACAAGGACACCCAGATCTCATTGTACTTCCCCTTGTCCTAACTTGACACCATTCAGTTAATAATCTGCCCTCCTGTTCTTGCCACCAAAGTGGATAACCTCACATTTATCCACATTAAACTGCATCTGCCATGCATCTGCCCACTCACCCAACCTGTCCAATTCACCCTGCATCCTCATAGCATCCTCCTCACATCTCACACTGTCACCCAGCTTTGTGTCATCTGCAAATTTGCTAATGTTACTTTTAATCCCTTCATCTAAATCATTGATGTATATTGTAAATAACTGCGGTCCCAGCACCAAGCCAACCAATTTTCTATCCATGTCAGCACTCTACCCCCAATACCATGTGCTCTAATTTTGCCCACGAATCTCCTAAGTGGGACCTTATCAAAGGCTTTCTGAAAGTCCAGGTACACCACATCCATGGCTCTCCCTAGTCTATGTTCCCAGTTACATCTTCAAAACATTCCTGAAGATTAGTCAAGCATGATTTCCCCTTCGTAAATCCATGCTGACTTGGACCGATCCTCTCACTGCTTTCCAAATGTGCCACTATGTCATCTTTTATAATTGACTCCAGCATCTTCCCCACCACCGATTTCAGGTTAACTGGTCGATAATTCCGTTTTCTCTCTCATCAGCTAATAACATTAGCTACCCTCCAATCCACAGGAACTGATCCTGAATCTATAGAACATTGGAAAATAATCACCAATGCGTCCACAATTTCTAGAGCCACCTCCTTAAGTGGCCTGGGATGCAGACCATCAGGCCCTGGGGATTTATCAGCCTTCAGTCCCATCAGTCTACCCAACACCATTTCTGGCCCTAATGTGAATTTCCTTCAGTTCCTCAGTCACCCTAGGTCCTCTGGCCACTCGTACATCTGGGAGATTGTTTGTGTCTTCCTTAGTGAAGACAGATCCAAAGTACCTGTTCAACTCGTCTGCCATTTTCTTGTTCCCCATAATAAATTCACCTGTTTCTGTCTTCAAGGGACCCACATTTGTCTTAACTAATATTTTCCTCTTCACATACCTAAAGAAGCTTTTACTATCCTCCTTTATATTCTTGGCTAGCTTACCTTCGTACCTCATCTTTTCTCCCCCTATTGCCTTTTTAGTTATCTTCTGTTGCTCTTTAAACATTTCGCAATCCTCTGGCTTCCCGCTCATCTTTGCTATGTTGTACTTCTCTTTTATTTTTATACTGTCTTTGACTTCCCTGGCCAGCCACGGTCACCTCTTGCTCCCCTTAGAATCTTTTTTCCTCTTTGGAATGAACTGATCCTACACCTTCTGTATTATTCCCAGAAATACCTGCCATTGATGTTCCACTGTCATCCCTGCTAGGGTCTCTTTCCAGTCAACTTTGGCCAGCTCCTCCCTCATGGCTCCATAGTCCCCTTTGTTCAACTGTAATACTGACACTTCCAATTTTACCTTCTCCCTCTCAAATTGTAGTTGATGTTAGGAAAGATTATTAACGCCACACAAGGTCTTGTTTAATATGGATGTCAGGGTTATGTGGGCCCTCCCACACTCCAAAGACGTGCAGGTTTGTACTTTAATTGGTTTCGAATAAATATAAATTGTGTGGAGGATAGATAGTGTTAGTGTGCGGGGATTGCTGGTCGGTGGCCGAAGGGCCTGTTTCCACGCTGTAGTTCTAAACCAGGGGTTGGCAACCTTGTTCTGCATTGGGGCTGGAACGCATGTCTGTGAGCGGATGGCGGGCCACATCTATCACGTGTACATACGGATCCCGCCCCCATCCCGCCCCGGTTGGCAGGCATCAAATCACGTGTTCACATGGATCCCACTCCTTCGAGGACGCCACCCGGAGCATTGGCCCCTAGTTACGGGCGCTCACCAACATGGCGTACCTACGGACCATTGCCTTGGCTCTGTCCTGAAGGCGGTGGCTCAAATACTCACACTCACCCGTCCCCGGCCTATTGACAACCCCGATCCAGACTGTGCAGCCCAGACACACTGTGCCGGCGGCTTTGCACAGGATGCGATACAGCCAGAGCTCGGTGCTCGGCGCTGCTGCTCGGCGCTGGCCGGCTCCGCC
Organism: Malacoraja senta; assembly: GCA_038087875.1. NCBI lineage: Eukaryota > Metazoa > Chordata > Chondrichthyes > Rajiformes > Rajidae > Malacoraja > Malacoraja senta. The sequence continues at coordinate 88,393,629 of CM075978.1, read as the reverse complement.
ATTGCAGCCTCCTTGCGCCACGGCCTCGGGCCCGGGAGGTACCGGAGATGACGGAAGTCAGCGGGCCGGATAATCACGGGGGAAAAAAACCCGCCTGCGGGCCGGATGATTTCGGGTTACGGGCTGCAGTCGGCCCAGGGGCCGCAGGTTGCCGACTCCTGCTCTAAACTAAACTAAACTAAATCAGCAGCATTGCAGTAGAATAAAGAGGAAATACCAATAGATTATACAACGGGGTAATCATTTATCTAGGTTTAATTGTCTGGTAAAATTATAAGAATTATTCCATTTGACCTGAATGACACTGGTGGGAAATTGAACTGTGTTGCACTGACTATGACAGGCCACGAAAGACAAGCTATTAACCTGAGATTTCAGGAGGAATTATCACACAGATGCATTGGTGTTAGATAGTACATTAGTCCTGTCAGCTGGTAAAGAGTTAGGTGAACTACAATGTGTTCAATGTCAAGGATTTAATGAACAGTAGGGTTTCAAGAGTGACCTTGGAGAGAGAAAGATAAATTCAATTTTATTCCACAAATGAGATGTCACTCTCTGAGCAGCAGATTTTTTTCCCAGAGTCTATATTGTCTCTTGAGTGTTTGACAAGCGGGTTAGTGAAAGAGTCGAGTTATACGTTGGTGCACGTTGGAAAATAGAAGTCATCAAGTGACATTAGCCTCCATAGTCTCCGGGACTGGACATGGACCGTGCAGAACCGGCGTTGATAGGGTGGTGAAGATGGCTTTTGGTACTAGCCTTCATCAGTCAGGGGAATAAATACAGAAGACAGACACTAAATGCTGGTAGACAAAAATGCTGGAGAAACTCAGCGGGTGAGGCAGCATCTATGGAGCGAAGGAATAGGTGAGGTTATGGGTCTCGACCCGAAAAGTCACCTATTCCTTCGCTCCATAGATGCTGCCTCACCCGCTGAGTTTCTCCAGCATTTCTGTCTACTTTTGATTTTTTTTCCAGCATCTGCAGTTCTTTCTTAAACACTAAATGCTGGAGTAACTCAGCGGAACAGGAAGCACCCCTGGAGAGAAGGAACGGTGACGTTTCGGGTCGAGACCCGTGTCCGAAGAAGGGTCTCGACCCGACCCGAAACGTCACCCATTCCTTCTCTCCAGAGATGCCTGACTTCTAGGGAGATTTTGGGCAGGCTCAGATTTTATTCCTTGGAGCGCAGGAGACTAAGGGCTGATCTTATAGGAGAATATAAAATCATGAAGGGCATAGACAGGGTGTAAGACTTGGTGCTTTTACACTATCTATGCCCCTGAAGAACTAGAGGATGTACGTTTAAGGTGAGAGGGGACAGATTTAATAGGAACCCAAGGGGCAACCTTTTGATTCAGAGGGTGGTGGGTCTATGGAACGAGCTGCCAGAGGAGGTAGTTAAAGCAAGATTCATGATTCAAGAGAGTTTATTGTCATGTGTCCCAGATAGGACAATGAAATTCTTGCTTTGCTTCAGCACAACAGAACATAGAATACATGACTACAGAACAGACCAGTGTGTCCATATACCATTATATAAATATATACACACATCAATAAATAAACTGATAAAGTGCAAATAAACAGATAAAGGGCTATTAATGTTCAGTGTTTTGTTTGAGGTGAGTTCAATAGCCTGATGGCTATGGGGAAGAAGCTTCACACTCTGAAGAAGCAGGTAATAAAACAACATTTAAAAGACATTTGGACAGGTACATGGATATGAAATGTTTGGAGTGGTTTGGGCCAAACAGGTGCAGGTACAATAGCAGCATTTGAAAGTCAGTTGGATAGGAAAGGTTTAGACAATAGACAATTGACAATAGGTGCAGGAATAGGCCATTTGGCCCTTCGAGCCAGCACCGCCATTCAATGTGTTCATGGCTGATCATCCACAATCAGTAACCCGTTCCTGCCTTCTCACCATATCCCTTAACTCCGTTATGGGCCAGACATGGGCCAGACATGGGCAAACGGTACCAGCGTGGATGGGGTGTATTGGCCTCTGAACAAGTTGGGCTGAAGGGCTTGTTTCCATGCTATCTCTCAAAATTGAAACAGGATATGTTGAAATGCAGTGAGTCTGGAATCGCCTGTAGAGGGAGAATTGATGAAAGACCTGAAACGTTAAGTGTTTTTCGCTACGGCAGATGCCGCCTGATCTGATTAACACCAGGAACATTTCCATGTTTAGTTGAGGTCTCCAGCACCTGCACCTGTTTTCTTTACAAGAACCGGACAATGATAAATTCTGCACTTTCATCCCAAGGTCACCATCCAGTGCCTGCTGCGGACTGTGCCCTGAAATCTTTTCAGAGCCGATGTGAGAGCAAGTAATTATTCTGAGAGAATGGAGCAGCTGGGCTTGTACACTCTGAAGATTAGAAGGATGAGAGGGAATCTCATTGAAACATATAAGATTGTTAAGGGCTTGGACACACTAGAGGCAGGAAACCATGTTCCCGATGTTGGGGGAGTCCAGAACCAGGGGCCACAGTTTAAGAATAAGGAGTAAGCCATTTAGAACGGAGACAAGGAAACACTTTTTCTCACAGAGAGTGGTGAGTCTGTGGAATTCTCTGCCTCAGAGGGCGGTGGAGGCCAGTTCTCTGGGTGCTTTCAAGAGAGAGCTAGATAGAGCTCTTAAAAATAGCGGAGTCAGGGGATATGGGGAGAAGGCAGGAATGGGGTACTGATTGGGGATGATCAGCCATGATCACATTGAATGGTGGTGCTGCCTCGAAGGGCCAAGTGGCCTACTCTTGCACCTATTGTCTATTGTCTACTGTCTATTGAATGGGTGAGGTTTCGGGTTGAAGAAGGGTCTGAAGAAGTGTGAAGTCTGAAGAAGGGTCTCGGCCCGAAACGTCGCCTATTCCTTCGCTCCATAGATGCTGCCTCACCTGCTGAGTTTCTCCAGCATTTTTGTCTATCTTCGATTTTTCCAGCATCTGCAGTTCATTCTTAAACTAAACTAAAGTATCTTTACATGCTGCCGGCTATTACAAAAGCAAACCCCTGTCCAAGCGGCAGCAAGAATTAACGCTGATTTTCACTTCGGTACAGTATACTGCTGGAGAGTTGTGGCCTCCAGCTGCTCAGAGGGTTCAACGGTAGGATTGCTCTTTGCTTTTCCTTTTCATAGCAGACCTATTTGTATTACAGAGTGTGAAGCTGTGTCAGTCTGTGAGAAGGAATCCCACCAGGCCACGGAGAAGCATTAAGGCCCAGCATCTGGCTTTGAAGTAAGGACGTAATTTTCTTTTGAACCAAGTACCAATTTTATGATCCATAATGGATAGGAGCAGAATTAGGCCATTCGGCCCATCGAGTCTACTCCACCATTCAATCATGGCTGATCTACCTCTCCCCTCCTAACCCCATTCTGCTCCCCTCTCCCCGTAACCTCTGACAGAATAGATTACAAAGATTCAGGCCGGCACGGAGGCGCAGCGGTGGAGCTGCTGTCTTAACAGCGCTTGCGGCGCCAGAGACCCGGGTTCGATTCCGGCTATGGGTGCTGTCTGTGCGGAGTTTGTACGTTCTCCCCGTGACCTGCGTGGGTTTTCTCCGAGATCTTCGGTTTCCTCCCACACTCCAAAGACGTGCAGGTTTGTAGGTTAATTGGTTAGGTATAGTGTAAATTGTCCCTAGTGTGTGTAGGATAGTGTTAATGTGCGGGGATCGCTGGTCGGTGCGGACTCGGTGGGCCGAAGGGCCTGTTTCCGCACTGTATCTCTAAACTGAACTAAACTAAATAAATGAGGGGCATTGATGAGATTACACGGAGGGCTCGCATTGACTTGATGGACCAAATTGTCTCCTGTTATGCAGCAAAGTAATAAGAATAACTGTTAATGAGCTTATTGTGGACAATTGGGCTCTAGTCAGCGTCAAGCTAAACATTCTAGTCTGGCTGCAAAGTCCTTTGGAAAGACCAGAGAAATTTCCGTTGGAAATACAGAAATCCCAAAACTGTGAAGCATATTATACTGGTTTTCTGGAATTGCAGACCCAAAACATGACACAAGATCTGATGATTTAATCACAGTGTTCGGGCTGAATTCACTTTTCTGAGCTTTGTTCTCATTTGTGTTTCAATGTTACCCTCACACTTACAAGTTGTTCATAAATTCAGAAGTTCTCGAAGCAGAATTAGGCCATTCGGCCCATCAAATCTGCCCCGTCATTCAATCCTGGCTGATCTATCTCTCCTCTCAACCCCATTTTCCTGCCTGCCCCCCGTAACCCCTGACACCCGTACTAATCAAAGATCTGTCATTCTCCACCTTAACAATATCCATTGAAACATATAAGATTATTAAGGGTTTGGACACGTTAGAGGCAGGAAACATGTTCCCGATGTTGGGGGGGAGTCCAGAACCAGGGGCCACAGTTTAAGAATAAGGGGTAAGCCATTTAAAATGGAGATGAGGAAACATTTTTTCTCACAGAGAGTGGTGAGTCTGTGGAATTCTCTGCCTCAGAGGGCGGTGGAGGCCGCTTCTCTGGATACTTTCAAGAGAGAGCGAGATAGGGCTCTTAACGATAGCGGAGTCGGGATATGGGGAGAAGGCAGGAACGGGGTACTGATTGGGGATGATCAGCCATGATCACATTGAATGGCGGTGCTGGCTCGAAGGGCCGAATGGCCTACTCCTGCACCTATTGTCTATTGCCTATTGTCATTGTCTTGGCCTCCACAGCCTTCTGTGCTAATGAATTCCACTGTGACAATGTTAGGCCACAGTTGTTTTTGACAAGCTGAGGAGACTCTGGCTGTGCGACTGTCCTCCTGATTAAATTTTATCTTTGTATGCCTCATTGTCAACTTATAACCATATAACCATTACAGCACGGAAACAGGCCATCTCGGCCCTTCAAGTCCGTGCCGAACATTTGTAATTTTTTTTAAATTTTTTTTTTAAAATTTAAATAACTACTTCCCCCTAGTCCCATCTACCTGCACTCAGACCATAACCCTCCATTCCTTTCCCGTCCATATACCCATCCAATCTATTTTTAAAGGATAAAATCGAACCAGCCTCCACCTAGCCAACAATGATCTATTCCACATTTTCCTTGAACATCGTCCTCTTTAATGACTCTTTGTCACTCCTCACCCTTCCATATCTCTGTGTCACCCTCTCCCCTCACTCTCAATCTGAAGAAGGGTCTTGACCTGAAACGTCACCCATTCCTTCTATCCAGAGATGCTGGATGTGGAGAGGATGTTTCCACTAGTGGGAGAGTCTAGGACTAGAGGTCACAGCCTCAGTATTAAAGGACATTCTTTTAGGAAGGAGATGAGGAGAACTTTATTTCGTCAGAGGGTGGTGAATCTGTGGAATTATTTGCCACAGAAGGCTGTGGAGGGCAAGTCAGTGGATATATTTAAGCCAGAGATACCTAGATTCTTGATTAGTGCGGGTGTCAGGGGTTATGGGGAGAAGGCAGGAGAATGGGGTTAGGAGAGAGCGATAGGTCAGCCATGATTGAATGGCGGAGTAGACTTGATGGGCCGAATGGCCTTATTCAGCTCCTATCACTTATGATCTTATGAACTAATGATGCCTGTCCTGCTGAGTTTCTCCAGCATTTAGTGTCTATCTTCGAAGACTCCCTTGTGTTTGCAGATGTGAACTTGAACTTGAAGTTGAACTTGAATTCCAGCGCAGTCATAGATGCTGGTTCAGCCTTGTGCAACTTGCACCCAGATGTTTAACGTTGAGCAGCCAAGCAGTCATTTTCTCAAGGATCCTCTTCAAACAGTTCAAAAACAACTTCCAATATTTTAAGAAAGAACTGCAGATGCTGGAAAAATCAAAGGTAGAAAAAAAAAATGTCCAGCATCTGCAGTTCTTTCTTAAACATTTAGTCTACTCCACTGCGAAAAGGTATGCCTACTTTGAAGAAGTTCTCCTCCTCTCTCTGAAGACAGTTTAACAACCTCCTCTCTCACTGCCCCCCGTCTGTGATTCCCCTTCCCTCCAACTCTACGAGTCCTTGCTTTCTCCCTCCTTCCCCTCCCCTTCCCAGCTCTCCCACAGCCCACTGTCTCCGCCTCTTCCTTTCTTCTTCCCGTCCCCCCACCCTCACATCAGTCTGAAGAAGGGTCTCGACCCGAAACGTCGCCTATTTCCTTCGCTCCATAGATGCTGCCTCACCCGCTGAGTTTCTCCAGCATTTTTGTCTACCTTCGATTTTGCAGCATCTGCAGTTCTTTCTTAAACTATCTCCACCCTCACTTTTCGCAGAGGTTTTTTTCACTTTAGAGATACAGCGCGGAAACAGGCCTTTCGGCCCACTGAGTCCGTGCCGACCAGCGATCCCCGCACATTAACACACTAGGGACAATTTACATTTACACCAAGCCAATTAACCTGCAAACCTGCACGTCTTTGGTGTGTGGGAGGAAAGCGAAGATCTCGGAGAAAACCCACGCAGGTCACGGGGAGAACGTACAAACTCCGTACAGACAAGCACCCGTAGTCGGGATCGAACCCGGGTCTCCGGCGCTGCATTCGCTGTAAGGCAGCAACTCTACCGCTGCGCCACCGTGATCGCTCTTGGGTTAGTTGCACCAAGCTACATCAAGCTACTCTGCAGATGTTTGTGTAACCACGCGCCTAACAATAACGCCTTTGCAAATCAGCAGGTGTCTTCAGAGCTCTCAGTTATTCACAAGGACAGACCAGGCCAACAGAACCGCAAGGATCAGCTCGCAGAACCCTACCGAGGACAAATTGCTGTTGCCATCGCCGTTTATCGTTGGCAGTCCATTTCTTCTTCCGCGGATGTCGTCTTCTCTGGGGAAGGTCCACCTGGCCGGCCAAGGGGGTAAGTTTTTACGGATGTATGTTTTAGGACAGATGTTGTCAAGCTGGAAAAGGCACAGAGTTTTACGAGGACCTCAGCGGGTGAGGCAGCATCTATGGAGCGAAGGAAATAGGCGGCGTTCAATACACTCAGCCACACACACTTACAATGGGTGGAATGAGGGGAAAAGTACCAAGAGTCACACCCCAGCGGTATGAACATTGACTTCTCCAATTTCAGATAGGCTATTAAACTCACCAACAAACAGACTCTGAACTGTAACAGCCTATTGCACTTTATCTGCTTATTTATGTGTATATTGAACTGAACTGTTCTGTGTTTATGCCTACAATACTCTGTTGTGCTGCAGCAAGCAAGAATTTCATCGTCCTATCTGGGACACATGACAATAAACTCTCTAGACTTGACTTGACTTTCTCCCTCCATCCCCTCCCCTTCCCAGCTCTCTCACAGCCTACTGTCTCTGCCTCTGCCTTTCTTGTTCCCACCCCCCCCCCCCCGACATCAGTCTGAAGAAGGGTCTCGACCCAAAACGTCACCTATTTCCTTCGCTCCATAGATGCTGCCTCACCCGCTGAGTTTCTCCAGCATTTTTATCTCCCTTCGATTTTCCAGCATCTGCAGTTCCTTCTTAGAGATTTACGAGGATGTTGCCAGGACTAAAGGGTCTGAGCTACACGAAGAGGTTGAGTAGGCTGCAACTCTATTCCTGTGATCGTACAGAGGTGTATAAAATCATGAGAGGAATAGATCGGGTAAAAGCACAGAGCCTTTTGCCCAGAGTAGAGGAATCGAGGACATAGTTTTAACGTGAAGGGGAAAAGATTTAATAGGAATCTGAGGGGTGGCTTTTTCACACAAAGGGTGGTGGGTGTATGGAACAAGCTGCCAGAGGAGTTAGTTGAGGCTGGGACTATCCCAATGTTGAAGAAACAGTTCGACAGGTACATGGATAGGACAGGTTTGGAGGGATATGGACCAACTGCGGGTAGATGGGACTAGTGTAGCTGGGACAAGTTGGCCGGCGTGGGCTAGTTGGGCCGAAGGGCCAGTTTCCATGCTGTGTCACTCTATGACTATGAGTATGCTGTAATCTTCAAGTTCTAACTGGTTACCTCCAGGATCATGAGTTGAGGACAACTATTCAATCTCATAGATCTTTAAGCTTCATACTAACATGGTCACTTTGCAATTAGTAGAGCACAGGATTGTTTGGCCAATATACTGACTGTGCCAAACGCAATGCCAAGTTGAATGCAAGAGGCAAGAGTCAAGAGTGTTTTATTGTCATATGTCCCGGATGGGACAATGAAATTCTTACTTGCTGCAGCACAACAGAAAGAGTGAATATGTAAACATTGTATATAACGGGGAAAGAGAAAAAAAAGAAAAAATTCAATAAATAATAAATATAGTGCAATAATAATATAGTCTTTTGCAGTTCAGAGCTCAGAGCTTATTCGATGTTGTGTTTAATAGCCTGATGGCTGTAGGGAAGAAGCTGTTCCTGAACCCGGATGTTACAGTCTTCAGGCTCCTATACCTTCTTCCTGAGGGCAACGGAGAGATGAGTGTGTGACCAGGGTGATGTGAGTCCTTGATGATTTTGGCCGCCTTTTTGAGGCAGCGACTGTGATAGATCCCTTCGACGGTGGGGAGGTCAGAGCCGGTGACGGACTGGGCAGTGGTCACAACTTTTTGTAGTCTTTTTCGCTCCTGGACGTTCAAGTTGCCGAACCAGGTCACGATGCAGCCAGTCAGAATGCTCTCTACCGTGCACCTGTAGAAGTTTAGGAGAATCCTCTTCGACATGCCGAATCTCCATAACTCCTCTCTTCTGCCTGCATGCGGTCCATATCCCTGCATGCCCCGCGTACCCACACCTATGTAAAAACCGAAGGTGGACACAAAAAGCTTGAGTAACTCAGCAGGACAGGCAGTATCTCTGGAGAGAAGGAATGGGTGACGTTTCGGGTCGAGTCCCTTCTTCAGACTGGTTAGGGACAAGAGAAATGAGAGATATAGACGGTGATGTAGAGAGATAAAGAACAAATGAATGAAAGATGCAAAAAAGTAACGATGATAAAGGAAACAGGCCGTTGTTAGCTGTTTGTTGGGTGAAAATGAGAAGCTGGTGACCTACATAGCAACCTCTGGTGACCTTGCCCACCACCCCAGGTTTCCATGAGGTCACCGGAGGTTTTGGTCACTCTCCCTAATGGTTGAAAGTGGTTTCCGCGTGGTCGATGCTTCATCTAGGTTGCTGCTATTTCTTCATCCGGATTAAAACCGGCCTCGACTAAAAATAGGTTGCCGTTTTAAACATCGATCATTTTTTAGTCACAGGTCTAGTCCAAGCCGGTTTTCTTCATAGTCGAGGAAGGTTTTCAACATATGCGTGGGAGGTGGTAGGAGGTTGCAGGTCACCTCGACCTTGATTTTTTTTTGGGTGGTGGGCAAGGTCACCAGAGGTTGCTGTTTAGGTCTCCTAAGTGGGACAGGGGCTTAAGACACCACTATCGCACCTGCCTCCTGTGACTAAGGAGGGAATTTATGCTTGGAGTCAGAGATGCTCAACAAATACCTTGCAAAGGTATTCACCAAGGAACAGGGCATGGAGGATAGTGAAATCAGTGTGGGCATGCTCATATGCTGAAGCCAGTTAACCTAGAAACCTGCACGTCTTTGGAGTGTGGGAGGAAACCAGAGCAACCGGGGAAAACCCACGCAGGTCACGGGGAGAATGTACAGACTCCGTACAGACAGCACCCGTAGTCGGGATCGAACCCGGGTCTCCGGCGCTGTGAGGCAGTGGCGTTAGACAATAGACAATAGGTGCAGGAGTAGGCCATTCGGCCCTTCGAGCCAGCACCGCCATTCAATGTGATCATGGCTGATCATCCCCAATCAGTACCCCGTTCCTGCCTTCTCCCCCACATCCGCTGACTCCATTATCTTTGAGTGCCCTATCTAGCTCTCTCTTGAAAGTATCCAGGGAAGCGGCCTCCACCGCCCTCTGAGGCAGAGAATTCCACAGACTTTGTCACGATCGTTTCCACGCTGCGTAACTCTGTGGAGCGCCCTGTGATTTCAGCGCATTCCTTCTCATTTAAACGGCGGGCGCAGCATTTGCAGTTTGGGAAACCTCTGAGCTGCAGTCGAATCTGGTGACATTGTCATTCTCCGTCTCGTGCAGGGACCCCACTCTGTGCGCGACATTCTTCCGCGCACAATAAACGAGATACAAAACCTAATTTGAGGAAGGACATTCTTGCTATTGAGGGAGTGCAGCGTAGGTTTACAAGGTTAATTCCCGGGATGGCGGGAGTGTCATATGCTGAGAGAATGGAGCGGCTGGGCTTGTACACTCTGGAGTTTAGAAGGATGAGAGGGTATCTCAGTGAAACATATAAGATTGTTAAGGGCTTGGACACGCTAGAGGCAGGAAACATGTTCCCGATGTTGGGGGAGTCCAGAACCAGGGGCCATAGTTTAAGAATAAGGAGTAAGCCATTTAGAACGGAGACGAGGAAACACTTTTTTCACAGAGAGTGGTGAGTCTGTGGAATTCTCTGCCTCAGAGGGCGGTGGAGGCAGGTTCTCTGGATGCTTTCAAGAGAGAGCTAGATGGGGCTCTTAAAAATAGCGGAGTCAGGGAATATGGGGAGAAGGCAGGAACGGGGTACTGATTGGGGATGATCAGCCATGATCACATTGAATGGCGGTGCTGGCTCGAAGGGCCGAATGACCTACTCCTGCACCTATTTTCTATTGTCTATTGTCTATAAAATCGAGAGATTTCTGATGGTGTTGACTGAGCCAGGAATCTGGGCCAGGATACCATGACAACTTCGGAGTGTGGTGTGAGATCGGTTGCATCTGACTGAGCTAAGCCGCCAAGAACTCTGATTAAACCTGAAAGGCAATCCCTTCCCTTCATGAAGTGTCAACCTAGATTAATGTAACAGTTGATAACTACAGCCCGCATTTATATTGTTGTTCTGTCACTGAGGGAAAGATGTCCACATTGAAGAGGCTTCAGACTGATCTTCTGTTTAGACAAGTCACTGATTAAACCTGGGAAGTGGGCAGTTGCGTTAGACCTGCACAGGAAGGTAGACGCTCCCCCCCACCCCCCCCCCCCCCACGAGTCTCGGGCAGATGGGACTCGTCAGCCTGGGAAGGCAGTCCACCTAGGAGAGGGAAAACTCTGATTTAAAACCTCCACTGCCTTGTGGCCATATCCAGTCATGGAAAAGGCTCCAGGAGTAAACCTCAAGAAAATCCGGAGTCGGAGCCCCTAAGGCAGTTCGTCGTTGTCTACAACCTCGCTCTGGCAGCTCCTGCGACGGCGCTGGTGCCAAACTGTAACGGCCCTGCTGTTCCTTTGGATCGATCAGCGACGTGGAGAGGGGGGACGTCCTCCATACGACATCACCCAGGCTTGCATCCATCCGACCAGGATGCATCACCCATGGTCAGTCATGACCGAGGGGGTCCTACTACAACTGATTAAAAAAGATGAACAGTTTAATGGAATTCCAATATCCAGAAACATAATCTGTGTTGACCAAAGATGAGTAGTAGATTAGCAGCTGCGCAGATATGCATTTGTATTGTACCACAATTGTCTTACACATTCGTCTGGGGAGCATCTTCAAAGTTGCACCCTAGTGGCATAAACATTGACTTCTCCAATTTCCGGTAGCCCTTGCTGTCTTCTCCCCTTCTCAGCTCTCCCTCAGCCCTCGGGCTCCTCCTCTTCCTTTCTCCTTTCTTCTCCACGCCCCCCCCCCCCCCCACCCTACATCAGGCTGAAGAAGGGTTTCGTCCCGAAACGTTGCCTATTTCCTTCGCTCCATAGATGCTGCTGCACCCGCTGAGTTTCTCCAGCACTTTTGTCCACCTTCTGGAGAGCAGGCAGGGCCTCAGACAAACATTTCAAAAGACACAAAGTGCTGGAGTAACTCAACGGGACAGGCACATCTCCAGAGAACATGGAAAGGTGACGTTTCCGGTCGTGAGCCTTCTTCAGATTGATTGTGGTTGAACTATGAATCGGATGTACAAGCGAGAATTGAGGAAGATTGGAGGGGGGATCCTTATAGAAGGACTTACAAAATCTCTTAAGGGGTTGGACAGGCTAAGATTCAGGGAAGATTATTCCCGATGTTGGGGAAGTCCAGAACAAGGGGTCACAGTTTAAGGATAAGAGGGAAGTCTTTTAGGACTCGGTCCTAAAAGACTTCCCTCTTATCCTTAAACTGTGACCCCTTGTTCTGGACTTCCCCAACATCGGGAATAATCTTCCTGAATCTAGCCTGTCCAACCCCTTAAGAATTTTGTAAGTTTCTATAAGATCCCCCCTCAATCTTCTAAATTCTAGCATGTACAAGCCGAGTCTATCCAGCCTTTCCTCATATGAAAGTCCTGCCATCCCAGGAATCAGTCTGGTGAACCTTCTCTGTACTCCCTCTATGGCAAGAATGTCTTTCCTCAGATTTGGAGACCAAAACTGTACACAATACTCCAGGTGTGGTCTCACCAAGACCCTGTACAACTGCAGTAGAACCTCCCTGCTCTTATACTCAAATCCTTTTGCTATGAATGCTAACATACCATTTGCTTTCTTCACTGCCTGCTGCACCTGCATGCCTACTTTCAATGACTGGTGTACCATGACACCCAGGTCTCGTTGCATCTCCCCTTTTCCTAATCGGCCACCATTCAGATAATAGTCTACTTTCCTGTTTTTGCCACCAAAGTGGATAACCTCACATTTATCCACATTATACTGCATCTGCCATGCATTCGCCCACTCACCCAGCCTATCCAAGTCACGTTACAGCCTCCTAGCATCCTCCTCACTGCTAACACTGCCCCCCAGCTTCGTGTCATCCGCAAACTTGGAGATGTTGCATTCAATTCCCTCATCCAGTTCATTAATATATATTGTAAATAGCTGGGGTCCCAGCACTGAGCCTTGCGGTACCCCACTAGTCACTGCCTGCCATTCTGAAAAGGACCCGTTTACTCCTTCATTTGCTTCCTGTCTGCCAGCCAGTTCTCTATCCACATCAATACTGAACCCCCAATACCATGTGCTTTAAGTTTGTATGCTAATCTCTTATGTGGGACCTTGTCGAAAGCCTTCTGAAAGTCCAGATATAACACATCCACTGGTTCTCCCTTATCCACTCTACTAGTTACATCCTCGAAAAATTCTATAAGATTCGTCAGACATGATTTACCTTTCATAAATCCATGCTGACTTTGTCCAATGAATTCACCACTTTCCAAATGTGCTGCTATCCCATCTTTAATAACTGACTCCAGATATTTTCCCCACCACCGATGTTAGACTAACTGGTCTGTAATTCCCCGTTTTCTCTCGTGAACAATTCTGGGCCCCATATCTGAGGAAGGATGTGCTGGCTCTGGAGTGGGTCCAGAGGAGGTTTACGAGAATGATCCCAGGAATGAGGGGGTTAACATATGATGAGCGTTTGACAGCGCTGGGCCTGTACTCGCTGGAGTTTAGGATGAGGGGACACCTCATTAAGTCTTACCCAATAGTGAAATGCCTAAATAGAGTGGATGTGGAGAAGATGTTTCCACTAGTGGGAGAGTCTAGGACCAGAGGTCACAGCCTCAGAATTAAAGGACGTTCCTTTAGGAAGAAGATGAGGAGGAATTTAGTTAGTCAGAGGGTGGTGAATCTGTGGAATTCTTTGCCACAGAAGGCTGTGGAAGCCAAGTCAATTGATATTTTTAAGGCAGAGATAGATTAGTACAGGTGTCAGAGGTTATGGGGAGAAGGCAGGAGAATGGGGTGAGGAGGGAGAGATAGATCAGCCTCGATTGAATGGCGGAGTAGACATGTTGGGCCGAATGGCCTAATTCTACTATCCCTTATGATGCTTGCATACTGAGTGCCACCTCTTTTTAAATGTGAGTTAATACATAATACAAAGTGTATTTTAAACATGCCCAGAAAGGTGCTAGTATACATCTGTACTAAACATATGTGTCTTGTGGCCTCAAAACATAATAACAAGTTTGAAGAAGAGTCTTGACCCGAAACATCACCCATTCCTTCTCTCCAGAGATGCTGTCTGTCCCGTTGAGTAACTCCAGCATTTTGTGTCTATCTTCAATGATTAGGACTGTAGATTTTAGAGATACTGCATAGAAACAGGCCCTTTCGGCCCACCGAGTCCGCGACAACCAGCAATCACCCCATACTATGCTACAAACTAGGAGCAATTTAGAGTTTTTTACCTGAAACCGATTAATCTACAAACCTGTCCCTAGTCTAGGACCACAGGTCATAGTCACAGAATGAAAGGATGTTCTTTTAGGAAGGAGATGAGGAGGAATTTCTTTAGTCAAGGCGGTGAATCTGTGGAATTCTTTGCCACAGAAGGCTGCGGAGGCCAAGTCAATGGATATCTGTAAGTCAGAGATATATAGATTCTTGATTAGTACGGGTGTCAGAGGTTACGGGGAGAAGGCAGGAGAATGGGGTTAGTAGGGAAAGATAGATCAGCCATGATTGAATGGCGGGGTAGACTTGATGGGCCGAATGGCCCAATTCTGCTCATATCACTTATGACCTTAAAACGCTGTCTGTCTATTTCCTCCCCGGATGTTGCCTGAGCCGCTGAGCTCCTCCAGCACTGCTGATGGTTGACTTTATCAATGCGTTTATTGTATGGAAACTTAAGCCCATGTCCCACGATGCGAGTTCACCCAAGAGCTCTCCCGAATTTTAAAAAAATCTAACTCGTGGTACCTCATCACGAGTATTTTTTTACTCTTGGAAATTTTTTTCACTGTTGAAAAAACTTCACGAGTTTCCGCGTTTCCCGAGTACCTGCCGTTAGCGTTACGAGTCGCTACGAGACATCCCCGAGCTCCGACGTACCCGCTACGTACATTCTACGTACTTACCACGAGTTTGATTATTTTTTTTTAACTCGGGAGAGCTCTTGGGTAAACTCGCATCGTGGGACAGGCCCTTTACATTGTTCCCCAAAGGTAGCAGTTGATGACATGTAATTAGTTGATGCGGGAGCGTTGTGATTCGAAACTGTCCCCAGTGTAGCCAAACATAATGAGGTATCTTGAGGTATATTGTTTGAACACTCAAAGGATTTAATACGAGGACATGCAAGACAGTGGTCTGAAATTACACTACTGTAGCGTTAAATTTATTTAAAAATTACAGTTCAGTTCAGTTTGGTTAATTGTCACGTGTACCGAGGTACAGTCAAAAGCTTTTGTTGCACGCTAACCAGTCAACGGAAAGACAATACATGATTACAATCGGGCTATTTGCAGCGTGTAGATAAACGATAAGGGAATAATGTTTAGTGCAAGGTAAAGCCAGTAAAGTTCGATCAAGGATAGTCCGAGGGTCACCAGAGAGGTAGATAGTAGTTCAGCACTGCTCTCTGGTTGTGGTAGGATGGTTCAGATGCCTGATAACAGCTGGGAAGAAACTGTCCCTGAATCTGGAGGTGTGTGTTTTCACACTTCTATACCTCTTGCCTGATGGGAGAGGGGAGAAGGATGCATATTAACGGATGCACAGCAGTACAGCGGTAGAGTTACTGCCTCACAGCGCCAGAGACCCGGGTTCCACCCCGACCATGGGTTCTGCCTGAGCGGAGTTTGTACTCTCGGCCTGTGACTACATGGGTGTTCCCCGGGCACTCGCATTCCCACATTTCAAAGACGCGCAGAGTTGTGCAGAGACGTGCAGATAAAGGGTCTCGACCCGAAACGTCACCTATTCCTTTTCCTCAGGATTGTCGTCTGACCCCGCTGAGTTACTCCAGCATTTTGTGTCTATCTTCGGGGTGTAAACCAACATCTGCAGTTCCTTCTTACAGATGTGTAGGTTAATTGGCTTATGTAAATTGCCCCACGTGTATAGGATGTGAAACTGGAAAAATATAGAGCTAGCTTAGAGGTGTTCGTTTATCAGCCAGAACTCAGTAGACCAAAATGGGCCTGGTTCCATGCTGTATCTGTAAACTGAACTAAATTTAATTTCCTCAATAAAACATTATTCTGTGAACATCTTTAAATGGTTCGTGGTTGGTGGGTAATCTGACCAGTTTGATTATTCTAACTTACTGTTTCTATTTTGTTTCAGGATACAAGATGCCGAGACTGAATACAGCTTTGGGGAATGATCTAGTTTCTAGGACGTTGGAGCTAAAACAGAGGGCAGATGGCAACGACCCCACCAAAGCGGTAGGAAAGATACAATCACACAACACACACTAGTTTGTTATATTGGCTGCTGCTGGGAGAATTATCTTTGCTTTTGAGTGATCGATGCTCAACACTATCTGAAGAAGGGTCTTGACCCAAAACGACGCCTAATCCTTCGCTCCATAGATGCTGCCTCACCCGCTGAGTTTCTCCAGCATTTTTATCTACCCTATCTTCCCAAGGTAAGTTAGCTTTGGGCATGGGTCGGCAACCTTGTTCTGCATAGGGGCCGGGACGCACGTCTGTGAGCGGATGGCGGGCCACATCTATCACGTGCACACACGGATCCCGCCCCCCATCCCGCCACGGATGGCAGGCATCAAATCACGTGTTCACAGAAGGTGGACAAAAATGCTGGAGAAACTCGGCGGGTGAGGCAGCCTCGTGCAATCCCTGCATGGCTCACCCGCTGAGTTTCTCCAGCATTTTTGTCCACCTTCGATTTTTACAGCATCTGCAGTTCTTTCTTAAACGTGTTCACAGAAGGTGCGACTTTGCGCAGTACACGGTACAGGCAGAGCTCGGCGCTCGGCGGGCCGGATGACTACGGGGAAAAAAAATCCGCCTGCGGGCCGGATGATTTCGGGTTACGGGCCGCATTCGGCCCGGGGACCGTAGGTTGCCGACCCCTTGCTTTGGGCATTCAATGCTCGCCTTTCGTTGCTCATCGTTACTTTTTGCATTTCTTTCATTCATTGGTTCTATATCTTTCAGAGATTGTGGGGGCATTGATTGTGGTTCAGTATCTCAGGAATCACTAGAGGCAGGAGTGGTCCCTCCCAGATAATTGCCAATATTACCCCGCTGCACAAGAAGGGAGCAAGGCAGAATAGTGGGAACTACAGGCTGGTTAGTCTGACTTCGGTGGTTGGTAAGATTTTAGAATCCATTATAAAGGTTGAGGTTACGCAGTACTTAGAAGTTCACGATATATTAGGCCGAAGTCAGCATGGCTTTGTGAGGGGGAGGTCTTGCTTGACAAATTTGCTGGGATTCTTTGAAGTTCTAGAAATAGCAGGACAGACAAAGGAGAGTCAGTAGATGTTGTATACCTAGATTTTCAGAAAGCCTTTGATAAGGTGCCACACGTGAGGCTGCTTGGGAAGATGAGAGCCCACGGTATCAAAGGGCAGATACCAACATGGATAGCAGGTTGGCTGGATGGCAGAAGGCAAAGAGTGGCAATAAAGGGGGCTTTTCTGGTTGGCTGCCAGTGACTAGCGGAGTTCCGCAGGGGTCGGTGCTGGGGCCGCTACTTGTCACGTTGTATGTTAATGATTTGGACGAGGGGATAGGGCACCGAATCCGTGCCGACCAGCGGTCCCTGCATATTAACGCTATTCTACACACACACATTAGGGACAATTTACATTTTTATGCAAAGCCAATTAATCTACAAACCTATACGTGTTTGGAGTGTGGGAGGAAACCGAAGATCTTGGAGAAAACCCACGTGGTCACACGGATAACGTACAAACTCTGTATAGTCGGGATCGCACCCGGGTCTCTGGCACTGTAAGCGCTGTAAGGCAGCAACTCTACCGCTGCACCACCTGCCCTATCTCTCAATATCCTTCTCATCTCATAGTCATAGAGTGATACAGTGTGGAAACAGGCCCTTCGGCCCAATTCGCCAACACCGCCCACCAATGTCCCAGCTACACTAGTCCCACCTGCCTGCGCTTGGTCCATAACCCTCCAAACCTGCCCTATCCATGTACCTGTCCAAATGTATCTTAAATGATGGGATAGTCCCAACCTCAACTACCTCCTCTGGCAGCTTGTTCGATACACTCACCACCCTCTGTGTGTAAAAGTTACCCCTCGGATTCCTGTTCAATCTTTTCATAGGAATCCGAGGGGTAACTTTTTCACCCAGAGGGTGGTGGGTGTATGGAACAAGCTGCCAGAGGAGGTAGTTGAGGTTAGCTGGGACCCACAGTGGAACTAGGGTAGCTGGGACATTGTTGGCCGGTGTGGGCGAGTTGGGACGAAGGGCCTGTTTCCACGCTGTATCAATCTTTGACTATGACTCTATGAGATGAGAAGGAATTACTTTAGTTAGAGGGTGGTGAATCTGTGGAATTCATTGACACAGATGAATCTCCTTTCTAAAGGTACGTCCTTTAATTCTGAGACTACGGCCTCTGGTCCTAGACTCTCCCACTAGTGGAAGCATCCTCTCCACATCCACTCTATCCAGGCCTTTAGCTATTCGGGTCAAAGGGCCTGTTTCTGTGATGTCTGACTATGACTTTGACACATTACGTTTGATTTCTTCACATGAGGCAGGAAAAATGTTCCCGATGTTGGGGGAGTCCAGAACCAGGGACCACAGTTTAAGAATAAGGAGTAAGCCATTTAGAACGGAGACGAGGAAACCCTTTTTCTCACAGACAGTGGTGAGTCTGTGGAATTCTCTGCCTCAGAGGGCGGTGGAGGCAGGTTCTCTGGATGCTTTCAAGAGAGAGCTAGATAGGGCTCTTAAAGATAGCGGAGTCAAGGGATATGGGGAGAAGGCGGGAACGGGGTACTGATTGGGGATGATCAGCCATGATCACATTGAATGGCGGTGCTGGCTCGAATGGCCGAATGGCCTAATCCTGCACCAATTGTCTATTGTCTATTAACACATTGCTGTGTATTACACATTGTTAACCCCCCCTAGTCTGATTCATGCCTTGCCCCAATCATTACATACTGCCATCCAAGAAAGATTAATTAGTTCCTATTCTCTGTTCCCTGTCTTTAAACCAATTTGCAATCCATGCCAATAGACTCAAGGCCATGAGGAAAAATAAAACGACCTCCATTACCACACGGTGGCACAGCAGTAGAGTTGCTGCCTTACAGCGCTTGCAGCACCGGAGACCCGGGTTCGATCCCGACTATGGGTGCTGTCTGTACGGAGTTTGCACGTTCTCCACGTGACCTGCGTGGGTTTTCTTCGAGACCTTCGGTTTCCTCCCACACTCCAAAGACAAGATACAAGATACATTTTTTGTCACATGTGCCAGTTGGCACAGTGCAATGTGTGCTCACCATACAGCCAGACAATAAAACAAAGAACGCAACACACGATCGAGTTCAACATAAAACATCCCCACACAGCAGAATTAAAAGTTTCCCACTGTGAGGGAAGGCACCCAAGTCAGTCATCTTCCTCCGATGTTCACCCATGGTTGGGGCCTCCGGAGCCCACCGCAGTTGCCGCTACGGGCAGCCCGCTGGCCGGGATGTTGGAACTCCGACTTCGGGATGTTGGAACTCCGACACCGGGATGTTGGAACTCTGACGTCGGGATGTTGGAACTCCGACGTCGGTCGAACAGGTTTGTAGGTTAATTGGCTTGCTATAAGTGTAAATTGTCCCTAGTGTGTGTAGGATAGTGTTAGTGCAGGGGTTCTCAACCAGGGGGGAATTCCCCCCAGGGGGGGATTTCAGGTTTTCAGGGGGGGGGAATTGGGACCACAGATTAACAAACTCAAACTGTTAGAATGTTGATCTTTTTATTGCCTTTGAGCTCCCCAGGGCTGCACAAAATTCAGTATGCATCGGTTACCTGCTGCAAGCAGCCTATCAAACCGTTCACCACAAGCTCCTGAACCGTAAGGATCAAAATAGATTACCCATAGACAGGGCTGCCACAAAGGAAAGACATAGGCACCACCGAGTGGTCCGTCTGCAAGTACCCTTACGAAAGCTTACGCTTTGCTTAGAGTCCTAGACCTAGCCTCCTGTCACGAGTACCCCCACCAGAAACAAACCGAAAGGTTACTGAAGTTTCTTATGTCATAGCACTGGAGATAGCAAAGCAGAAAAAACCACATACAATTGGGGAAAATTTGATCAAACCTTGCTCTCTCAAAATGGTGGAAATTGTGTTGGGAAATGGATTGGAGGAAAAACTTGCAGCGGTTCCACTATCAAACAGTACTGTTCAAAGGAGGATCAGCGATATGGCCATTGACATCAAGGATCAAGTTGTGCAGGAGATCAAGTGTTCAGCATTTGGCTTATTTTCAATTCAACTTGATGAATCGACTGATGTGGCATCGTGTTCCCAGTTGATGGTGTTAGCAAGGTATGTTCACAGGTTCATTTAAAGAGGAGTTTCCCTTTTGTTCTCCTCTTGAAACAACTACCAAGGCCTCGGATATTTTGGAAAAGGTTTCATCTTTCTTTGAATCAGAAAATCTTTTGTGGGATAATATCTGTGGGTGCTGTACAGATGGAGCACCAGCTATGTTGGGGACAAAATCAGGATTTCAAGTTTGTGTGAAAAAGCAAGCTCCAAAAGTGAAAGGCATTCATTGTATGATCCATCGTCAGGCACTGACCTCAAAAACACTTCCAGCTCCGCTAGGGAAGGTTTTGGATCAAACAATTCAAATTGTGAATTTTGTCAAAGGAGGAGGTCTCAACTCACGACTTTTCAAGCAGTTATGTACCGACATGGATGCAGCCCATCATTTGCTTCTTTTCCACACAAATGTTCGATGGCTGTCAAGAGGAAATGTAACTGAGCGAATGTTTGAGCTTAGAGATGAGCTCAAATTATTTTTTGAAGTTCAGGGTAAGATGGAATTTTTTGCCTGGCTGGATGATGAGGAATGGATCATGCGCCTTGCCTTTTTGGTTGATATTTTTGAGCAGCTGAATAAACTGAATCTTCAGATGCAAGGAAGGAATACAAACATCATAAAATTCATGGATGCCTTGAAAGCTTTCATGAGTAAGCTGGAAAATTGGAAAAGGTCAATATAAAAAATGTTGCAATGTTTGAAAAAATGTCATCCGTTCTTGTTGTTGGTGGTGAAGACAAGGTGCTTCCACAATTTGCAAAAAATGAAATTTTGCAGCATTTGACAACACTGGAAAATGAATTCAGCCGATATTTTCCTGAACTCAGTGATGATGAGTTGGATTTAGTGCAAAATCCATTCAAATTGTCAGTTGAAAAAGTTCCTGATGATTGTCAAGATGAATTTCTGGAGCTGAAAACTGATTCGGGAGCAAGAGATATGTTCGATGAGAAATCAATCACAGAATTTTGGCCCTTGATGTGCGATTCCTACCCAAAAGTGGCAGAAAGAGCTATCCATGCATTGCTTCCGTTTGTGTCGACATATCTTTGTGAGTCAGGCTTTTCAACTCTGTTGCAAATTTAAACGAAGCAACGTAGTAGATTAGAGGTAGAAAATGACCTGCGTTGTGCCCTTTCAAGCACTCCTCCGCGTATCCCAGAATTGGCGAAGAAAAAACAATCACAGGTTTCTTATTGACTGTAATCTTCATCTGAATAAAATTAATTACAAATTTACAATATCCTGGTATTCTATTGAACTTTTTGTTTATTGCATAATGCATCAGTTTGGTCTGTTAAGTAATTCATTATAAATATAAAAAAAACTATTTTACTTTTATTCAAGTTTTATAAATCCATCAACATTTTCAATTGGCATTTAATTTGTAAAACTCCACTATAAAAATAATCCATGTAAAATTGTAAATGTATATGTACTAATATGGAAAAAATAAAGGATTTTCAGTATTATATGCATATTATTTGGAATGCACTTTTTGAGGCAGACAATCTTGGAAAGGAGGGGGGGAATGACATTCTGACATATGGTGAAAGGGGTGCATGGGGCAAACAAGGTTGAGAACCACTGTGTTAGTGTGCTGGGATCGCTGGTCAGTGCGGACTCGGTGGGCCGAAGGGCCTGTTTCCCCGCTGTATCTCTAAACTAAACTGAACCACATGCTTTAAATTGGCATGCTATCCTTTTATGGGCGGCTTCAACAAAAGTTTTATGGAAATCCAAGAACTCCACTTCCCTTCCAATTCGCCCTTATCTATTCCACCAGATACACCTTCAGCATAAACCTTCCGCAATCACAATTGCGGTTGCCATGGAAACAGGGCCTGCCCATTGAGGACAGATGCTGGTAGAGGAACATCAATGATTTTCTGAAAAACTAGAGGACTGAATGTGTTTAATGGAACTTTTAAATGGCAGTCTAAGAAATTAATTAATTAATCACGCGTCAGAGAAATTAATTCTATTTGTTCTAATAATGGAATTATTATAAAACAGATTATTGCTCTGCCAGCGAGGGCCGGAATAAAGGCTTGATTTACAGTAGACATTAGAAACTGCAGACACTGGTTTACACAGATAGATTTTAAGGCGGAGACAGATTTAATTTAGAGATACAGCGCGGAAAAAGGCCCTTCGGCCCATCGAGTCCGCGCTGACCACATTAACACTATCCTACACACACTAGGGGCAATTTTACATTTACACCAAGCCAATTAACCGACAGACCTGTACGTCTTTGGAGTGTGGGAGGAAACCGAAACATAGAAAATAGGTGCAGGGGGAGGCCATTTGGCCCTTCGAGCCTGCAGGATCGCGAAGAAAGATCTCGAAGATCTTGGAAAAAACCCACGCAGGTCACGGGGGGAACGTACAAAATCCGTACATACAGCACCCGTAGTTGGGATCAGACCCGGGTCTCCGGCGTTGCACGTGCTGTAAGGCAGCAACTCTACCGCTGCGTCACCGTGCTTGATTAGTACGGGCGTCAGAGGTTATGGGGAGAAGGCAGGAGCATGGGGTTAGGAGGGAGAGATAGATCAGCCATGATTGAATGGCAGAGTAGACGATGGGCCGAATGGCCTAATTCTGCTCCTATCACTTATGAACATGAACAAAGGCTTGTTTTAGTCCTCCTTTATGTCTGCAAAGCCCTTAACGGGCTTCCCCCACCTAGATCAAAAGTCTGCTTCCCCACCACACCACCTCCAGGTCCCTCAGATTGGCCGACTTGGGGTTACTGAACATCCCGCGGTCTAGGCATAAGCTCAGGGGCGACCGCGCCTTTGCGGTTACAGCTCCTAGACTGTGGAACAGCATCCCCCTTCCCATCAGAACTGCCCCCTCCATCGACTCCTTTAAGACGAGACTTAAAACTCATCTTTACTCTCAAGCCTTTCTAGACGTCCTCTGAGCGAGGGCTATATGTATGTAGTGATGTTTGTATTTAATCTATGAACCACAGTTGTATAACGTTAGTACCTCCACCAATGTAAAGCACTTTGGCCAACGAGAGTTATTTTTTAAATGTGCTATAGAAATAAAAGTGACTTGACTTGACTTGAGTCATATTTTTGGAAGCCACCCCATGAATTAGAAATTCAAAAGATCACAGTTATGTTGGGTAGATTTTTTGGACATGAATGCTCACAGCCAGACATAAAAACAGTTTTTATCCACGAGTAGTTGCTCTACTCAACAGCCAAAAATCTGTAGCCTCCCTTTGATCTGGTATTTTGTTGGTTCACATGCTTGATCAATGGTGTTTTATCATTAATATTTTATTATTATTAATGTTTAGTGTTTGAATCATTCGTAACTGTCACTGTATGTCATGTTGTTGTGGGCGGAGCACCAAGGCAAATTCCTTGTATGTGAATACTTGGCCAATAAACTTACTTACTTACTTACTTGAATTTGAATTGTTAAGGGCCTGTCCAACTTACGCAATTTTATTCGGTGACTTGCCGGCTCCCGTCATAGTCACAGCAGGTCTCCAAAAATGTTCAACATGTTGAAAATCCAGCGGCGACCAGAAAAAGGTACGACTCTTTGGGCGACTACTCACGACCATACAGGCGTCAGGCGTCACCCCGCGATGTTGCACACACAGACTGTATGGTGGTGAGTCGTCACCAAAAGAGTCGTACCTTTTTCTGGTCGCCACTGTATTTTCAACATGTTGAAATTTTTCGGAGACCTGCTGCGACTATGACGGGTGCCGGCAAGTCGCCGAAAAAATCGCGTAAATGGGACAGGCCCTTACGATTGATCATACACAAAGAGAGTAAGTCATCCATGAAATAAAATTACACGAATAAATGACTTCAGATCTATTGTCTCTTTGAGCTAATAGATACACATAGATACATAGAAAATAGGTGCAGGAGTAGGCCATTCGGCCCTTCGAGCCTGCACCGCCATTCAATATGATCATGGTTGATCATCCAACTCAGTATCCCGTACCTGCCTTCTCTCCATACCCCCTGATCCCCTTAGCCACAAGGGCCACATCTAACTCCCTCTTAAATATAGCCAATGAACTGGCCTCAACTACCCTCTGTGGCAGAGAGTTCCAGAGATTCACCACTCTCTGTGTGAAAAAGTTTTTCCTCATCTCGCTCTTAATAATGAATTAATGGTGTTAATGTCCAAATATTTCAGAGGTTTGCACGGTATTCTTCTTCATTATTTCACGGAGACATTAGTTCATTTATTAAGAACAAGCACATAGCTGTCAAAATAAGTAATGGTATTTGGTCAGTAATGGAATTGGTAATTCATGAATTATCACCAATATTCTAGACTTTGGTTTTTATGACATGTTCACATAAGTGCTTCCAAATCTAAATAGAATTCATTATTAACCCAAAAGAGGCTGCCAGCATCATCAATGATCCACACCACCCTGGCCACACACTCATCTCCCTGCTGCCTTCAGGTAGAAGGTACAGGAGCCTGAAATGTGCAACATCCAGGTTCAGGAATCGCTGCTTCCCCACAGCCATCAGGCTATTAAACTCAACTCAAACAAAACTCTGAACTTTAGTAGCCCATTGCACTTTATCTGCTTATTTATGTGTGTATATATATATTCAATGGTATATAGTCACACTGATCTGTTCTGTATTTATTTATGCCTACAATATTCTGTTGTGCTGAAGCAAAGCAAGAATTTCATTGTCCTATCTGGGACTCTTGAACTCTTGAACTCTTGAACTCGCAGTGGCGCAGCGGTAGAGTTGCTGCCTTACAGCGCTTACCGCTCCAGAGACCCGAGTTCGATCCTGACTACGGGTCCTAGTCTGTACGTAGTTTGTACGTTCTCCCCGTGACCTGCGTGGGTTTTCTCCGAGAGGTTCGGTTTCCCCCCTCCCCACATCGCAAAGACGTGCATGTTTGTAGGTTAATTGGCTTGGTATAAATGTAAAATTGTCCCTGGTGTTGGATGGTGTTAATGTGCGGGGATCGCTGGTCGGTGTAGCCTCAGTTTCCACGCTGTATCTCTAAACAAAACTAAACTAAACTAAACTGAACTAAAAAAGATTGTTTATTTAAGACAACGCATGACTTTTGATATTTACTGTGGTATTTTGATCGCATACAACATTGATTATACTCTTTGGGGTTTTTCATAATTAAATTCTGCTTAATTGTGTTAAACCAACAGTATTTCCCACATCATCTTCAAAAGGTGTCAGTTTATTACATTTTGTAGAAGGGTATTATAGTTTAGATTTTTTATGATACTTCCTATCTATAAAATCTGGAGGCTTTTCACAGAGAATAAAAAGCAGCTGATCATGCCTTTCCTATCTATTCAATGATCGCAACACAAAGCCCTGTATTGTCTTCCATTTCATATAATTTTCCAGCTCTCTTTTGAAAGTTATTATTGGATCTGTTCTTTGAAAGTATTTTCAGATCATAACAAATCATGCTTAAAGGAAAATCCTCCTCACCTTCCCATCTGGTTGGTCGTAAATCTGTGTCAATTGGTTATCAAAACAGTTTGCCCCCATTTACTCAATTAAGAACCAAAGGCTTGTACATCTGTCTCCATTTCCAACGCTCTATCAACACCCATCAAAATGTTCAAATCCTTCATCAAAATCACACTCCACATCCATGTTCTAACAAGATAATCCCAGATTCTCTGGAATCTGAAGATAATTCCAGATTCTGAAACCATGCATCAATGGTATGGATTTGGTCTTGTCTTATTCTCTGGTAGCACCCTTTTCCCCATAGAAATTCTTGTGTGATCACTTCTATGATTGGAACCACCAGCAAAGAGATCTAAAGGAGTCGCTGCCTCAAAAAGGCAGCCAGCATCATCAGAGACCCACACCACCACGGCCAGGCTCTCATTTCACTCCTATCATTAAGTTTGCCTTTAAGTTTGACAAGCAAATCAATTCAGTAGTAAAAGCTAGTTTCTTCCAGCTTCGTACCATTTCCAAAATAAAACCGTTCCTCTCATTCAAAGATCTGGAGAAAGTCATCCACGCTTTCATATCCTCCTTTCAGTCTGAAGAAGAGTTTCGACCCAAAACGTTGCCTATTTCCTTCGCTCCATAGATGCTGCCTCACCTGCAGAGTTTCTCCAGCATTTTTGTCTACTTTCATATCCTCTTGCCTGGACTACTGCAACTCCCTGTATACTGGGATCAGTCAGTCATCCCTGTCCCACCTGCAACTGGTCCAGAACGCCGCAGCCAGGCTCCTCACAGGTACCTGGAAGAGGGACCATATTACCCCCATTCTGGCCTCTCTCTCCACTGGCTGCCAGTACGGTTCAGAGTTGATTTTAAGGTTCTCCTGTTTGTCTATAAAGCCCTAAACATGCTTGCTCCCCCCTATATCACAGACCTCCTTACCCCTTACTCTACCTCCAGGTCCCTCAGGTCGGCCGACTTGGGGGCTCCTGGCTGTCTCGCGATCTAAACTTAAGCTCAGGGGTGACCGTGCCTTTGCTGTTGCGGCCCCTGGACTGTGGAACAGCATCCCACTCCCTATCAGATCTGCCCCCTCCATCGACTCTTTTAAATTCAAGCTCAAACTTATTTTTATTCACTAGCGTTTGAATCCCCCTGATGTGGCTGATCTTTGTTTTGCATCTGATCTGATTAGGATAAGGACAAAGGACAAAGGACATTTATTGTCACATACACCATTTCTGGTGTAGTGAAATCTGAGTTGCCATTTGCAGCAAAGACCCTATAGCGGAGCAAGATAGACCACTCCTGCTAAATGCAATGGGCTGACGTGTAGTACGCAACGGAGCGGAACGTGGGCCTTTTTTTCATCCATTTCAGTAACCCGACATGACCCGACCCGACCCGACCCGACCCGACCCGACCCGACCCGACTCGCAGTGTAATCAGCGTTGCGGGGGAACAGTTTGTGTTAATAAATTATAAGTCTGAAAATGAGGAGAATACTTTTCCCAAATAACTTTTATTTTTACGAGGATGTTTCCGTAACTGACTTCCGTCTCCGCACTAGTTATCCTATGGGATCTTTGGTGCGGGGACGGAAGCCGGTTACGTAAATGGGGCCGAATATTACCCATGAATCTGCCCATGACCCCTACTACGTCTTTTTCGTCGAGTGATCTATCTTGCTTGCTATAGGATCTTTGATTTGCAGCACACCAATAAAAGTAAGACACCACATTAAAGAAGAATTTAACATAAAAATTCATGAGAATTTAACATAAAACATAAAAACATCCCCCCACAATGGTTCCCACTGTGAGGGAAGGCAGCAAAGTCCTGTCCTCTTCCTCTTGTTTGTACCTGTGTGCTGTGTGCTTTCCTGTGTATGTCTGTTTCTCTTTGTGATTTTAGCGACCTGCTCTGATCTGTACAGCGCTTTGGTCAACGTGGGTTGTTTTTAAATGTGCTTCATGAATAAATTTGATTTGATTTGATTTGATTTGATACCATCGGGAAGAAGGTACAGGAGCCTGAACACACCATGATCACCAGGTTGAAGAATGGCTTTTTTTCCCATCAACCATCCAGCTCTTGAACAGTACACAACACTAACCTCAAATATGAACTTCTGTACATTGTCTTTGTTTGCACTAAGAACCATCGTACAAAGGTGCCAGTTTATTACATTTTGTAGAAAGGTATTACAGTTCAGATTTTTAATGATACTCCCGGCCTTCAAAATCTGGAGGCTTTTCGCGTAGAATAAAAATCAGACCGGTGAGCCGATCATGCCTGTTCAAAACTATATTTTTTTGCACGGCTATTGTGGTTATTAAACTGTTGCCATTTTGTTTATTAGATATTATCTTTGCGTATTGTGGTTATGGACCTGTTACACTGCTACAAGTAAGAATTTTTATTGTGTTGTTGTCAGTACGTACGACAATTAAATACTCTTGACTCTCGTTTTGAAAGCATCACGGTATATGTGTCACATTGCAATCACACGCTCCCGCCATTGCCGGCACTGTGTCTCTCAACTCCTTAGAATAGTGAAAGGCTTGGATAGAGCGGATGTGGGGAGGATGTTTCCACCAGATGGAGAGCCTAGGACCAGAGGTCACAGCCTCAGAATTAAAGGACGTTCTTTTAGAAAGGAGATGTGGAGAAATTACATCTCAGAGGGTGGTGAATCTATGGAATTCTTTGCCACAGAAGGCTGTGGAGGACAAGTCAATGGATATTTTTAAGGCAGAGATAGATGGATTTTGCTTCGGAGTCACGTGAGTGACTACGTGAAGAACCCTGCCAGAGCGCCTGCGCGTCATTACGTCAGACGCATTGGCGCAAACGGACGCGAGGAGCAGAGCTCCTCTAGTGGAATTGTGGTTTCAACTACAAGGTAAGTATGAACTTTTTTAAAGTATTTCCGGGTCCGTTTGCTGTGGGTCTGTGGTGATTTTTTCCACAGACACCATGGAAAAAACGGGCAAGGGGAAGAGGCGAGCGACTCAGCCGACAGAAAGTCGGGAGATTGCGATTAGCGACCGACGGGTCATGAGAGTTCAGACCCCGACTCTGACGGTGAGGCTGTACAAGGCGAAGAACGGCAGCTGCCAGATATTCCACCCCTGGCAGTATGATTCGCTGCCCCGTCAGGGTCAGAAGAGCCATTAGGAGAAGAATTGGCCTCCCTAATAAATTACTTGGTTTCCCATCAGCTGGAACAGCAGGAGATGGATGAGACTGCAAGAAAGCATGAGACCCCAAGTAACTGTGTGTTGCTGAAAGCACCAGCAGTGAATCAAATCATCTGGAATCAGTTGAGTATGACTATGAGAACTCAAGAAGTGAAATTGCATAGAATATTAAAGCTGCTGAGTTCTGGAATAACTGCTTTTGCCAGAATAGCGGATAAAAGCCAAGAGATGACGGAGTTGCATCAGGAAGCACTGGGGTTGCTATGCAGCACCCACTTCAAGATCAATGGTCTGAGGAAGGGTGCTATACGGCCTACTATGAATCCGAAATTCACAGCACTCTGCAAACCAAGTAATATACAATTACCCAACTTACTCTTTGGAGAGGATCTCGGGAGATGTATTAAAGAGTTGGAAGATGAAGCGAAAACAGGATTGATGAAAACATCGATGGTTGTAAAGTCTGTAAAGAGGAGGTATCCTTTCAGACGTCATACGGATCCTGGACCAGGACCAAGTCGCTCATCAACGCAGGGACGTAGCTGGCGGCCTGCAGCGGGAGCAAGAACCAGTGGGGGTGCTTCCGGGAGAACCTAGGGACCTCAGGGTACTCAAATGACTCAAGAGGTAGGTGGACCTGGTTCTCATGGGAACATACTAACAGGATTAACTCCAAAAGTTGGAGGCAGATTACATCCCTTCTATAACAATTGGAAGAAGATTACTTCAGATGTGGTAATTCTGAATAGTATACAAGGATTTCGAATTGAATTCAATCCAAATTATGATTTGCCTGTCCAGCATGTTCCTAGCAGAACTCTCCACTATGCACAAAAAGAAGTGATGGAGGTTCAAGCTGCACTAGAAACCCTATATATAAAAGGTGTTGTTGAAGAATTAGTCTACGAAATTCACCAATTTGTGTCAAATGTATTCCCTCGATCAAAAAAGGATGGAGGATGTAGGATTATTCTAGACTTGACAAGTCTGAATCCTTTTGTTCAATTTAGACATTTTAAAATGGAGACATTTGTGACTGCCAAACAACTTATTTCAGAAGCATGTTATATGGCAACTATAGATTTAAAAGATGCATATTATTCAGTGTCTGTTCACTCGGAAGATAGGAAGTATCTTAAATTTATATGGATGAACCAGTTATGGCAGTTCAAAGCCCTGCCTAATGGGTTAACGTCCGCTCCCAGAATATTCACAAAATTGTTAAAACCAATTCTGGGGTTGCTGAGAAGCCAGGGGCATGTACTAATGGCATACTTGGATGATGTCCTGATTATAGGAAGGACAAAAGAGTCAACAGAAGCATCTGTTGCAGTTGTGAAATCAACTTTTGAAAGTTTGGGGTTTCTAATTCATCCAAAGAAATCAAGATTAACAACATGTACCTCGATTGATTATTTGGGGTTCACAATTGATTCAGTACAAATGAAAATTACTTTGCTCAGTGAAAAAAGGGCGGAGTTGATTAAAGATTGCAGTAATCTGTTAAACGAGCAAAAACCCTCAATCAGACAGGTGGCTCGAGTACTGGGAAAATTAGTAGCAGCATTCCCAGCAGTCCAATACGGACCATTACATTATCAACAGCTGCAGAGAGTTAAAGAACAGGCACTGAGAATGCAGGCTGGTCATTTTGATAGAACCATGCAACTAACAACAAATGCGGTTTCTGATCTGCAGTGGTGGATTCTACATGTCTCAAGCAGTTCCAGCAAAGTGCTGATGGAACAACCTTCCATGATATTACAAACTGATGCCAGTGCACTAGGATGGGGTGCAACTGACTTAGCATCTAGCTGCGGAGGCAGATGGAATCAGGAAGAGTCATTGTTACTGCAGACATGGGGAATTAACTATGTGGAGCTTTTAGGATGTTTCTATGGACTCCAAGCTTACTGTTCTAACACAACTAATGTGCATGTTCAAGTTCAAATTGATAACACAACAGCAGCTGCCTATATTAATCATATGGGTGGAATCAAGTCGGTCATGTGACCAAATGGCTAATCAAATTTGGTCTTGGTGTATTGAAAAGAACATTTGGATTTCAGCTATCCATCTACCAGGTAGATTGAATACGATAACAGACACCAGGTCACGAAAGTTCCAGGGTAATAAAGAATTGATGTTGAATCGAGAGGTATTCAATGACATAGTAATCAGATTTGGAATGCCAGACATCGACTTGTTCGCATCTAGACTGATCATCAACTATCGAGATATGTGTCATGGGAACCAGATCCAGGAGCAGTGGCGATTGATGCTTTCTTGCTACGTTGGGGTGGTATGCTTTTATATATATTTCCACCTTTCTGCCTCATAAGCCGATGTTTGCTTAAAATCAGGCAAGAAGATGCTGCTTCAGGGGTACTAGTAGTACCAGATTGGCCTACACAGCCATGGTATCCGTTGATATTAGAATTAACGACACAAACGTTGATGAAAGTCCCAAAAATAAGTAATCTATTGCTGCACCCTGTAACAGGGGAACAACATCCATTATATCATCGTTTGGATTTGTTGATTTGCAGGTTTTAAGAAGGCCTTTTCTGGGGCGAGGACTGTCTGAGCGTACTGTGGACATGCTTACGGCAGCCTGGAGGAAGAGCACTCAAAAACAGTACCTTTCTTATATTAAGAAATGGGAAGAGTTCTGTGTACAAAAGAATGTGGAATATAGTACTGCAGATATTTAAAATGTTTTAGAATTTCTGTCAAAACTTTATTATGATGAAGGTTTGAGTTATAGTGCAATTAATTCAGCCAGAAGTGCATTGTCCTCATATTTGGTTCTGGATTCAGAAAGAAATCCAATTGGGTCACACCCACTTGTTTCCAGACTGATGAAAGGAATCTTTAATTCCAAGCCTCCGAAACCTAGGTACATGACAATCTGGGATGTAAGTGTGGTGCTAAAGCTACTTCGTGAATGGTCACCAAGTGTGTCTTTACCTTTGGCCAAGCTCAGTATGAAAGTAGTCATGCTTATGGCATTAGTGACAGCACAACGAGTTCAAACACTTGGAAAATTACAAATAGATAGAATGGAAGTAACTGAAGACAATGTTACATTTTATATCTATGACCTACTAAAGCAAAGTAGGCCAGGTGTGACAGGATTTAAAATTGTGCTAGCAGCATATCCAAATGATCCTTGTCTCTGTATTAAGACATATTTGTTACAATACATTAAGGTCACAAAGGGCTTGAGAAATACGGAAACTAGGTTGTTGATCACACACAAGAAACCACACAAAAGAGTTTCAGTACAGACTATTTCCAGATGGTTAAAAGAAGTCTTAACAGCTGCTGGTATTAACACTGATGTGTTTACATCTCACTCGACTAGGGCAGTAGCAACGTCGGCGGCCAGGGCGAAAGACGTCCCCGTCGACCATATCCTCGCAGCCGCCGGGTGGTCCAATGAGTTGATGTTTCAACAATTTTACCATCGGCCCATTGTAATGCGGGATTGTTTGCAGAAACTATTTTAAGTTCTGTATAAATTCCTCTGGTTTAAAGGGGATCTGATTAAATTTCATTATTAAAATAAATGAATTACTGCATTTGTGGTACAAATGTTATTATTAATGCATTATTGATTATTCTCGTTCCGAGTCAATCAATGCAGTGAGAAGCCGGGATTGATCTACGGCATGAAATCACAAAGCTTTAAAATCTTCACGTAGTCACTCACGTGACTCCGAAGTAAAATAGTAAGATTAAACGAGAACTTACCTAAGTTTGAAGTTTGATCTTTATTTTATGAGGAGTTAAGTTGGTGATTACGTGTCCACCACGACCCAACCCTCTATCATAAAGGTCAGATGGAAGTTTTTGTATTACTCGTTTTATTATGAGACTATATTACTTCGCTTGTTGTTTTTTGTGATTTCACACCGCTGCTTTGAAGATTGACGCGCAGGCGCTCTGGCGGGGTTCTTCACGTAATCACCACCGTAACTCCTCATAAAGTAAAGATCAAACTTCAAACTTAGGTAAGTTCTCGTTTAACCTTACTGTTCTTGATTAGTACGGGTGTCAGGGGTTATGGGGAGAAGGCAGGAGAATGGGGTTAGGAGGAAGAGATAGATCAGCCATGCTTGAATGGGGGAGTAGACTCGATGGGCGAAATTCTACTCCTATTCGTCATGACCTCCTGATCTTTGAGCTTGAATAGACCTGTTCCAATTCTACACCGTTGCTACAAACTGTGCCATTTAAATGAAACTAAATGTTGTTTGAGCATAAGGAGAGAAAGCATAACTTCAAGAGTTCGCTCAGTCTGCTTGGACCTACCCTTATCTCCCAGTTGCCAAAGAGTTTAACTCCCCCTCCCATTCCCACACTGACCTTTCTGTCCTGGGCCTCCTCCACTGTCAGAGTGAGGCCAAACGCAAATTGGAGGAACAGCACTTCATATTGCACCTGAGCAGGTTACAACCCAGCGGTATGATTACTGATTTCTCTAAATTTAAGTAACCCTTGTATCCTCTCTCTCTGTCCCTCTCCCACCCAAGTTGTTTTTCTAGCTTCAAGGTCGTCTTTTGTCTTTTTGTCTAACTCGTTTTCCCATATCCCACAGCTAACAACGGCCTGTTTCCTTTATCATCATTACTTTTTTGCATATCTTTAATTCATTTGTTCTATATCTCTCTCCATCACCGTCTATATCTCTTGTTTCCCTTTCCCCTGACTCTCAGTCTGAAGAAGGGTCTCGACCCGAAATGTCACCCATTCCTTTTCTCCAAAGATGCTGCCTGTCCCGCTGAGTTACTCCAGCATCTAGTGTCTATCTTCAAGAGTTATCAACCGGTTTGGGAATCAAGAATGTCAAGTATCAAGAATTTCTTTAGTCAGAGGGTGGTGAATCTGTGGAATTCTTTGCCACAGAAGGCTATGGAAGCCAAGTCAGTGGATATTTTTAAGGCAAAGTTTGATAAATTCTTGTGTAGGAAGGAACTGTCGATGCTGGGTTAGACCAAAGATAGACACAAGAAGCTGGAGCAACTCAGCGAGACGAGCAGCATCTCTGGAGAGAAGAATTGGGTAACGTTTCGGATCTAACCATTCTTCAGTCAGAGGGTGGTGAATCTGTGGAATTCATTGCCACAGAAGGCTGTGGAGGCCAAATCAATGGATATTTTTAAGGCAGAGATAGATGGGTTCTTAATTAGTATGGGTGTCAGAGGTTATGGGCAGAAGGCAGGAGAATGTGGTTAGGAGGGAGAGATAGATCAGCCATGATTGAATGGCGGAGTAGACTTGATGGGCCGAATGGCCAAATTCTTCTCCTATCACTTGTGATCTTATGGGCGGGTTTTCACCAGGTTGGATGAAGGTTTTGCGTGACAGGTTTCTTGCGGTTGGATGCCTGAAATGACACAGACTGACCACCGATTAAAGCTAGCAAGGGCCGATTGAGAAGCTCTGATGCAAAATTCTCCGTAGCTCCCCAAATAGCGCCTACCCCCCGCAGCGACCGAAGGGCCGCGAGTCTGCTAACCCAACGGCTTGGGTAAACTGGAGTCAATCGACAATAGACAATAGGCGCAGGAGTAGGACATTCAGCCCTTCGAGCCAGCACCGCCATTCAATGTGATCATGGCTGATCATCCCCAATCAGTACCCCGTTCCTGCCTTCTCCCCATATCCCCTGACTCTGCTATTTTTAAGAGCCCTATCTAGCTCTCTCTTGAAAGCATCCAGAGAACCTGCCTCCACCGCCCTCTGAGGCAGAGAATTCCACAGACTCACCACTCTCTGTGAGAAAAAGTGTTTCCTCGTCTCCGTTCTAAATGGCTTACCCCTTATTCTTAAACTGTGGCCCCTGGTTCTGGACTCCCCCAACATCAGGAACATGTTTCCTGCCTCTAGTGTGTCCAAGCCCTTAACAATCTTATATGTTTCATCCTTCTAAACTCCAGAGTGTACAAGCCCAGCTGCTCCATTCTCTCAGCATATGACAGATCCGCCATCCCGGGAATTAACCTTGTAAACCTACGCTGCACTCCCTCAATAGCAAGAATGTCCTTCCTCAAATTAGGGGGACCAAAACTGCACACAATACGTTGGAGTATCTCAGCGGGACAGGCAACATCTCTGGGGAGAAGCTACGGGTGACGTTTCGGGTCGAGACCCTTGTTCAGACTTACATAGAAACATAGAAACATAGAAATTAGGTGCAGGAGTAGGCCATTCGGCCCTTCGAGCCTGCACCGCCATTCAATATGATCATGGCTGATCATCCAACTCAGTATCCCATACCTGCCTTCTCTCCATACCCTCTGATCCCTTTAGCCACAAGGGCCACATCTAGCTCCCTCTTAAATATAGCCAATGAACTGGCCTCGACTACCCTCTGTGGCAGAGAGTTCCAGAGATTCACCACTCTCTGTGTGAAAAAAGTTCTTCTCATCTCGGTTTTAAAGGATTTCCCCCTTATCCTTAAGCTGTGACCCCTTGTCCTGGACTTCCCCAACATCGGGAGCAATCTTCCTGCATCTAGCCTGTCCAACCCCTTAAGAATTTTGTAAGTTTCTATAAGATCCCCTCTCAATCTCCTAAATTCTAGAGAGTATAAACCAAGTCTATCCAGTCTTTCTTCATAAGACAGTCCTGACATCCCAGGAATCAGTCTGGTGAACCTTCTCTGCACTCCCTCTATGGCAATAATGTCCTTCCTCAGATTTGGAGACCAAAACTGTACGCAATACTCCAGGTGTGGTCTCACCAAGACCCTGTACAACTGCAGTAGAACCTCCCTGCTCCTATACTCAAATCCTTTTGCTATGAAAGCTAACATACCATTCGCTGTATGTTGCTGTAACATACCATTCGCTGTACAAATGCTGTAAGTCGTGTAATATGCTTAGACCCGGCTATTTCAACAGCTTTAACATGGTGCAGGACAGGGGAAAAACAAGGCGAGGCATTCAATTCTCCCCCAGCAAGGTCAGGAGTGTAGAGTGTTACTGAATCGATGCCAGAGGCAGGAGGATAAATAGCAGAAGCTGAGCAGGATGTTTGTGAAGGCTCAAGAAACTGCAGGCGCTGGAAGCTCAAGCAAAAACACAAACATTAGCAGCAAACTGCATCCAGTTTACTGATTAAGCTGCGTGTAGGCAACGTCCCTCAGAGCTGAATCACGTGGGACACCACCGACGCATCTTCCATGTTTCAAATGTTGACATCGCTGTCATCACTTTCCTGTAACATGTTGCCCAAAACTAATCTTAATATCAAGAAGGAAAGGAAGCATGCAGGTACAGCAGGCAGTGAAGAAAGTGAATGGCATGTTGGCCTTCATAACAAGAGGAGTTGAGTATAGGAGCAAAGAGGTCCTTCAGCCATGATCACATTGAATGACGGTGCTGGCTCGAAGGGCCGAATGGCCTGCTCCTGCACCTATTGTCTATTGTCTATTGTCAGCGTCCGTCCTGAAAAGGACGCAAGCTTCCGGCGACAATCAGTGGGAGCCATCACTTGTCGTAATAGAGATGATGGTGGTAGCAGAATTAGCTCGGGATACTTCCAAGTTTCCAGCCCCGCCACGTGGATGCTTCTGCCCTGTTGTTGAATGTTGCTCGTAGTACATGGTCTCCTTTGCTTCCCTTCTATCTCAGAGAATCAGAGTCTTACAGCGTGGAAACAGGCCCTTTGGCTTAGCTTGCCCACATGATACGATACGTTACTAAGGGTTTGGACACGCTAGAGGCAGGAAACATGTTCCTGATGTTGGGGCCACAGTTTAAGAATAAGGGGTAAGGCATTTAGAACGGTGACGAGGAAACACTTTTTCACACAGAGGGTTGTGAGTGTGTGGAATTCTCTGCCTCAGAGGGCGGTGGAGGCAGGTTCTCTGGATGCTTTCAAGAGAGAGCTTGACAGGGCTCTTAAGGTTAATTCCAGGGATGGCGGGACTGTCATATGCTGAGAGAATGAAGCGGCTGGGCTTGTACACTCTGGAGTTTGGAGGGATGAGAGGGGATCTTATTGAAACATATAAGATTGTTTAGGGTTTGGACACGCTGGAGGCAGGAAACATGTCCCCGATGTTGGGGGAGTCCAGAACCAGGGGCCACAGTTTAAGAATAAGGAGTAAGCCATTTAGAACGGAGACGAGGAAACACTTTTTCTCACAGAGAGTGGTGAGTCTGTGGAATTCTCTGCCTCGGAGGGCGGTGGAGGCAGGTTCTCTGGATGCTTTCAAGAGAGAGCTGGATAGGGCTCTTAAAGATAGCGGAGTCAGGGGATATGGGGAGAAGGCAGGAACGGGGTACTGATTGGGGATGATCAGCCATGATCACATTGAATGGCGGTGCTAGCGCGAAGGGCCAAATGGCCTCCTCCTGCACCTATTGTCTATTGATACGATACGAAAGAACTTTATTTATCCCAGGAGGGAAATTGATCTGCCAACAGTCATAAAAACACAAAATATACAAAACACAAAATACATGAAAAATGAAATTATAGTGACGAGTGGAAAGGCTTGGGGGATGTGCAAAGATTGGGGCGGGTGGGGGAGGACAGTCGGTCTCAGTCTACCCCACGACAGAAGGGGGAGGAGTTGTACTGTTTGATAGTCACAGAGAAGGAGCTCCTGTGGCGTTCGGTCCTGCATCTTGGTGGAACCAGTCTGTTGCTGCCCAACAAGTTGCATCTAAACTGGTCCCACCTGCCTGCGCTTAGCCCATATCTCTCTAAATGTACTCTATCCATATACCTGGCTAAATGATTTTTAAACCTTGTGCTGGCATCTACCTCAATTACCTCCTCCGGCAACTCGTTCCATGCACCCACCACCCATTGTGTAAAAAAGTTGCCCCTCAGGTTCCTATTAAACCTTTCCCCCCTCAGCAATATCTGACCTTTAATCTCCAATAGCACAGTCTCCTTAAGATGATAAAACTGCTGCCTCACGGCACCAGAGACACCCTGATTGGAACCTTGAGTGCTGTCTGCGTGGAGTTTGCATGTTCTCCCTGTGACCGCGTGGGTTTCCTCTCAGCTCCCAAATATATACGATAATTGTCTTGTCATCTGTAAAAAAAAAAAATGTCCTTAATGTGTCAGGAGTGGATGAGAAAGTGGGATAACTTCCCACTTATGGCTTTCACTGCGGGCTACTTCCCCACAGCCATCAGGCTATTAAACTCGGCTCGGACAAAACTCTGAACATTAATAGTAAGATTAAACGAGAACTTACCAGTTTGAAGTTTGATCTGTATTTTATGAGGAG
Source organism: Malacoraja senta (assembly GCA_038087875.1). Taxonomy (NCBI): domain Eukaryota; kingdom Metazoa; phylum Chordata; class Chondrichthyes; order Rajiformes; family Rajidae; genus Malacoraja; species Malacoraja senta. Next base: position 88,355,492 of record CM075978.1, on the reverse strand, counting down.
TTACGATGAGGGATTACGTGGAGCCCGTCCAGCATGCATGCGCGACATTCTTCAAAGCAGCGGTGTGGAATCACAGGAAACACAACAATTGAAATAAACATAGTAAAGAAAAGGAGAACTAAGATACCAGTTGATCTCTATAATTGAGGGTGGGAGCGGAGGGCACGTAATCCCTCATCGTAACTCCTCATAAAATACAGATTAAACTTCAAACTGGTAAGTTCTCGTTTAATCTTACTATTTTACTTCGGAGTCACGTGAGTGACTACGTGAAGATTTTAAAGCTCTGTGATTTCAAACCGTGTAACAGTTCATACTTCACTCGCTGCCGAAGTGTGTCAAGGGAGGAAGTATGTTATCGTAATCAACCATGAATCTGTTTGTAAACAATAATGGTATTTATTAAACAATAACAAAAGAAAAAATGCTCCCCCGGGCTTAAATTATATATTTGCAGATTCTAAAATTCTTTCTGCAAATAACACAGGTGCTGCTAGCGGCTTGTAGAACGTTTGGAACGTTTTCTCCATGGACCGCTGTAGCCAGGATGTGATTCAGTGGTACGTCCATCCTTTTAGCCGCCGATGTGGATGCTGCCCTGGTGGAGTGAGATGTATATACGTCAGTATCTACTCCAGCAGCTCCCAGTACCTGCTTTAGCCACCTTGAGATGGTTTGGCTCGACACCCGACCATGTGGTTGCTTGTGGCTGACCCATAAGGCTTTTTCTCTCCCTCGGGAATCTCTTGTTGTGTTGATGTAAGTCAGTAGGTGAGTCATGACACACAACCGCGGGTCAGGTGGGTATGCCCGGAAATCCATAACTAGGCCTGAAGTTCCTGGCCTGCTCTGCTTTACCAGCTCCTGAATGGTGAATGATACCCGGTCTGGTGTTATAACCATGTTGTCCAGTCGCAGTAAGTAGAGGGACTGGACTCTTTGTGCTGAGACTAGTGCCATCAGCATGACCGTTTTCAGGGTTAGCTGTTCCAGAGTGAGGGACCTGGCTGGTGACCATCCCCTTAAGTATGTCAGGACCACACTGACATCCCAGATTCTGGTGTATCTAGGTCTAGGGGGGTTAGAGTTGAATATACCCCTCATGAGTTTAATCACCAGCGGGTGAGACCCTATAGCCTGTTGTCCTGGTACTTGTTTTAAATACGCTGACAGAGCACTTCTGGCAGTATTGATGGCGCTGTAGCTCAATCCTTCATTATGGTGAAGGCCAGCCAGGAACTCCAGTACATTGGTTATGGTTGCGGATGAGTACGTTGTCCCAGTAGTCGAGCAGTATCTTTCCCACTTCCTGATGCTCGATAGGTATTGTTTCCTGGTGGACATACGGTGGGACGCTGTCATCGTGTTGATGGTCCTGTCAGACAACCCCAGGTCCAGCAGTGGTCTTTTCATAACCTGCAACCCAGTAGGTTAATTTTGTCATGGCATGGATGACTTATGCCTGATACCGGGTGAGTCAATAGGTCTGGGCTACTGGGGAAGGTCATAGGAGTTTCAATGACCATGTCGAGGACCACTGGGAACCATGGCTGTGTAGGCCAGTCGGGTACTATCAAAATACCTGAAGCAGAGTCCATCTGTATTTTGCGTAGTACCCTACTGATGAGGCAGAAGGGGGGAAAAGCATAAAATAAATAGTTTCCCCAGTTCAGCGCAAATGCATCTATCTCTGCTGCCTCAGGGTGTGGTTCCCAAGGGACATACATTGGTACCTGGTGATTTAGTCTGGATGCAAAGAGTTCGATATCTGGTGTGCCATATTGCTTTGTAATTTTAGCAAAAGCTCTAGGATTTAACATCCATTCGGTGTTATCATTGAATTTGCGTGACCTGGTGTCTGGCACTGTATTTAGCTTACCTGGTAGGTAAGTTGCTGATAGCCAAATATGTCTATCGACACACCATTGCCAGATTTTGTTGACCAAGTTGTCACATGATATCGATTTTATTCCGCCCATATGGTTAATATAGGCCACCACCGTGGTATTATCAATTTGTAAACGAACATGCAAATGGTGCATATCCGTAGAATATGCTTTTAAACCATAAAACGCACCCAAGATTTCCAAGTAATTTATGCCCAGTGTTTGTAGTAAAGATGATTCTAGGTTAGTCCATCTACCACCTGTGCTGGATATGGTATTAGTTGCGCCCCAGCCTTGAGCACTGGCATCTGTTTGTATAGTTAACGTTGGGTTATTGATGATGATAGGGCTGGAACTATGCCAAATGTGTTCTATCCACCATTGTAACTTTGATATTGCTTCAATGGGTAATTTCATGGTTCGGTCAAAGTGACCTGCATGTCGTTTCAACGCCTGTACTTTTGCCCTTTGTAGGTTCTGATAGTGCAGGGGTCCAAATTGTGTAGCTGGAAATGCTGCTACCATTTTGCCAATTACTCTTGCCACTTGTCGGATGGTTGGACGATTGCTAACCATTAAATTGTTGCACGTCTGTGCCAATTCTGCTGCTTTACCTTTTGGCAACATTACAGACATGCGGACTGAGTTAATTGTGAATCCCAGATAGTCCATAGTTGTGGATGGCGTCAACTTAGATTTATCTGGATGTATGACAAATCCCAGGGTTTCAAACAATTGTTTGGTAGCTAACACAGCTGATTTAGCCAACTCCATGGTTTTGCCTACTATTAGGATATCATCAAGATATGCCATGACAATATGTCTTTGTTTTCTTAATGTTGCCAAGGCTGGTTTTAATATCTTGGTAAATAGTCTAGGGCTGATGTTAACCCATTAGGCAACGCTTTATACTGCCATAGTTGCCCCATCCAGGTAAATTTCAGGTATCTGCGATGACCCTTATGAATGGGTACTGAATAGTAGGCATCTTTTAAATCAATGCTTGCCATAAAGTATCCTTTGGAAATCAGTTGTTTGGCAGTTACAAATGTTTCCATTTTGAAATGTACATACTTAACAAAGGTATTTAGCGAGGTTAAGTCAATGATGATGCGACATCCACCATCTTTTTTGCTTTTGGTAAATATATTTGAGACAAATTCCAAAGGTTCATGTTTGGATTTCTCAATGACACCCTTTGTAAGTAACCTCACCAGTTCTGCTTGAGCCTCTAGTTTCTCTTTGACTGAGGGTACGTGCTGAACTGGTGGCATGTTTTCTTGAATGAACTCTATTTTGTATCCCCGAATACTGTTAAGTATATAACTATCATTCGTGAGAGACCTCCAAGCTTCAATGAACAGGTGTAATCTCCCCCCTGTTAGTACAGTCCCCCCACTTTTTATATGCTGGTAGGAACCAGACCCACCTACCTCCATAGTTATGGGAGTGTTCCTTGCTTCTGTTTCTTCATCTGCCGTTGTACTGCTGGATGTCCTGTTGGTTGGGGGTGGCGCATTTTCCATGGGGTCCGCTCTGGGCCCTGGCTTAAAAAAAGGCTTTCGGGGATGGAATGCGGACCCCGAGCTTTCACCAGTCCTGAATGTTTGTCGTCGACTGGTGGACGCGGTGGGGTACTGCCGTCTGGGTTGTGTGGGTCTGCTCGTTCCGGGGCCTGCCCTCATGAGGCCAAATGCTATGGACTCTTCCTCCAGGTCTTTCACTTGTCATGTCCTTTCCAAATAACAGGATCTGCGGCTCTGAGGCCGGTGTTGTACACAGTCCTGCATATTTGGGATTGAGGGCAGGTCTTATTCTCTCCTTGCGGAGGTTGTTTATCTCATATTGAGTGTTGCACAGCAGAGCCAGAGTGTCTTGCTTGTTGGTGGTCATATCCACCCCATCCACGGAACGAGCATAGGATGTTATCCTTGTCGTCAGGAGCTTGAGGATACGTGTAATTTTAGCTCCTGTTTCCGGATACTTTGTCCAACATACCCCCAGATTTCTCTTCTTATAGGGGTTTGAGGGACAGGTGGTTAATGCTGGCTGCATGTTTTGGCTGCAACGGCCGCCCTGCTCGTGGAGTAACCACGTAGCGATACACCACACCCAGCAGCTCTTCCTGATCCTGTACCCCAAGCGTACTCCCGACATCTTCAGCCAATGACCCCTGTTCCTGACCAGCCCAGCCCTGGTCGCCAACGCTGCCCTCGGCTGAGGGGGAAGCGATGGCCAGTGCATTGTAGGGCACTGATGTGGGAGTGCCTGAGTTCCCTTGGCGAGACTGCTCCAGCTCCCGAAGCAAGTCTCGCTGGAGCATTTGCTCCATGAGCCTTTCCATACGGCTCAGGCGGCTAGCTCTGCCGCTCTAAGGCGGAGAGTCCTCCTCATTGGAGTCAGAAATAACCGGCCGGTCAGTTTGTTGTCTTGATTGGCCTCCAGCCCGCTGCTGTTGGTCAGGCTGCGCTAGCGGTACTGGGCTCGGCTCGGTCTCAATGAGGGTGTGCCGCAGCATGTGCGGTCCAGGTGCCGCCTCTCGCCCCCCACTGATGGGACACTCCCGTTCTGTTGGAGTCGAACGGGGGGCGGTCTTTTTCCCTTGCCGTGCTTTGATCAGTTTCTCCAGCTTCTTGCCTGGAATTGACAAAGCAGAGCAAAGGTTCTTGAATACGATCTCAGTGTAAGTACTTACCTGATGGTCCGTTTAAACTTGTAGCGGGAGCGCCTGTACTCCCGTTCGTCGCTGTTGCACTGTGTGAACGCTAATGTCGCGCATGCGTGCTGGACGGGCTCTTCACGTAGTCACTCACGTGACTCCGAAGTAAAATAGCCCATTATCTGTTTATTTGCACTTTATCAGTTTATTTATTCATGTGTGTATATATTTATATATAATGGTATATGGACACACTGATCTGTTCTGTAGTCAATGCCTACTATGTTCTGTTGTGCTGAAGCAAAGCAAGAATTTCATTGTCCTATCAGGGACACATGACAATAAACTCCCTTGACTTGACATGACTTGACTCTTGGCATAGAACCAGTGCGAATGGGTAATCGATGGTCTGTATGGAGTCGATGGGCTGAAGGGCCAGTTTCCAGGCTGTATCTCGACACTAAACTAAACAACTCCATGCTGTTTAATCATCTTGACTGTTCTCCTTTGTGTACAGGGGCGAAAAGCTTTTTAAAAGCTTTTATCTGTGGACGATGCATATCTATTGCAATTCCAACCTTCTCCCCAAGAGAACAGTTAAATACAAATTTCACGCTGACTGCTGGGAACTGAAGGAAAATATTAGAATATCCTTTTATTAGAGCGTGAATTTATGAAAGTATCTCGGTGATTGTAAAGTCTAGAGCCCTGCCTCCAGCTAATGTTGTCAATAACTCTTGGGATCTTTGAGTGCAGTGGTCTATTTTTCCAATTAGTTCTAATGACGTGTTCTGAATCTGTTGGTAATTCCACCCTTAAACCCTGTGAGATTTTTGTGGATGTTAAATTCACCGGCTTGTATTAAGAATCAAAGCGTTTAACTGTCAATAGACAATAGACAATAGGTGCAGGAGTAGGCCATTCGGCCCTTCGAGCCAGCACCGCCATTCAATGTGATCATGGCTGATCATCCCCAATCAGTACCCCGTTCCTGCCTTCTCCCCATATCCCCTGACTCCGCTAACTTTAAGAGCCCTATCCAGCTCTCTCTTGAAAGTATCTAGAGAACCGGCCTCCGCCGCCCTCTGAGGCAGGGAATTCCACAGACGCACAACGATGCGGTCTCCCAGGTTCTGCACACCGCTCTCTCTCACCTTGACAGCCAGAAGGGGGGCTATGTGCGGATGCTATTAATTGACCAGTTCAGCTTTCAATACCATAGTCCCCATCAGACTTGCTGAGAAGCTGCTGGAACAGGGGGCATAACACTCCCCTGTGTGCCTGGGTCCTGGACTTTCTCACCACCAGGCCCCAGGTGGTCAAGATGGGGAGACATACATCCAACCCCCTCACCCTGAACACAGGATCCCCCCCAGGGTTGCGTCCTCAGCCCCCTACTGTACTCCCTGTACACACATGACTGTGTGGCCAGGTTCAGCTCCAACTCCATCATCAGGTTTGCTGACGACACTGTGGTGGTGGGCCTGATCTACGATAACGATGAGAAGGCCTACCGGGAGGAGGTGGCTGATCTGGCACTCTGGTGTCAGGACAACAGCCTCCTCTTGAATGTCACAAAAACGAAGGAGCTGATTGTGGACTTTAGGAGGACACAACATCCGAGGATGTACACGCCATTGAGGATAAATGGGACTATTGTGGATAGGGTGAGCAGCTTTAAATACCTGGGAGTCCACATCACAGAGGATCTGACATGGACAACACACGCTGCAGCACTGGTGAGTAAGGCAAGGCAGCGCCTTTACCACCTCAGGCAGCTGAGGAAATTCAGAGTCTCTCTGAGGATCCTTCAGTGCTTCTACTCTGGGGCTGTGGAAAGCATCTTGTCCAGCAACATCACAAACTGGTTTGGCTACAGCTCTGCCCGGGACAGGAAGGCTCTGCAGAGAGTAGTGCGTTCGGCCGAACGCACTGTGGGAACTACACTCACCCCCCCTGCAAGACCTATACACCAGGAGGTGCAGATCCAGAGCCAGCGACATTATGGGGGACCCCTACCACCCCAGCAACGGACTGTTCCAGCTGCTACGGTCAGGCAAATGCCTCCGCTGTCATGCTGTGAAAACAGAGGACGAGACGGAGTTTCTTCAACCAGGCTAACACTCCAAAGACGTACAGGCTTGTAGGTTAATTGGCTTGGTAAATGTAAAAATTGTCCCTAGTGGGTGTAGGGTAGTGTTAATGTGCGGGGATCGCTGGTCGGCGCGGACTCGGTGGGCCGAAGGGGCAGTTTCCGCGCTGTATCTCTAAACTAAACTAAATTAAACTACCCTTACATCGATAGTGGGGAAGATGCTTCAGTCGAATATTAAAGATGTAATACCAGCGTATTTGGAAAGCAGTGACGGGATCGGTCAATGTCAGCATGGATTTATGAAGGGGAAATCACGCTTGACTAGCCTCCTGGAATTTTTTGAGGATGTAACAAGTAGAATGGATAAGGGAGAGCCTGTGGGGGTGGTGTATCTGGACTTTCAAAAAGCATTTGACAAGGTCCCACACTGGAGATTAGTGTGCAAAATTAGAGCACATGGTATTGGGGGTAGGGTATTGACATGGATAGAGAATTGGTTGGCAGACAGGAAGCAAAGAGTAGGAATTAACGGGTCATTTTCAGAATGGCAGGCAGTGACTAGTGGGGTGCTGCACGGGTTGGTGCTGGGACCGCAGCTATTTACAATATATATTAACGATTTAGGCGAGGGAATTAAAAATAACATCTCCACGTTTGCGGATGACACAAAGCTAGGTGGCAGAGTGAGCTGCAAGGAGGATGCTCTGAGGCTGCAGGGTGACATGGACAGGTTGGGCTAGTCTGCAGATGCATGGCAGATGCAGTATAATGTGGATAAATGTGAGGATATCCACTTTGGTGGCAAAAACAAGAAGGCAGATTATTATCCGAATGGTTTCAGATTAGGAAAAGGGGAGGTTCAACGAGACCTGGGTGTCCCAGTACATCAGTCACTGAAAGTAAGCATGTAGGTACAGCAGGCAGTGAAGAAAGCAAATGGCATGTTGGCCTTCATTACGAGAGGACTGCTGTTGTACAAGGCCCTGGTGAGACCACACCTGGAGTATTGTGTGCAGTTTTGGTCTCCTCATTTGGTCTCCTGCTATTGAGGGAGTGCAGCATAGGTTCACCAGGTTAATTCCTGGGATGGCAGGACTGACATAACAGGTAAGAATGGGTCGACTGGGCTTGTATTCACTGGAATTTAGAAGGATGAGAGGGAATCTTATAGAAACATGTAAAATTCTTAAGAGATTGGACAGACTAGATGCAGGAAAAATGTTCCCCATGTTGGGGGAGTCCAGAACCAGAGGTCACAGTTTAAGAATAAGGGGCCAGTTTAAGAATAAGACCACTTTGGACTGAGATGAGGAAAAACGTTTTCACCCAGAGAGTTGTGAATCTGTGGAATTCTCTGCCACAGAAGGCAGTGGAGGCCAATTCACTGGATGTTTTCAAGTGAGAGTTAGATTTAGCTCTTAGGGCTATCAGAATCAAGGGATATGGGGAAAAAGCAGGAATGGGGTATTGATTTTGGATGAGTGTTTTCACACTTCCATGATCATATTGAATGGCATTGCTGGCTCCTGCACCTATTTTCTATTTTCAATGTTCCTAAAGGATGCAAAAGGTACAGAAGTGTGAAAACGCTCGCCTCCAGATTCAGGGACAGTTTCTTCCCGGCTGTTATCAGGCAACTGAACCATCCTACCACAACCAGAGAGCATTGCTGAACTACTATCTATCTCATTGGTGATCTTCGGACTATCGTTGATCGGACTTTACTGGCTTTACCTTGCACTAAACATTAGTCACGTTGTTCCCTTTATGCCGTATCTGTGGACGGCTCGGTGTTAATCATGTATTGTATTTCCGCTGACTGGTTAGCACGCAACAAATGCTTTTCGATAGTGATGATAAACTGATCTGATAAAGGTGGAATGTGAGTTTGGAGAATGGGAGTGATGGTGGAGACTGTGAAAGGCAGGGTGGGTGCAGGGGAGAGTGGGTGGTGACAATGATAGCTGGGATGAGATTCAGAGTCGAAGAGATATCCATCGTGCCCTTTGTGGCCTGTGGGCGTTCTACTCTCTGCGATGCTGCTGAAGTTACTGTGGTAATAGGGACATGAAGGCATCTTTCTTCAGAGCACAGCTGTCAGTGTGAAATCTGTGCAGACAGTTTAATTGATCCCTGGGGTTGATGTGACCTGCAGTTGCAAAGACATTACTGCCAGGCGTCAAACGTGAATAGATGATCATTGCTTCCTGCAAATTCATGCTTGCTATCCTGTCCAGTTGCTTTCGTTTTCAGCTAAATGCGAAGAAATCTAGTTTAGTTTATTTTGACAATAGACAATAGACAATAAGTTTAAGAGTAGGCCATTCGGCCCTTCGAGCCAGCACCACCATTCACTGTGATCATGGCGGATCTTCCACAATCAGTATCCCGTTCCTGCCTTCTCACCATATAGAAACATAGAAACATAGAAAATAGGTGCAGGAGTAGGCCATTCGGCCCTTCGAGCCTGCACCGCCATTCAATATGATCATGGCTGATCATCCAACTCAGTATCCTGTATCTGCTCTCCATACCCCCTGATCCCTTTAGCCACAAGGGCCACATCTAACTCCCTCTTAAATATAGCCAATGAACTGGCCTCAACTACCCTCTGTGGCAGAGAATTCCAGAGATTCACCACTCTCTGTGTAAAAAATGTTTTTCTCATTTCAGTCCTAAAAGATTTCCCCTTTATCTTTAAACTGTGACCCCCTTGTTCTGGACTTCCCCAACATCGGGAACAATCTTCCTGCATCTAGCCTGTCCAACCCCTTAAGAATTTTGTAAGTTTCTATAAGATCCCCCGTCAATCTTCTAAATTGTAGCAAGTACAAGCCGAGTCTTTCCAGACTTTCTTCATATGAAAGTCCTGACATCCCAGGTGAACCTTCTCTGTACTCCCTCTATGGCAAGAATGTCCTTCCTCAGATTAGGAGACTAAAACTGTACGCAATACTCCAGGTGTGGTCTCACCAAGATCCTGTACAACTGCAGTAGAACCTCCCTGCTCCGATACTCAAATCATTTTGCTATGAATGCTAACATACCATTCGCTTTCTTCACTGCCAGCGGCACCTGCATGCCTACTTTCAATGACGGGTGCACCATGACACCCAGGTCTCGTTGCATCTCCCCTTTTTCTAATCGGCCACCATTCAGGTAATAGTCTACTTTCCTGTTTTTGCCACCAAAGTGGATAACCTCACATTTATCCACATTATACTGCATCTGCCATGCATTTGCCCACTCACCCAGCCTATCCAAGTCATCCTGCAGAAAGCATCCAGAGAACCTGTCTCCTCCGCCCTCTGAGGCAGAGAATTCACAGACTCACAACTCTCTGTGAGAAAAAGAGTTTCCTCGTCTCCGTTCTAAATGGCTTACCCCTTATTCTTAAACTGTGGCCCCTAGTTCTGGACTCACCCAACATCGGGAACATGTTTCCTGCCTCTAGCGTGTCCAAACCCTTAACAATCTTATATGTTTCAATGAGATCTCCTCTCATCCTTCTAAACTCCAGAGTGTACAAGCCCAGCTGCTCCAATCTCTCAGCATATGACAGTCCCGCCATCCCGGGAATTAACCTTGTAAATTAACCTTGTAAACCTACGCTGCACTCCCTCAATAGCAAGAATGTCCTTCCTCAAATTAGGGGACCAAAATTGCACACAATACTCCAGGTGTGGTCTCACTAGGGCTCTGTACAACTGCAGAAGGACCTCTTTGCTCCTATATTTGATTCCTCTTGTTATAAAGGCCAACTTGCCATTCGCTTTCTTCACTGCCTGCTGTACCTGCATGCTTACTTTCATAGACTGATGTACAAGGACCCCCAGATCCCGTTGCACTTCCCCTTTTCCCAACTTGACGCCATTTAGATAGTAATCTGTCTTCCTGTTTTTGCAACCAAAGTGGATAACCTCACATTTATTCGCATTAAACTTCATCTGCCATGCATCTGCACACTCCCCCAACCTGTCCAAGTCACCCTGCATTCTCATAGCATCCTCCTCACAGTTCACACTGCCACTGTCAGATTTGTGTCATCTGCAAATTTGCTAATGTTACTTTGAATCCCTTCATCCAAATCATTGATGTATATTGTAAATAGCTGCGGTCCCAGCACCGAGCCTTGCGGTACCCCACTAGTCACTGCCTGCCAAATCTTGAGCCGTCTGAAGAAGGGTCTCGACACGAAACGTCACCCATTCCTTGTCTTGTCACACATTCCTTCTCTTCTGTCCCGCTGAGTTACTCTAGCTTTTAGTGTCTATTATTTCTTTTGAGTTGTCAAATTAATCACACTTCACGCTGCCTGCTCCAAAACCCTGACATAAATTCTCCTTTGAAATTTACAATTGAATCTACTTCTACTGTATGAAACAGTATTTCTCATCTCTCTTTGGCTTTGTTTGTCAATTATATTCATCTAGATATGATATAAAACATATAGAATTATAAAAGGACTGGACAAGCTAGATGCAGGAAAAATGTTCCCAATGTTGGGCGAGTCCAGAACCAGGGGCCACAGTCTTAGAATAAAGGGGAGGCCATTTAAGACTGAGGTGAGAAAAAACGTTTTCACCCAGAGAGTTGTGAATTTGTGGAATTCCCTGCCCCAGCGGGCAGTGGAGGCCAAGTCTCTGGATGGATTTAAGAGAGAGTTAGATGGAGGTCTAGGGGCTGGTGGAATCAAGGGATATGGGGAGAAGGCAGGCACGGGTTATTGATTGGGGACGATCAGCCATGATCACAATGAATGGCGGTGCTGGCTCGAAGGGCCGAATGGCCTCCTCCTGCACCTATTTTCTATGTTTCTAAGACCCTTGGTTGCAACATTCCTGCACAGCATTCAATTTCTTCTGCAGTTGATACCAGATCAATTTTCTCGAGCCAATTATGGTGTTAATTTTGAAAATACTGTCAGCAAAATATCACTGATTAATTCCTGAAACATTCCCCTGGGATCATTGACCAATTTCAGTGTAAACTCCAGTCAATAGCTATTCATTGTTGTAGAAAATGTAAGGCTGCACCATTCGTCAGGCGCTGTTGAGGTATTTGTCAAGAATACAGTAGTTCCAAGGAAGGTGGTTCTAGAACGAGAATCAACAATGCTACATTCCTTCTTGCGAGACATTCCCTTTGATATTCAATTTAGTTTTCGAGCTACAGCGCGGAAACAGGCCATTCGGCCCACCTAGACCGCACCGACCAGCGATCCCGCACATTAACACTATCCTGCACACATAGAAAAATAGAAACATGGAAAATACTGTAGGTGCAGGACGAGGCCATTCGGTCCTTTGAGCCAGCACCGCCATTCATTATGATCATGGCTGATCGTCCCCAATCAATAACCCGTGCCTGCCTTCTCCCCATATCCCTTGATTCCACTAGCCCCTAGAGCTCTATCTAACTCTCTCTTAAATCAATAGACTCACGGCAGTGAGGTCAAATTCCGCTCCAACTCCATTTACAAGTTTGTCATTTCCTGGGACAATAACAAGATGGAGTCTTCTTCTTCTTGTCGAGTCCACACACAAGATTAGAAGTTGTTCAGCCAGAGCTGAACACACTTCTCGGCATCTGCATACAGTGGTGTCTGTCTTGTCGCTTCTTGTGCTTCTTGTGTGTGGTGGTGGAAAGATCGGTGGAAACAGGGGCCGCGACGCGAACACTCTTTCCTTGACCCACAAGATGGAGTACAGAAGGAAGATTGAGAGCTTAATAAGATGGTGTCAAGATAAACAACCTCGCCATCAACGACAGCAAGACGAAGGAGCTTGTTACTGACTTCAGAAATTGTTACTGACTTCAGAACGTACAAACTCATACAGACAGCACCCGTAGTCTGGATCGAACCTGGGTCTCTGGCGCTGTGAGCCAGCTGTAAAGCACCACTGTGCCATATCCTTTGGGACAATACGAATGAGTATAAATCTTTACTGACCAACACATTGAGGAGAAATCCATCTTTGATGGAACTAAATTTGAGCGTGAGAATTGGCCATATTGTCAGCTGCTCCGTTCAGACTCAACATTCAGACTTGAATTACATTCTGGGCTGACATTTAAAGCCCTGTCCCACGGTACGAGTTCATTCCAAGAGTTCTCCCGAGTTTGCCCTGATTCGAACTCGGAGATTTACGGTAATGGCCGCTCGTCGGTACTCGGGGCTCTCGTGGACATTTTTCATCATGTTGAAAAATCTTCACCAGTCTTCCCGTGCTTACCTGCCGTTAGCGAGTCTTCCCGAGTACCTGCCGTTAGCGCTAAGAGACGTCCCCGAGCTCCGACGTACCCGCTACGTTCATTCTCCGTGCTTACCACGAGTTTGATTTTTTTAAATCTCTGGAGAGCTCTTGGAATGAACTCGTACCGTGGGACAGGGGCTTTAAGCCACGTGTTTAGATGAGTTCCCACAAGTTAGTTGTCCGTGCTGTAAATGTATTCTTATTTTAGGTGTGAGTTACTGCATAGCAATGTGTAAAGTCAGGTCGGGGGGAGTCCCCCCCCCCCCCCCCCCCCCGCCACGGGTACCATGTAATCCCGTGCTACCCGCTCCATGGTCGGATAGTCGGCGACTAAACCGTCTCCCCCACCTGGGTTTGCCAGGTGAGGAGGGGGTTGTGGACCCCCAGCAGGACCAAACACAAGACCTGTCAAAGGGCGGATGAGCTTCTAGCGAGCCAACGGCCATCCACACTTCAGTAGAAGTTGCGATCACTGTCGTACACAGCATTGTAAGGCAACATGCCCGTTGATGTTTTCAACGATGAGTCAACGTCAAGTTGGGAAAAGGGGAAGTACAATGGGATCTGGGGGTCCTTGTACATCTGTCTATGAAAGTAAGCATGCAGGTACAGCAGGCAGTGAAGAAAGCGAATGACATGTTGGCATTTATAACGAGAGGAATCGAATATAGGAGCAAAGAGGTCCTTCTGCATTTGTACAGAGCCCTAGTGAGACCACACCTGGAGTATTGTGTGCAGTTTTGGTCCCCTAATTTGAGGAAGCTATTGAGGGAGTGCAGCGTAGGTTTACAAGGTTAATTCCCGGGATGGCGGGGCTGTCATATGCTGAGAGAATGGAGCGGCTGGGCTTGTACACTCTGGAGTTTAGAAGGATGAGAGGAGATCTCATTGAAACATATAAGATTGTTAAGGGTTTGGACACGCTAGAGGCAGGAAACATGTTCCCGATGTTCGGTGAGTCCAGAACTAGAGGCCACAGTTTAAGAATAAGGAGTAAGCCATTTAGAAACATAGAAACATAGAAACATAGAAATTAGGTGCAGGAGTAGGCCATTCGGCCCTTCGAGCCTGCACCGCCATTCAATATGATCATGGCTGATCATCCAACTCAGTATCCCGTACCTGCCTTCTCTCCATACCCTCTGATCCCTTTAGCCACAAGGGCCACATCTAGCTCCCTCTTAAATATAGCCAATGAACTGGCCTCGACTACCCTCTGTGGCAGAGAGTTCCAGAGATTCACCACTCTCTGTGTGAAAAAAGTTCTTCTCATCTCGGTTTTAAAGGATTTCCCCCTTATCCTTAAGCTGTGACCCCTTGTCCTGGACTTCCCCAACATCGGGAGCAATCTTCCCTGCATCTAGCCTGTCCAACCCCTTAAGAATTTTGTAAGTTTCTATAAGATCCCCTCTCAATCTCCTAAATTCTAGTGAGTATAAACCAAGTCTATCCAGTCTTTCTTCATAAGACAGTCCTGACATCCCAGGAATCAGTCTGGTGAACCCTTCTCTGCACTCCCTCTATGGCAATAATGTCCTTCCTCAGATTTGGAGACCAAAACTGTACGCAATACTCCAGGTGTGGTCTCACCAAGACCCTGTACAACTGCAGTAGAACCTCCCTGCTCCTATACTCAAATCCTTTTGCTATGAAAGCTAACATACCATTTGCTTTCTTCACTGCCTGCTGCACCTGCATGCCTACTTTCAATGACTGGTGTACCATGACACCCAGGTCTCGCTGCATCTCCCCTTTTCCTAGTCGGCCACCATTTAGAAAATAGTCTGCTTTCCTGTTTTTGCCACCAAAATGGATAACCTCACATTTATCCCACATTATACTGCATCTGCCAAACATTTGCCCACTCACCCAGCCTATCCAAGTCACCTTGCAGTCTCCTAGCATCCTCCTCACAGCTAACACTGCCCCCCAGCTTAGTGTCATCCGCAAACTTGGAGATATTGCCTTCAATTCCCTCATCCAGGTCATTAATATATATTGTAAATAGCTGGGGTCCCAGCACTGAGCCTTGCGGTACCCCACTAGTCACTGCCTGCCATTGTGAAAAGGACCCGTTTACTCCTACTCTTTGCTTCCTGTTTGCCAGCCAGTTCTCTATCCACATCAATACTGAACCCCAATGCCATGTGCTTTAAGTTTGTATACTAATCTCTTATGTGGGACCTTGTCGAAAGCCTTCTGGAAGTCCAGATACACCACATCCACTGGTTCTCCCCTATCCACGCTACTAGTTACATCCTCGAAAAATTCTATAAGATTCGTCAGACATGATTTACCTTTCGTAAATCCATGCTGACTTTGTCCAATGATTTCACCACTTTCCAAATGTGCTGCTATCCCATCTTTAATAACCGACTCTAGCAGTTTCCCCACTACCGATGTTAGACTAACTGGTCTGTAATTCCCCGTTTTCTCTCTCCCTCCCTTCTTAAAAAGTGGGGTTACGTTTGCTACCCGCCATTCCTCAGGAACTACTCCAGAATCTAAAGAATTTTGAAAGATTATTACTAATGCATCCACTATTTCTGGAGCTACTTCCTTAAGTACTCTGGGATGCAGCCTATCTGGCCCTGGGGATTTATCGGCCTTTAATCCATTCAATTTACCCAACACCACTTCCCGACTAACCTGGATTTCACTCAATTCCTCCAACTCCTTTGACCCGCGGTCCCCTGCTATTTCCGGCAGATTATTTATGTCTTCCTTAGTGAAGACGGAACCAAAGTAGTTATTCAATTGGTCCGCCATATCCTTGTTCCCCATGATCAACTCACCTGTTTCTGACTGCAAGGGACCTACATTTGTTTTAACTAATCTCTTTCTTTTTACATATTTATAAAAACTTTTGCAGTCAGTTTTTATGTTCCCTGCCAGTTTTCTTTCATAATCTATTTTTCCTTTCCTAATTAAGCCCTTTGTCCTCCTCTGCTGGTCTCTGAATTTCTCCCAGTCCTCTGGTATGCTGC
The DNA here is from genome assembly GCA_038087875.1 of Malacoraja senta. Classification (NCBI taxonomy): domain Eukaryota; kingdom Metazoa; phylum Chordata; class Chondrichthyes; order Rajiformes; family Rajidae; genus Malacoraja; species Malacoraja senta. The sequence continues at coordinate 88,339,608 of CM075978.1, read as the reverse complement.
TTTTTCTGGCTAATTTGTACGCATCATCTTTCGCTTTGATACCATCCCTGATTTCCCTTGTTATCCATGGATGCACTACCTTCCCTGATTTATTCTTTTGCCAAACTGGGATGAACAATTTTTGTAGTTCATCCATGCAGTCTTTAAATGTCTTCCATTGCATGTCCACCGTCAACCCTTTTAGAATTAATTGCCAGTCAATCATGGCCAATTCATGTCTCATACCCTCAAAGTTACCTTTCTTTAAGTTCAGAACCATTGTTTCTGAATTAACAATGTCACTCTCCATCCTAATGAAGAACTCAACCATATTATGGTCACTCTTGCCCAAGGGGGCACGTACAACAAGACTGCTAACTAACCCTTCCTCATTACTCAATACCCAGTCTAGAATAGCCTGCTCTCTCGTTGGTTCCTCTACATGTTGATTTAGATAACTATCCCGCATACATTCCAAGAAATCCTCTTCCTCAGCACCCCTGCCAATTTGATTCACCCAATCTATATGTAGATTGAAGTCACCCATTATAACAGTTTTGCCTTTGTCGCACGCATTTCTAATTTCCTGTTTGATGCCATCCCCAACTTCACTACTACTGCTAGGTGGCCTGTACACAACACCCACCAGCGTTTTCTGCCCCTTAGTGTTTCGCAGCTCTACCCATACCGATTCCACATCCTCCAAGCTAATGTCTTTCCTTTCCACTGCGTTAATCTCCTCTCTAACCAGCAACGCTACCCCCACCTCCTTTTCCTTTCTGTCTATCCCTCCTGAATATTGAATATCCCTGGATGTTCAGCTCCCAGCCTTGGTCACCCTGGAGCCATGTCTCCGTGATCCCAACTATATCATAGTCATTAATAGCTATCTGCACATTCAACTCATCCACCTTATTACGAATGCTCCTTGCATTGAGACACAAAGCCTTCAGGCTTGTTTTTACAACATTCTTACCCCTTATACAATTATGTTGAAAAGTGGCCCTTTTTGATTTTTGCCCTGGTTTTGTCTGTCTTCCACTTTTACTTTTCACCTTGCTACCTATTGCTTCTACCCTCATTTTACACTCCTCTGTCTCTACGCTCACACATTTAAGAAACCCTTTCCCTTTAACTCCATCCTCCACTATCCCATTCGAAACCCCACCCCCCTTATTCAGTTTAAAACCATCCGTGTAGCAGTGGCAAACCTGCCTGCCAGAATGCTGGTCCCACACCTGTTAAGATGCAATCCGTCCCTTTTGTACAGTTCCCCCTTACCCCAAAACAGATCCCAGTGATCTAAAAATCTAAATCCCTGCCCCGTGCACCAGTTCCTGAGCCACACGTTCAGGTCCCGTATCTCCCTGTTCCTGCTCTCGCCAGCACGAGGAACTGGAAGCAAACCGGAGATAACAACCCTGGAGGTCCTGCTTTTCAGCATTTTTCCGAGCTCTCTAAAGTCACGCTGCAGAATATTCATCCCCTTCTTTCCGACATCGTTTGTGCCGACATGCACTACCACTTCCGGATGTTCACCTTCGCCCTTGAGGATTTTCTGCACTCTGTCCGTGACATCCTGGATCCTGGCACCAGGAAGGCAGCACACCATCCTCGCATCCCGTCTGTTGCCACAGAAACCCCTGTCCGTACCTCTCACAATGGAGTCTCCCACTACAATGGCGTTGCCTGCCTTAGGCCTTTTTGGTTTTGGCTCAACAGCCCTATTCGCATCGCAAGCCAGTCCGCCGCTCAGTGTAAACACGTCTTCTGTCCCAACAGTAGAACGGAGACGAGGAAACACTTTTTCTCACAGAGAGTTGTGAGTCTGTGGAATTCTCTGCCTCAGAGGGCGGAGGAGGCAGGTTCTCTGGATGCTTTCAAGAGAGAGCTAGATAGGGCTCTTAAAAATAGCGGAGTCAGGGGATATGGGGAGAAGGCAGGAACGGGGTACTGATTGGGGATGATCAGCCATGATCACGTTGAATGGCGGTGCTGGCTCGAAGGGCCAAATGGCCTACTCCTGCACCTATTGTCTATTGTATCCATTCTATTGTATGATGATGATGATGATGTGATGATGAATGTGTAAAGAAAGCAAAACAACAAGCCATAAGACAATCAACATGGTCTGATGTTTTTTTGTTTAAAGGTTACAATGGCAGCTCCAGTGAATGGCCATCAAATGGCAAATGGATTGGGAAGACTGGATGGAGCTAAAGGTAAGACAAAATGGAAGATACCGCATATGCTGGTTTACACTGAAGATAGACACAAAATGCTGGAGTAACACAGGCAGCATCTCTGGAGAAAAGGAATGGGTGACGTTTCACGTCGAGACCCTTCTTCAGACTGACAGTCAGGGGAGAAGGAGTCTAGGGATAAAGAGTTCGATCCTGACTACGGGTGCTGTCTGTACGGAGTTTGTACGTTCTCCCCGTGACCTGCGTGGGTTTTCTCCGGGATCTCTGGTTTCCCACACTCCAAAGACGTGCAAGTTTGTAGGTTAATTGGCTTCTGTAAAATGTAAATTGTCCTGAGCACGTGTAGGATGGTGTTGGTGTGCGGGGATCGCAGGTCGGCGCGGACTCAGTTGGCCAAAGCGCCAGTTTCCACGTTGTATCGCGAAACTAAACTAAAATCTAAGCAGGACCTGAACAGTCAGGATGGAACCCGGGTCTCTGCCGCTGTAAGGCAGCAACTCTACCGCTGTGCCACCGTGCCGACCCCAGAGTTGTACAGAGGTTTTACGCTCATCCTGTGACCGTGTGGGTTTTCTCCGGGTGCTCTGGTTTCCTCTCACATCCCAAAGGTTCCACAATACTAATCCGTGCAGAAGACAGTCGGCTGGGGTCCCTGGCATCTGCCTCTCATTATAGAATCATACAGCATGGAAACAGGCCCTTCGGCCCAACTTGCCCACGCCGACCAACATGTCCCAGTTATACTAGTCCCACCTGCCTGCGTTTGGTCCATATCCCTCCAAACCTGACCTATCCGTGTACCTATCTAACTGTTTCTTAAATGCTGGGATAGTCCCAGCCCCAACTACCTCCTCTGGCAGCTTGTTCCACCCACCCACCACCTTTTGTGTGATAAAGTTACCCCATCGGACTCCAATCAAATCTTTTCCCCTTCACCTTAAACCTATGTCCTCTGGTCAATACACAATAGACAATAGGTGCAGGAGTAGGCCATTCGGCCCTTCGAGCCAGCACCGCCATTCAATGTGATCATGGCTGATCATCCCCAATCAGTACCCCGTTCCTGCCTTCTCCCCATATCCCCCGACTCCGCTACCTTCAAGAGCCCTATCTAGCTCTCTCTTGAAAGTATCCAGAGAACCTGCCTCCACCGGCCTCTGAGGCAGAGAATTCCACAGACTCACCACTCTCTGTGTGAAAAAGAATAGAATAGAATGCCTCTTATTGTCATTCAAACAGACAAGGTTTGAACGAAATCTCATTCCTACAGTCATGACATTACAAAAACCCCAAGACCAAGTGTTTCCCTATCTCCGTTCTAAAAACGGCTTACCCCTTATTCTTAAACTATGGCCCCTGGTTCTGGACTCCCCCAACATCGGGAACATGTTTCCTGCCTCTAGCGTGTCCAAACCTTTAATAATCTTATATGCTTCATCTTTTTATCCTTCCAGAGTATTTTCGGCCCAACATTCTTTCTGCTTGGAGCAGTGTTGAGGATAAACAGCATTATTTATTTGAGTAGTCAAAGAGAAGATTTATTAAACAGGTGGAGCAATTTTAATTGGGAACATTGTTATTTGTGGCAGTTAGCAGTGTTCATGGATTGCATGTTAGTTGAATGGACTGAGCTGCTGAATGCAATATTTTGCAGCTGCTTATCGAGCTATAGGCTTCACGCAGGTCTCAAATCTTTCAATTTCTAATCGTTCATTAGCACACCCACCCAGAAATAAACGATAGGCGCCTGCCTTTTTAACATTTTAAGTGATTTTTCCGTGGGGAACAGCTGGAGGCTCTTACCGTTTAATTTGCTGTGATGTGTATTTCGGTGAGTCATCCCTGCACAATGGTCCCACCAAGAGACCGCGGTTACGCCGACAGACACCGGTTAAAGCCCGATGTGATGAAAGGTCATCGTGGATTATACGCGGAGATTGTGTGTCTTCTCCTCAATAGCTACAATATTGAGTTGAAACACTAATCAGAAACAGCATGCATTATTTAAAAGATTCAGTTGTCAACCAAATCCGTGGATTTTGCAAGCTTCAATTATTTAAACGTTTTTGGGCCAGTTTTTTTTGTTTGGGTTTTAGCAGCAGAAACAGGCCCGTCGGCCCACCGGGTCCGCGCCCACCAGCGATCCCCGCACATTAACACTTCCACACACACGCACACGCACACGCACACGCACACGCACACGCACACACACACACACGCACACGCACGCGCACACGCACACGCACACACATGCACACGCACACGCACACGCACACGCACACACACACATACATACATACATACATACATACATACATACATACATACATACATACATACATACATACATACATACATATATATATATATATATATATATATATATATATATATATATATATATATATATATATATATATATAATTTACCAAAGCCAATTCTCCGACAAACCTGCATGTCTTTGGAGGGAACTGGAGCACCCGGAGAAAACCCACGCAGGTCACGGGGAGAACGTACAAACTCCGCACATACAAACATCCACAGTGAGGATTGAAACAGGGTCTCTGGCGCTGTAAGGCAGGTACTCAAACACTAAGATTATTAAAGGTTTGGACACGCTGGAGGCAGGAAACATGTTCCCGATGTTGGGGGAGTCCTGAACCGGGGCCACAGTTTAAGAATAAGGAACAAGCCATTTAGAACGGAGACGAGGAAACATTTTTTCTCACAGAGAGTTGTGAGCCTGTTGAATTCTCTGCCTCAGAGGGCGGTGGAGGCAGGTTCTCTGGATACTTTCAAATGAGAGCTAGATAGGGCTCTTAAAGATAACGGAGTCAGGGGATATGGGGAAAAGGCAGGAACGGGGTACTGATTGGGGATGATCAGCCATGATCACATTGAATGGCGGTGCTGGCTCGAAGGGCCTAAAGGCCTACTCCTGCACCTATTGTCTATTGTCTATCGCGCCACCATTCCGCCCTAGAAATTCAGATGAAGGCCGATTATGAAATATCTGGTCTCCACAGAAATGGAGGAGATGTGGTAGGTATTTAGCCTTCCACTACTGTTCCAGTATCCCCCTCATCAATTTGACCATCGCACAGACCAGACTCCCCGCCATTGTCCCCAACAACACTTCACGCTGCCCTGGTAAAACAACCAACTCAATCCAAGACTTATCCCAACCCCGGTCATTCCTTCTTCTCCCCGCTCCCGTCCGGCAGAAGGTACAGAAGCTTGAAAGCCCGCACCACCAGACTCAGGGACAACTTACTCCCCTCTATTATCTGGCTTGTGAACGGTCCTTCCATAAGCTAGGGTACTGTCCGATTCACCTCTACCCCATTGCGGACATTGGACTTTGTCTCTGGAACTGACGCGCTACAATGCTGAGAACTATATTCTGCACTCTGTATCTTCCCCTTTGCTCCACCTGTTGCACTTGTGTATGAATTTGTTGTATTTATGTTCATCATTATCTGATCTGTTTGGACACCACACAAGACAAAGCTTTTCACTGTACCTCGGTACATGTGACAATAATGAACCTAAAGCTATTTGTGTTCTCGAGCTATGGAAATGGAAGCAGCTCTTAGAATTTTATAAGAGTCTGAATTACTTATTATTGTCGAGGGCGGCACAGTGACGAAGATATTTATCCATTGCCCCGAGGATCTCCAGAGCCACTTGATGTTGAAGGGACTAAAAGTCTCACAGACAAAAAGGCAACTGAATCATCCTACCACAACCAGAGAACACCTCCACTCAGTTCGCAATAACCAACCTGATCTCCCGGTGGCTCAGCGCTTCAACTCTCCCTCCCATTCCGAATCCGACCTTTCTGTCCTGGGCCTCCTCCATTGTCAGATTGAGGCCCACCACAAATTGGAGGAGCAGCGCCTCATATTTTGCTTGGGTAGTTTACACCCCAGCGGTATGAACATTGACTTCTCCAATTTCAGGTAGTCCTTGCTTTCTCCCTCCTTCCCCTCCCCTTCCCAGCTCTCCCACAGCCCACTGTCTCTGCCTCTTCCTTTCTTCTTCCCCCATCCCCCCGACATCAGTCTGAAGAAGGGTCTCGACCCGAAACATCACCTATTCCTTCGCTCCATAGATGCTGCCTCACCCACTGAGTTTCTCCAGCATTTTTATCTACCTTCGATTTTCCAGCGTCTGCAGTTCCTTCTTAGAGATTTACGAGGATGTTGCCAGGACAAAAGGGTCTGAGCTACAGAATCAAATACACAGGACAAGATGTTAAGAAGTCCCTTGTGCCAATAGGTGGGGAGCATTTCACAACATTCGTTGATTGTTGAGAGTGGTAGACGCTCAACATCGGGGGGGGGGGGTGGGGGAGGGGGGGGGGTAACCTTCAGGACAGTTGGGCACAGGACACATCATCAGTAGAGGTTGAGTAGGCTGGGACTGTATTCCTGTGATCGTACAGAGGTGTATAAAATCATGAAAGGAATAGATCGGGTAGAAGCAGAGAGTCTCTTGCCCAGAGTAGAGGAATAGACAATAGACAATAGGTGCAGGAGTAGGCCATTTGGCCCTTCGAGCCAGCACCGCCATTCAATGTGATCATGGCTGATCATCCCCAATCAGTACCCCGTTCCTGCCTTCTCCCCATATCCCCTGACTCCGCTATTTTTAAGAACCCTATCTAGCTTTCTCTTGAAAGTATCCAGAGAACCTGCCTCCACCGCCCTCTGAGGCAGAGAATTCCACAGAATCAAGGACATAATCATGTATTGTCTTTCAGCTGACTGGTTAGCTCGCAACAAAAGCTTTTCACTGTATCTCGGTACACATGGCAATAAACAAAACTGAACATAGAGTTTGAATCTCCACAGATCCAACTTGCTCCCGACTTTCCACTTTAACATCATCCATGGAATGGTTGGAGAAATCCACCATCAAGAAATAGAAATGTAATGTCTGTTTAGGGGAAATGCTTTTAAAAACATCGAGTACAAATCTGCCACTGTTATTTTCCACTGGATGTTTTCCACTCAGTCATTTATTGAATAAAAGCTGGCTATCTGTTATTGTTCATCGCACAGTGGAATTACAATATAATCCTGTGTTGAAATTATTTTCCTTATCGCTTTTCATCACGCCAGCTAAATATCCTGTAGAACACACAAAGAGCAGGCAGCCTTGCTTATGAAAATGAAACAGTGTCAGCCATAACTTCAGCATAAAGATATATTTAGGGCCTCCTCCACAGTCAGCGTGGGGTCAAACGCAATTTGGAGGAACAGCATCTCGTATCCCGCTTGGGTGTCTTTCCACCCCAGTAGTTTAAATATTGATTTCTCTAACTTCAAGTGTCCTTGCATCCCCTCTCTCTCCGTCCCTCCCCCACCCTAGTCGTCATACTAGTTCACAGCCATCCTGTTGGGTTTCACTGTCTGTGTAACTCATTATCACCTAGCCCACAGCCAACAATGGACCATTGTGGGCTCCACCTTTCCTTCATCATCGTTACTTTTTTGCCTATCTTTCATTCATTTGTTCCATATCTCTCTACATCGCCATCTATATCTCTCGCTTCCCTCTCCCCTGACTGTCAGTCTGAAGAAGGGTCTGGACCCGAAACGTCACCCATTCCTTTCTCTCCAGAGATGCTGCCTGACCCGCTGAGTTACTCCAGCTTTTTTTAGTTCATCTTCTGGTTTAAACCAACATCTGCAGTTCTTTCCTACGCAAGATATATTAGGGCAGTTCAACTTACAGAGAACAATAGGTTTATGGAATGCTTTTAATAGAGAAGAGAGATGTAGAGAGGTTTAAACAAGAAATTTAGTTGAGTTTTCCTAGCTGAAGCCCTGGTGGGACAATTACACTTGTAGCTGATCTAGATTGGAAGAGTTGAGTAGAATTTGGAAGATTGTAGAGGAGTGGAGCGTTAAGGGCCTGCCCACTTAGGCTATTTTCAGGCGACTGCCGGCAACTGTCATAGTCGTAGCAGGTCGCCAAAAAACCAGCAACTGGACCCCCCCTTCGACATAAAATTTGAAATAGAATCATTACTTTAACAACAACAAAAACCGAAGTCAGCACCTGGCGACAACCTACGTTAACCTGGCGACAGCTACGACAGCACCTACGTCAGGAGAAGTCAAGCTACGCTCATTGGTGCCAAACCCACTGTCGCCGACTGTCTCCGAAAATGTTTCAACATGTTGAAAATCCAGCGGTGACCAGAAAGACGCTACGACTGTTTGGGCAACTGAGGAGACGACTCACGACCATATATGGTCACCCCGGCGACCATGTGGTGACAGCCTAGTTGCCTGTAGTCGCCTAGGTGGGACAGGCCCTTTCCAGAGGTTGGGAGGCGTGTCGTGGAAGTGACATGCAAGAACTGAGGGGAAAGATTTAACCTGAGCACCACATCATTCAGCATGTTCTTTAATTCATCTGAGACTACACACACTCCCCTCACATTACTGCAAGGAGACCCGAGTTTCACAATGTCCTGCTACCACTGAATGGGCACCTTGACTGTAAACAGTGCAATATCCAGCGTCTACGATGGCTGTTTAAACAGACGGAGTCGTAGATTCAACGTCTTTCCGCTGACTGTTCAGCACGTTAAAAAAGCTTTTCACTGTACATCAGTCCACAGCAGGCCAGCTGTCCAGGGTCTGACCTCCCCAGAGGAGCGTGGGTGAAGCTCAACAGACTTGGTACTGGAGTTGGGCGTTTCAACGCCAGCGTGTGGAGATGGGGGCTCCCTCCACCAGAGCCCAGCCTGTGAATGCGGAGCAGAACAACAGACAGCCAACCATGTCATCTCTGGGTGCCCGCTCTACCACCCACCAAATGGAGCTGTGTCAGGGCCTGGAAGACATTGACGCCAACAGAGACAACAACCTGGCTGCTCAACACCCGGCTTGAGAGCTAACTATTCCTTTGGTTTATGTTTCACTTGCAAGAAGAAGAAGAGTCAACATGACAATAAACTAAAGTTTAAAAAGTCATAAAGTCAGGAACCAGGCCCTTTGGCTCAACTAGTCTAGGCCAACCAAGATGCCCCATCTTAGGCTAGTTCCGTTTGGCCCATATCCCACAAAAGTCCCAGATATATGAGATAGACAATAGGCACTAGGTGCAGGAGTAGGCCATTCGGCTCTTCGAGCCAGCACCGCCATTCAATGCGATCATGGCTGATCATCCCCAATCACTACCCCGTTCCTATCACGGGTTATTGATTGGGGACGATCAGCCATGATCGCAATGAATGGCGGTGCTGGCTCGAAGGGCCGAATGGCCTCCTCCTGCACCTAGTTTCTATGTTTCCTGCCTTTTCCCCATAGCCCCTGACTCCCCTCCAGATGGAATCATGAAAGCGATGGATGGAAGTTTTATCCATCACCATTTTTATTCTGTTTATTCTGAGCAGGCACCACACAATTCACTGATGCATCTTCTTCCATGCTGTAGTATTCCTTAACGGGACCATTGCCTCCAGAATAACCCATTCAGCACTCAAGCACAGCCTATTATTCTGTGAGGCCATTGTTGATCTGTGTCTTAATCTATTCATCCCACTTGGCTTTATATCCCTCAATGCTTCTGTCTTAGCCGGGCTACATATTCTTTTCTATTTTTAATCAGTACCCCGTTCCTGCCTTCTCCCCATATCCCCTGACTCCACAATTTTTAAGAGCCCTATCTAGCTCTCTCTAGAAAGCATCCAGAGAACCTGCCTACACCGCCAGGGAATCTGTGAGAAAAAGTGTTTCCTCATCTCCGTTCTAAATGGCTTACTCCTTATTCTTAAACTGTGGCCCCTGGTTCTGGACTCCCCCAACATCGGGAACATGTTTCCTGCCTCTAGCGTGTCCAAACCCTTAACAATCTTATATGTTTCAACGAGATGCCCTCTCATCCTTCTAAACTCCAGAGTGTACAAGCCCAGCTGCTCCATTCTCTCAGCATATGACAATCCCGCCATCCCGGGAATTAACCTTGTAAACCTACGCTGCACTCCCTCAATAGCAAGAATGTCCTTCCTCAAATTTGGAGACCAAAACTGTAGATCAGTGCATGCTCCTTTAACATAGTGACCTCACCACTACTAACCACTCCCCATTATCTTCAGTATAATTGTAACCTTCCCACCCCCAGCTCCCTCTCTAGCTCCGGTGACGGACCACAAACAGCTAGGGCAATATGTGTGTATACGATTACAATGTATGCAATAAACTAAGAGTGAAGACATCACGTGTTTGACAAGTCTTTACATGGTGTCAGAAGTGGGATTCGAACCCACGCCTCCAAGGATGTAGATCAGTGCATGCTCCTTTAACATAGTGACCTCACCACTACTAACCACTCCCCATTATCTTCAGTATAATTGTAACCTTCCCACCCCCAGCTCCCTCTCTAGCTCTGGTGACGGACCACGAACAGCTAGGGCAATATGTGTGTATACGATTACAATGTATGCAATAAACTAAGAGTGAAGACATCACGTGTTTGACAAGTCTTTACAAAAACCGCACACAATACTCCAGGTGTGGTCTCACTAGGGCCCTGTACAACTGCAGAAGGACCTCTTTGCTCCTATACTCGATGCTGCTGGCCTTGCCGAGGCCGCCTGAGGTGTAGATGGAGTCGATGGAAGGGAGGTTGGTTCGTGTGTGATGGTCTGGGCTGCGTCCGCAATTCGCTGCAATTTCTCGCAGAATTCTGCTGGCAATTTGATCCTTGAGGCTGCAACTAGTGCTAAGTAATGACAACCAAACATTCTGATGGAATAGCCAGCGTGTACATAGCTGCTTATGAATTAATAAGCACACACAAACCAAAAAAGCAGTGGGCAATAGGTAATGACATGTGGGCTGCCTGATTGATTATAACTTCAAAGCAAGACCATCAGGCTAAATGATTTTTTTCAATTACAATCAACAATTCAACCATGGGCGAAGATTTCATCTGTGAATCACGGATAACAGCAGTATAAACCTTTTTAGAATAATAGGGATATGATTTTATTACACTGAGAATTTCCATCCCAAGAGTCCATTATAACTCTTCGTAGGAAACATTAGCCATCCATTTCAATAATCCAGTCTGTGGAATTCTCTGCCTCAGAGGGCGGTGGAGGCAGGTTCTCTGGATGCTTTCAAGAGAGAGCTAGATAGGGCTCTTAAAAATAGCGGAGTCTGGGGATATGGGGAGAAGGCAGGAACGGGGTACTGATTGGGGATGATCAGCCATGATCACATTGAATGGCTCGAAGGGCCGAATGGCCTACTCCTGCACCTATTGTCTATTGTCTAATCACCTTTAATCATCTAATACCTTACAACCATTGAACTCCCACAAATTATTTTCCTTTTGCAGCCTAAGAATATTTGTTTCCCTCTGTGTGATTTTTCCTTTCATTACATAGAACATACCCAGTATTCCACTGCTCAAAAATACATTGATTTCCCATTTTTCCCGTGTCTTCTGACGTGCGTGCATTATCAGCGAGGACTTCAACTCCTCCTCCCATTCCGTATCCGACCTTTCTGTCCTGGGCCTCCTCCATGGCCAGAGTGAGTCCCACCACAAATTGGAGGAGCAGCACCTCATATTTCGCTTGGGCAGTTTACACCCCAGCGGTATGAACATTGACTTCTCCAATTTCAGGTGGTCCTTGCTTTCTCCCTCCTTCCCCTCCCCTTCCCACCTCTCCCACAGCCCACTGTCTCCACCTCTTCCTTTCTTCTTCCCCCCCACCCCCACATCAGTCTGAAGAAGGGTCTCGACCCGAAACGTCACCTATTCCTTCGCTCCATAGATCCTACCTCACCTGCTGAGTTTCTCCAGCAATTTTGTCTACCAGCGAGCAATGGGAATTCATTTTCACTGGCGGCGAACTGTATATTATGGTTGGCCAAACCGTTCAACAATAAGGTTCAGAGTGCTGGAGTAACTCAGCGGGTCAGGCAGCTCTGGGAAACATGGATAGGTGATGTTTCGGTTTGCAACGGTGACGAAGTGGTAGAGTTGCTACTCGCACCCCGCCCCAGAGACCCGGGTTCAATCCTGACTGCAGGTGCTCGACTGTATGGAGTTTGTACGTTCTCCCCGGACAGGTTGGTAGGTTAATTGGCTTGGTGTAAATGTTAATTGTCCCTAGTGTGTGTAGGGTAGTGTTGGTGCGCGGGGATCACTGGCTGGCTCGGACTCAGTGGGCCGAATGGCCTGTTTCCGCTCTGTATCTCTAAACTAAACTCAATAGACAATAGACAATAGGTGCAGGAGTAGGCCATTTGGCCCTTCGAGCCAGCACCGCCATTCAATGTGATCATGGCTGATCATCCCCAATCAGTACCCCGTTCCTGCCTTCTCCCCATATCCCCTGACTCTGCTATTTTTGAGAGCCCTATCTAGATCTCTCTTGAAAGCATCCAGAGAACCGGCCTCTGAGAACTCATCTTTTAACTGATTGGAATAGGGGAAACTCCAAGCTCCCTGCTCCAACCAGCCTGAAGAAGGGTCCCAACCCGAAACATCATCTGTCCATTCCCTCCACAGATGCTGCCTGATCTGCTGAGTTACTCCAGCACTTTATTTTTAGCTCAAGATTCCAGCATCTGCAGTTTCCTGTGAGTCCAGGGTACGTAACCTGTTGGGAATGTAGAGAGAGACTCAGCATCACAACTTGTTTACATATTCCTCCTGTATTTAAGTCCAGTTACCCCGAAAGAATGACTTCTACTTTTAAATAGTCCTTGCTTTCTCCCTCCTTCCCCTCCCCCTATCCAGCTCTCCCACAAGTCCGCCTATCTCCGCCTCTTCCTTTCTTTTTCCCGCCCCCTCCCCCGACATCAGTCTGAAGAAGGGTCTCGACCCGAAACGTCGCCTATTCCTTCGCTCCATAGATACTGCCTCACCCGCTGAGTTTCTCCAGCATTTTTATCTACCTTAGATTTTTCCAGCATCTGCAGTTCCTTCTTAAACAGAAGGAAGGGACCAGATAATTGACTTAAGAGTCACTTTAATTTCATGTTTCAAGTATCTTGTTGGAAGATTAATTGCCCTCCTGGTATAGATAAAGTTCTATTGTATCATCATAATCATAATCATACTTTATTAGCCAAGTATGTTTTGCAACGTACGAGAAATTTCATTTGCCATAAAGTCATACCAATAAAAAGCAACAAGAAAACACAAAACACATTTTAACATAAACATCCACCACAGTGACTCCTCCACATTCCTCACTGTGATGGAAGGCGACAAAAAGTTCAATCTCTTCCCTTCTTTGTTCTCCTGCGGTCGGGGGCCTCGAACCTTCCGTTGACGGGACGATCTTGGCTCCCATAGCCGGCAGTCGGGCCCTCCGTGTCGGGGCGATAAAGCTCCTGCATCGGGGGGGGGGGGAATCTCAGCTCCCCCGCGCTGGGCGATCTGACCCCGGGTCGGGGCTGGTCAAAATCTTCTGTGACTGGAGCTACCCGGGACTGCGAGCTCCGTGATGGTGAAATCCGCAGGCCGCCGTTGGAGCGTCGATCCGAGGTAAGGGATCGGCTCCGATGGTAAGTCCATGCCCCCGCGTTGGGGTTCAAAGTCAGTCCCGAGCGAGGCCTCCAGCTCCATGATGTTAGGCCGCAGAGGGACCGGAGATACGACCCGGAAAACAATCGCATCTCCGGCAAGGTAAGAGATTGAAATAAAGGTCCCCTCCGACCCCCTCCTCCACCCCCCACATAAAACAAACCAGAGAACATTTAAAACACACTAAAAATAACAAAAAAAGATGAAAAAACAGACAGACTGTTGGCGAGGCTGCCATCGTGCGGCGCCCCCTGGTGGTATCGTTAACACTGAAATCCTTTCAAAATGTCTGCCAAGTTAACTCCAAGACAATAAATGCAGCACTTGTTTGTCTTTCAGGCAAACGTTCTCACTCAACAGTCGTATGTTCTTCCTTCAACTCTGGCGCCAGGACCACCCCGCGTACAGACGAAAATGGGCCTTGTACTGACAGAAGGAACAGTGAACAGACTGATTCTCGCAAGAACAAGGTGGCAGAAGGTTTGGAAGAAGACAACCCGGGCCATTTGGAGGCGGAAGAGAGCGACTCGGCGAGGCCGGAGGATCCGGAGGCGGCGGGCGCTGCGGACGAGGAGGAGGACGAAGAATCACTCGCCGCGGACAGCACGGAGCACCTGGCCAAACAGATCGAGGTGATCATTAACCTGAGAGTGAACGACACTCAGATGAGGCTCTCCAATGAGCTCCTGGGATTTACAGCACTTGTTTCATCACTAATGAAAGCATCAAAATTCTTTCCTGCGTAACTCTCTCCTCACCAAGAAGTGCAAAAGGATTTTTAATCAATATTTGGCGTACAAAAAAATATTTTAGGTTCAAGGTGTTGGTGTCAAAAATAAATAATTTTCGACCTTCGTATGTACTGTATAGATCTGGGTCCCAAATGCAGAGAACTAGTGATCTCAGAAGTCAAGTTGACGATATTATTGTGCTGATGTGATAACTATGAGAACATGTATTTGTGAAGTCTTGAGTTGTCTGGACAATGCTCACTGAGGAAGCTTAATTCTGTTAAAGGTAGACACAAAATGCTGGAGTAACTCAGCGGGTGAGGCAGCATCTATGGAGAGAAGGAATGGGTGACGTTTCGGGCCGAAACGTTGCCTATTTCCTTCGCTCCATAGATGCTGCTGCACCCGCTAAGTTTCTCCAGCATTTTTGTCTACCAAAGGTTTTAAGCAGTTTGGAGAGGTTTTGGAAATAAATTCCACTCGGCTCAGTTTATTAAAGAGTTACTCCTAGTGTATGTGGGCAAGAGATGTATTCACTGAATGATGACTAGAAGTTGTTCTCATCTGTCCTCTTTCCAAAAGCAAATGCCAGGAAGGAAATGCATTCAATTTGTAGATCACTTGGGAAAAAAAGACAGCATTTGACCAAACTCTCAATGCCCGAGACTCAGGTTCGATCCTGACCTCAGGTGCTGTCCGTGTGGAGTTTGCATGTTCTCTCTGTGACCACGTGGGTTTCTTCCGGGTTCTCCAGCTTCCTCCCACACCCCAAAGACGTGCGGTCCTGTAATCTAATTGGCTTTTGTGAATTGGATGTGGAAGTGGGATAGCATAGAATTAGTGTGAACTCAGTGGGCCGAAGGGGGTCTGTTTCCAAGATGTACCTCTAAACGAAACGAAACTCATTGTGTATTTTAAGAATAAGGGGTAAGCCATTTAGAACGGAGACGAGGAAACACTTTTTCTCACAGAGAGTGGTGAGTCTGTGGAATTCTCTGCCGCAGAGGGCGGTGGGGGCAGGTTCTCTGGATGCTTTCAAGAGAGAGCTAGATAGGGCTCTTAAAGATAGCGGAGTCAGGGGATATGGGGAGAAGGCAGGAACGGGGTACTGATTGGGGATGATCAGGCATGACCAGATTGAATGGCGGTGCTGGCTCAAAGGGCCGAATGGCCTACTCCTGCACCTATTGTCTATTGTCTATTGTCTTTTGTGCCAATTTGTTAAATTAGGAAATTGGAAAACATGAATGACTCTGCACTTATGATCCGTGTGAGTCTGGCAATGACAGGATTCCTTTGGTAATTGTAGGATTTCAATTTGCAAAGAACTATGGTAGAGGTTTATTCCAACACATTTTAATTGCTATAAATAGGTTTGCAGAAAATGATGATGAAAATGTATTTTTTAAGATCCCATTTCATCGTGCAGACTGGCAACAATGTCTTTAAATAGTGCAACTGATAGCAGTCACGTTATATCATGTGAGAATAAAAAGTATTTTGTGCCCATATGGAGTTCTATTTATATTTGCATCACAAATGTCTCAATTCCCAAATCCTTCCAGGAAGGTTACATTTCTGTTGCACATTTCTGATCCAGTATGCCTTCTTTTCCTTAGCAAAAAGTCAGCTTTTAATGCAGTTTATCCAAATAGAATACAAACAATAAATAAAATGCAAAATAAATTGTTACTTGCATTGTTCGATTTATTTTCTAACCTGCATATCAACTGTGACTGTGGACAAAACAAATGTGTCAAAGTATAGACGTGTGAAAACGCACACCTCCAGATTCAGGGACAGTTTCTTCCCAGCTGTTACCAGGCAATTGAACCATCCTACCACAACCAGAGAGCGGTCCTGAACTGCTATCCACCTCATTGGTGATCCTCAGACTATCCTTGATCAGACTTTGCTGGCTTTACCTTGCACTAAATGTTATTCCCTTATGAATGAATGAATGAATAAGTTTATTGCCAAGTATTCACATACAAGGAATTTGCCTTGGTGCTCCACTCGCAAGTGACAACCTGACATACAGTGACAATTAAGAATGACACATAAAACATTAAACATTAATAATAAACCATTATCGATTAAACATGTGAATTAAATAAAATACCAGAGCAAAAGGAGGCTACAGATTTTTGGTTATTGAGTAGAGCTGCTACTTGTGGAAAAAAAGCTGTTTTTATGTCTGGCTGTGGCAGCTTTGACAGTCTGGAGTCGCCTTCCAGAGGGAAGTGATTCAAAGAGTTTGTGGCCAGGGTGAGAGGGGTCAGAGATACATAGAAAATACATAGAAAATAGGTGCAGGAGTAGGCCATTCGGCCCTTCGAGCCTGCACCGCAGACTCGAGATGATCTTGCCCGCTCGCTTCCTGGCCCTTGCAGTGTACAGTTCATCAATGGAGGGAAGCTTGCAGCCAATAACCTTCTCAGCTGATCGGACGATTCGCTGCAGCCTCCAGGTGTCATGCTTGGTGGCTGAGCCAAACCAGACCATGATGGAGAAGGTGAGGACAGACTCTACGATGGCCGTGTAGAATTGGACCATCATTGCCTGTGGCAGATTGTGCTTCCTCAGCTGCCGCAGGAAGTACATCCTCTGTTGTGCCTTTTTGACTGTGAAGTCGATGGTGGCCATATCATGCAAATGGCTCGACTGTAATCATGTATTGTCTTTCCGCTGACTGGTTAGCATACAGCAAGGGCTTTTCACTGTACCTCGGTGCACGTGACAATAAACTAACCTAGACTAAAACTAAAATTACAAATTATTGGTATTGAATGTGTTTTATTAAAATGCACATAAATGACCTTGAAGGTTAACAGTAATACTGATTTATGCACAAAGTAACACATTAAACTTGGGGAATTAGCTACCTCTGAGGATACTTAACTGCTGGGTGGACTGAAACTTTCCGCTAGTTACTTTTATTTACTCATAGTATGAAGACACAAAAATCTTACCAAGTGTTAAATTTATCTTGAGATGACATGACAGTAATTTCTGTATTGAAAGCATGCGATTGTGTTGAAAATGGAGACACAGTTATAGCAGAAGCTGGAATCTTGAAACAGATAACGCTGGAGAATATCAGCCATGATCACATTGAATGGCGGTGCTGGCTCAAAGGGCCGAATGGCCTACTCCTGCACCTATTGTCTATTGTCTATAATCTCAGCGGGTCAGACAGCATCCGTGGAGGGAATGGACTGACGACATTTCAGGACGGACCCTTCAGATGAAGAATATACCGAGGATTCTGAAGAAGGGTCCCGACCCAAAACATCATCTGTCCATTCTCTCCACGGATGCTGCCTGACCCACTGAGTTCCTCCAACCTTTTGTGTTTTGCAATTGTATTGAAATCAAGTTCTGTTACAGACAAAAGACAGTAGGTGCAGGAGTAGGCCATTCGGCCCTTCGAGCCAGCACCGCCATTCAATGTGATCATGGCTGATCATCCCCAATCAGTACCCCGTTCCTGCCTTCTCCCCATATCCCCCTATCTTTAAGAGAACCTATCTAGTTCTCTCTTGAAAGCATCCAGAGAACCGGCCTCTGAGGCAGAGAGTTCCACAGACTTTATCTTTTATTTTACATATATTTGTGTTTTTAGTTTAGTTTAGAGATACAGCGTGGAAACAGGCCCTTCGGCCCACCGAGTCCACCCGCACATAGAACGGAGACCAGGAAACACTTTTTCTCACAGAGAATGGTGATTGTGTGGAATTCTCTGCTTCAGACGTTATGGGTTGAGACCCTTCCTCAGACTGTTACTCCAGCATTTTGTGTCTATCTTCGGTTTAAACCAGCATCTGCTGTTCCTTCTACCTAAATAATTTACAGGGCTTGTCTTGACTTCGGTCTCACCCTGGTGTGAGAGGATATTAATGATGCATTTTAGTAATCTGATATCAGCTCCACGCAGCCCCTTTCCCTCCCACCCCTCCTCTCCCTCTCCCCCTCCTCTCCCCCTCCCCCCTACGCCCTCCCCTCTCCCCTCCCCTCCCCCCCTCTCCCTCTCCCCTCTCCCCTCTCCCCTCCCCTCCCCTCCCCCTCCCTCCTCCTCCTCTCCTCCCCCCCTCCCCTCTCCCCTCTCCCCCCTCTCCCTCACCCTCTCCCCTCTCCCCTCGCCCCCCTCTCCTCTCCCCTCTCCTCTCCCCTCTCCTCTCCCCTCTCCTCTCTCCCCTCTCCTCTCCCCTCTCCCCTCCCCTCTCCTCTCCCCTCTCCTCTCCCCTCTCCTCTCCCCTCTCCTCTCCTCCCCTCTCCTCTCCCTCTCCTCTCCCCTCTCCTCTCCCTCTCCCCTCTCCCCTCTCCTCTCTCCCCTCTCCCCTCTCCTCTCCCCTCTCCCCTCTCCCCCTCCCTCTCCCTCTCCCCTCTCCCCTCTCCCCTCTCCCCTCTCCCTCTCCCCTCTCCCCTCTCCCCTCTCCCCTCTCCCCTCTCCCTCTCCCCTCCCCTCTCCCCTCTCCCCTCCCCCTCCCCTCTCCCCTCTCCCCTCTCCCCTCTCCCCTCTCCCCTCTCCCCTCTCCCCTCTCCCCTCTCCCCTCTCCCCTCTCCCCTCTCCCCTCTCCCCTCTCCCTCTCCCCTCTCCCTTCTCCCTCTCCCCTCTCCCCTCTCCCCTCTCCCCTCTCCCCTCTCCCCTCTCCCCTCTCCCCTCCCCTCTCCCCCTCTCCCTCTCCCTCTCCCCTCCCCTCTCCTCCTCTCCCTCTCCCCTCTCCCCTATCCTCTCCTCTCCTCCTCTCCCCTCCCCTCTCATCCTCTCCCCCTCCCTCTCCCTCCGCATTGAGCAGCGGGCATGTGATGTGTTTGACGCTGCTGCGCTGTGATCCAGTGAGATGTCTCCATACACTGTAGCCGGGGCCGGTGGGGGACGCGGGGCAGCTTATATTTAAAGCCGAGCGCGGAACCGCCTGGTCCTCCCGGGCGGGTCACACACACACACACACACACACACACACACACACACACACTGACTGTGCAGAGACGAGTCCCGCAGCCTGAGCAGCTCAGTCCAACTCACACACACACACACCCCTCGCCCCCCTGGCCCCTGCCCGTCCTGACATGAAGGGTGACGGTATGAAGGAGGGGAGCTGCTCCCTCGTCTGTCTCTTGCTGAATGCGCTTGTTTTTGCGGTGGCGACGGCGGACACCAGCCCGAAGATCTACACCAACCACTTCTTGGTTGAGCTTCACGGAGCTGGGGATGAACTGGCCCGGAGCGTGGCCGCGGACACCGGCTTCACCGCGCTCAGGAAGGTAGGCAGCTCGCTTCCCCCATCCCCACCCTCACCCCCCACCCACATCCCTGCCCAGTCCTCCCCACCTAGACATGTATCAGCCTGAAGAAGGGGCTCGACCAGAAACCAAGGTAGACACAGAGTGCTGGAGGAACTCAGCGGGTCAGGCAGCATCTCTGGAGAGAAGGAATAGGTGACGTTTTGAGTCGGAGCCCAGCTTCAGTCTGAAGAAGGGTCTCGACCCGAACGGTCAACTATCCATGTTCTCCACAGATGCTGCCTGACCCGCTGAGTTACTCCAGCACTTTGTGTCGCTCTTCGGTGTAAACCAGCACCTGCAGTTATTTATTATACTCACACTCACACACACACACACACACATACATACACACACACACACTCACACACATACATACACATACACACTCTCTCATACACACACACACACACATACACACTCTCACACACACTCTCACACACACACACACACACACACACACACTCTCTCACACACTCTCACACACTCTCACACACTCTCACACACACACACTCACACACACTCACACACACACACACACATACATACACACACACACACACACATACATACACACACACACACACATACATACACACTCTCACACACTCACACACACACACTCTCACACACACTCACACACACACACACACACACACACACACACACACACACACACACACACACACACACACACACACACACACACACACACACACACACACACACACAAAGCTGGAGTAACTCAGCGGGACAGACAGGCATCATCACTGGAGAGAAGGAATGGGTGACGTTTCAGGTCGAGATCCATGTCCCTGTTAATTTTCACTTCAAACGCAGACATCGCCCCGTCAACCAGACGCAACTAAATGTAAGGTCGCTCTTCTTCTCCAAGAATCCTTTTTTGCTCAAGTCCACCCTCCGCCACCTCCAGTTTAAATCCCATTTGGAATATTTTGGAGGACCGAGAACCAAGGAGAAGGAGAAGAACTGTCTGAAGAAGGGTCCCGACCCCCAAACGCCGCCTGTCCCATTCCCCTCCACAGATGCTGCCCGACCCGCTGAGTTGTCCCAGCATCACTCAAGGTCCCGGCATCTACAGTCCCTCGTGGCCCCACAACCCTGGTCTCGATGAACGGTTTGTTGAGGGCGGTGAATCTGTGTAATTCTTTGCCACAGAAGGCTGTGGAGGCCACAAGTCAGTGGCTATTTTTTTTTAAGGCAGAGATAGATAGGTTCTTGATTAGTCCGGGTGTCAGGAGTTATGGGGAGAAGGCAGGAGAATGGGGTTAGGAGGGAGAGATAGATCAGCCATGATTGATTGGCGGAGTAGACCTGATGGGGCAGAATAGCCTGATTCTGCTCCTATTCCTCATGGCCTTATGAATTGGCTGCGGGTAGTTGTGACTGACGCCGACTCCAGTTTCCCCGGTCCGTTGGGTTAGCAGACTCGCGGCCCTTCGGTCGCTGCGGGGGGGGGGGGTAGGCGCTATTTGGGGAGCTACGGAGAGTTTTACATCAGAGCTTCTCGATCGGCCCTTGCTAGCTTTAATCGGTGGTCAGTCTGTGTCATTTCAAGCATCCAACCGCAAGAAACCTCTCACGCAAAACCTTCATCCAACCTGGTGAAAACCCGCCCGTAAGATCATAAGTGAAAGGAGAAGAATTTGGCCATTCGGCCCATCAAGTCTACTCCGCCATTCAATCATGGCTGATCTATCTCTCCCTCCTAACCCCATTCTCCTGCCTTCTCCCCATAACCCCTGACACCCGTACTAATGAAGAA
>CM075978.1:88249322-88312854 GCA_038087875.1 Malacoraja senta | reverse complement strand
GCTTGTTGTGGACATTGTCGTGGGGGGGGGGGGGTCCAGTCGACGCTTTTTCGGCGACCTGCTACGACTGTGACGGATGCCGGCAGTCGCCGAAAAAAAATCGCCCAAGTGGGACAGGCCCTTTAAGGTCATAAGGTCTGGTTTCCTCCCACATCCCAAAGACATGCAGTTTTGTGTGTTAATTGGCCCTCTGTAAAATGACTCCTAGTGTGTAGGGAGTGGATGAGAAAGTGGGATAACATAGAACTAGTGAGAATGGGTGATCGATGGTCGGCATGGACTTGATGGGCCGAAGAGCCTGTTTCCATGCTGCATCTCTAAACTAAACTAAACTAATTACAGCGGGATCTTGGTTCGCTGGGCATTCGTTGAATCCCTTCTGAGCAGAACAGCCAATGTGGGGTTTTTTTCCGCTGTAAAAGCCGATCTCACGGATAAAATGTCCAGGATAATCTAAGCACATGAACATGTGTAGAGTAGTGTCACTCATACTATGGCTCTGCCCACAGGCTTATGAGAGAGCTCCCTCCCTCTCTCCATTAGACTAGTAGTATGCATGTGGAGATGAAAGCTCTTTGAGTTACCTCTACAGAGTTGCTAATAAAAGACTATGGATTCTAATCACTCTGTGTGAACCTGATCTTCATCCAACAGGTTGGTAAGTAATGCAGGCAACGTTTTTTTAGAGCGAACCCACCTTCTGCCACCACCCCCATCTGCCAGCATCGAACAATCAGATTGCAAAATATATCTTGACTCCTGCTCCAAGCTCCAAACTCTATTCTCAAAATGATGCACAGAGTTCAATAACCACACCAAGTGCGGCATGGTGGCGCAGCGGTAGAGTTGCTGCCTCACAACGCCAGAGACCCGGGTTTGATCCTGACTACGGGTGCCGTCTGTATGGAGTTTGTACGTTCTCCCCGTGACCGCGTGGGGTTTCTCCGGGTGCTCCGGCTTCCTACCACACTCCAAAGGCGTACAGGTTTGTAGGTTAATTGGCTTTGGTAAAAATTGTAAATTGTCCCTCGTGTGTGTGTGTGTAGGATAGCGCTAGTGTATGGGGATTGCCGGTCGGTGTGGACTGGGTTGGCCGAAGGGCCTGCTTCCGCGCTGTATCTCTAAACAAAACTAAATTAACAGGTCTGCGGAAGGGTCTCGACCTGAAACGTCGCCCATTCCTTCTCTCCAGAGATGCTGCCTGTCCCGCTGAGTTACTCCAGCATTTTGTGTCTATCTTCAACCCTAACCAATATCTCAGTTAAGGGCCTGTCCCACTTTCCCGAGTTATTCACGAATTCTCCCGAGTTTTCCCCTTGATTCAAACTCGGAGAATTACGGTAATAGCCAGCCGTAGGTACTTGGGGCTATTTTTTTTACTCGTGGACATCTTTTAACATGTTGAAAAAACATCCCGACTTACCTGATGCCCCGAGTTCCTACGGCTGGCGTTAGGAGCCGCTACGAAATATCTACGGGCTCCTACGATCTCGCTACCGACATTCCCCGACATTCCCCGAGTTCGAATCAAGGGGAAAACTTGGGAGAGTTCGTGAGTAACTCGGGAAAGTGGGACAGGGCCTTAACTATGACCTATTATAGACCTTGTTGTCTTTGCACTATATACTTAGTTTTGCGCTGAGTTACTCCAGCATTTTGTGTCTATCTTCAGGCTAAAAACATCTGTGGCTATCCCCATGTTAATGTCTCTAACAGCAACATGGAATGAGAAATTTCACTCAAACTTAAAATAAGCTATTAACTAGAATGAGGTAAGGAAAGGGAATTGTCGATTCCCTTTTCATATTAATCAAGCCTCTAACGAGAAATAAATAATGACAGCAAATCAATACTTCATCTGGGAGAGAATGAATGATTCATTGGGACTTACAGAGGGTGAAAACTACTGGGGGCCTGGTCTAAAGCCACGTATGAATACACCTTTGTACGTGTGGGGAGAAACCAGGGCTGGCAGTGTGTGAGACCAATATATTTATGATAACAGAAAAGTAAAGAGATATCGTCACATGTCCAACCAATCTGTGAAACAGAAACAATGCCAACATTATTTTCGCAAATGCCCGAGTCAAGTCAAGAGAATTTTATTGTAATACTAGACCAAGTGGGACCCGTTGGGTCCCGTCCCCTCAACGCGCGGTTGCGGGGGGGGTGGGGGTTGGGGGGGGGTGGGGGGGGTGGTGGGGGGGTGAGAGGGGAGGGCCTGCGATGTCACACACAACCACTAACCCTCCCCCCCCACACACACACTACTACTAACCCCCCCTTGATATTATATTAATCTTATTCATTTGCTCCTTTTCCCCCATCTGCCGCCCTATCCACTCACGCATAGCCCCCAACTGCGCAGGTGCGGTTAGCGAGGGAGAGGGAGGGGGGTAGAGAGGGAGGGGGAGTGGGTAGAGAGGGAGAGGTTGAGGGAGGCAGACAGGGAGGGTAGAGTGAGGGGAAGGGGGCGGGGGAGGCGGGTGGAGATTGAAGGGTAGGGGGGGCACGCGGCAACACAGGGGAGGGCTGGTTCTGGAACGCAATACTCCACCACTTACCCATAGGTCCTAATAGTCACCACTCCCCAGAGTGGGAGGGGGGGGGGGTAGAGAGGGAGGGGGGCACACCCAAGTCAAGTCAAGAGCATTTTATTATCATATGTCCCAAAACAGAACAATTAAATACTTACTTGCAGCAGCCCACATCATACTCTGTAAAACCCGCAATGAATATATATATTTTAAAAGCAGTATATATACAAAAGTAAACAAACAAACAAATAAATCAGCAATGGCAGTCAGACATAGCGTTATACAGCACAGAAACAGGCCCTTCGGCCCAACTCATCCATGCGACCAAGATGACCTATCTAGGTTTGTCCAATTTTCCCAGCAGTTATCCACACATGATACAGTGCAGGAGGATGAGGGGTGATCTTATAGAGGTGTACAAAATCATGAGAGGAATAGATTGGGTAAATGCACTGAGTCTATTACCCAGAGTAGGGGAATCGAGGACCAGAGTACATAGGTTCAAGGTGAAGGGAAAAAGATTTAATAGGAATCTGAGACTATCCCAACGTTTAAGAAACAGTTGGATAGGTACATGGATAGGACATCTCTGTGGAATTCTCTGCCTCAGAGGGCGGTGGAGGCAGGTTCTCTAGATGCTTTCAAGAAAGAGCTAGATAGGGCTCTTAAAAATAGCGGAGTCAGGGGATATGGGGAGAAGGCAGGAACGGGGTACTGATTGGGGATGATCAGCCATGATCACATTGAATGGCTCGAAGGGCCGAATGGCCTACTCATGCACCTATTGTCTATTGTCTATTGTCTATTGACAGGTTTGGAGGGTTACGGACCAAGCGCGGGCAAGTGGGACTAGTGTAGCTGGGACATTGTTGGCCGGTGCGGGTGAGTTGGGCCGAAGGGCCTGTTTCCACACTGTATCACTCTATGACTCTAAGTGTAGTGGGCATTGTGGAAGGGCAACACAGAGGTGCAGTAGGTTGAGTTGCAGCCTCTCAGAGCCAGAGTCCCGGCTTTAGGTCAGTTTTGGTTATTGTCACGTGCACCGAGGTACAGTCAAAAGCTTTTTTGTTGCATGCTAACCAGTCAGCGGGAAGTCAATACACGATTACGTGTGTAAGAAGGAACAGCAGATGCCTGTTTAAACCAAAGGTCCATTTACAGTGTATAGATACATGATAAGGGAATAACGTTGAGTGCAAGGTAAAGCCAGCAAAGTCATCCTGATTTTGGGTGCTGTCTATGTGGAGTTTGTTCATTCTCCCTGGGGCCGTGTGGGTTTCCTCCGGGTGCTCCGGTTTCCTCCCACATCTCAAATACGTGCGGGTTTGTAGATTGATTGGCCCTCTGTAAAAATTGCCCCTAGTGTGTAGGGAATGGGGGTGGCATAGAACCAGTGTGTATGAGTGATTGAAGGATGGCATGAACTCGGTGGGCCGAAGGGCCTGTTTCCATGCTGTATCTCTAAACTAAACTATATTCAGGTGATGGAGCCAATGTACAAACATTCGGTAATGAAGAAACTGTTGTGGACATTTATTCACCGTGACGATAAAGTTATTAATTTTGTTTTCACAGGTTCACAAGTCTTAGGAGTAACATAGAAACATAGAAACATAGAAAATAGGTAAAGGAGGAGGCCAATCGGCCCTTCGAGCCAGCAGCGCCATTCATTGTGATCATGGCTGATCGTCCCATATCAATAACCCGTGCCTGCCTTCTCCCCATATCCCTTGACTCCACTAGCCCCTAGAGCTCTATCCAACTCTCTCTTAAATCCATCCAGTGACTTGGCCTCCACTGCCCTCTGTGGCAGAAGAATTTGACCATTCGGCCCATCGGGTCCATTCTGCCATTCAATCATGCCTCCTAATCCAATTTTCCTGCCTTCGCCCCATAACCCTGCCTTGACAGCCATTTTGTTACTTTATAATAATTAATTTAATAATTACTTACTTATTGTATAATAATTAAGTAATAATTAATTACTTATAATTACTTACTGCCTATTATACCTCCTGGCGTGTAGGGCAGCAAGGAAGGTCCTCCACTCCTGTCTGTTCTGGGCCAGCTTCTGGACACAACCCCAGGTCAGGTCCATTGTTTTCATTTCCTCCTCTACAGTTCGACGCCAGGTGGATTTTGGGTCTCCCTCTTTTCCTTTTCCCTTCCGGTGTCCAGTGCAGGGCTATTCTTGGGATGCTGTCCGGTTCTCTTCCCAGTATATGGCCAATTCAGTTCCAGCGCCTTCTCATGATGATGGTGTCCATACTCTCCTGTTGGGATTGAGCAAGGAGATCTTGGTTGGATATGGTGTTTGGACAAAATATTCTAAGGCGTACATTCCAAAAACCTATCCTAGTCTTATGTTTGGCATTTCGAACGTCCACCTTCCTGCCAGTGGCTTCCTTTCGGCTTTCACCATTGACGTTCATCCCAGCATCTGTCGATAGCCCTGGAATCCCATCACGCCCAGTAGTGTTGATTCCTTCAGTTGCTGTTTCCGTAACATATGTGTTTTACGAGACAGGGTTGTTAGCCCTGTGCTCAACCTCCAACCTGGAGGACCAGTGGATCGCTCTTCGTCTCGCCTCTACCCTTCGACCTGTCCAGCATGGTAGACCCTAACAGGAGACGAATCTCCCGCTGGCATAACTCTAGGGGTCACTGAGACACACAAGCTCCCCGACCACGACAAGGTTGCAATCCGACGGGGAGAATTTAATAATAAGGAACAACAAAAGAATATAATATTTAAAAAATATATTGTTTCAGCTTATTCTCTGTAATGTGACCGAGTTTGTTTGTTAAACTGCAGCTTCCGTTTGCTGAGGGACTCTACCACTTCACTCACAGTGGCATCCCGAAGGCCAGGACAAGACGCAGCATCCACCACACGTACTATCTGGAAAGAGATGCAAGGGTAAGCTAACACATTTCCCTATCTCTTAGCAACTTTTCCTTATGCCCCTGTCCCACATGCAATTTTTTTAGGCGACTACAGCCGACTAGGCTGTCGCCACATGGTCACTGGGGTGCCGCATGTATGGGCTCCTCAGTCGCCCAGAGAGTCGTAACTTTATTCAAAACCTTTCGGTGACAATCGGTGCCCGCGGGCTTGACTCCAACGATCGTTGTCGCCAGGATGACGTTGGCTGTCGCCGGTGCTGACTTCGGTGAATTCCACCTACGACTACCTACGTCAACCCACGTCAGGTACCGGCCACTGAATAGTCTTACCCTGTCGTAGCTTGTCGCGGGTGGACGTAGGTTGTCGTAGGTGTGGTCGTAGGTGGACGTCCTAATGGGTCGACGGTTGACGGTAGCTTGCCGTCGACTAGGTGGTAGCCGTTTTTTCAGTGACCTGCTACGACTTATGACAGTCGCCGAAAAAACTGCCTAAGTGGGACAGGCCCATTAGGCAACAATTGTTAACCTCGAAGATAATACACAAAAAGCTGGATGTAACTCAGCGGGACAGGCCCCATTCTCCTGCCTTCTCCCCATAACCTCTGACAACCCGTACTAATCAAGACTCTGTCTATCTCTGCCATAAAAGTTTATTGCTGGAGTGGGTCACATGGTGACAAGGAGACAGGGGATTGACATTTTGTTACATGGGTGCGGAAATCAGCTTGGTCCGCGAAGGGCCAGAGGCGTGTGTCGTGACTGTCGAGAAGGCTTGATCTTCACGGAGCTCGGATGGCACCACAGCTTAGCTGATAAGATTAATCCTTCGCAGACAGACTAATAACTTTGTGCTGAATAACCATAATCATCATTAGTGATTAGTACGGGTGTCAGGGGTTATGGGGAGAAGGCAGGAGAATGGGGTTGAGAGGGAGAGATAGATCATCTTTATATCCTGAGGCTGTGCCACCTGGTCCTAGCCTCTCCCACCTGTACATGTTCTACACATCCAACATTGAAGCAGGGTTGTGCTTGTGTCCCCGTTTTGAGAAGATATCTATAAGTTCATAAGTTATAGGGGCAGAATTAGGCCACTCGGCCCATCAAGTCTACTCCGCCATTTAATCATGGCTGATCTATCTCTCCCTCCTAACCCCATTCTCCTGCCTCCTCCCCATTACCCCTGACACCCGTACAAATCAAGAATCTATCTCTGCCTTAAATATATCCACTAACTTGGCCTCCACAGCCTTCTGAATGTCAGATGGGTAGTGAGGAGGTGGCAGCATATTGCAACTGTGACCAATGCATGGACAGCTATCATAGTCATAGAGTGATACAGTGTGGAAACAGGCCCTTCGGCCCAATGCCCACACCGGCCAACATGTCCCATCTATACTAGTCCCATTTGCCTGCGATTCGCCCATATCCTTCCAAACCTGTCCTCTCCATAGACAATAGACAATAGGTGCAGGAGTAGGCCATTCAGCCCTTCGAGCCTGCACCGCCATTCAAAATGATCATGGCTAATCATCCACAATCAGTACCCCATTCCTGCCTTCTCCCCATATCCCCTGACTCCGATATCTTTAAGAGCCCTATCTAACTCTCCCTTGAAAGCACTCAGAGAAATGGCCTCCACTGCCTTCTGAGGCAGAGAATTCCACAGATTCACAACTCTCTGGGTGAAAAATTCCCTCTCATCCTTCTAAATTCCAGAGTATACAAGCCCAGCCGCTCCATTCTATCAACATACGACAGTCCCGCCAGCCCTGGAATTAAACTAGTGAACCTACGCTGCACTCCCTCAATAGCAAGAACGTCCTTCCTCAAATTTGCAGACCGAAACTGCACACAATACTCCAGGTCTGGTCTCACTAGGGCCCTGTATAGGACCTTTTTTGCTCCTATACTCAACTCCTCTTGTTATGAAGGCCAACATGCCATTCGCTTTCTTCACTGCCTGCTGAACCTGCATGCTTACTTTCAGTGACTGATGAACAAGGACCCCCAGATCTCATTGTACTTCCCCTTTTCCCAACTTGACACCATTCAGATTCTAATCTGATTTCCTTTTTTGCTACCAAAGTGGATAATCTCACATTTATCCGCATTAAATTATCCACATCCATGTACCTGTCTAAATGTTTCTTTGACATTGGGATAGTCCCAGCCTCACCTACCTCCTCCGGCAACTTGTTCCATGCACCCACCACCCTTTGTGTGAAAAAGTTGCCTTTCAGATTCCCAGTAAATATTTCCCCCCTTACCTTAAACAGTGGCATCATGTCCGGCACAGACATTGTGGGCCGAAGGGCCTGTTCCTGTGCTGTATTGTTCTATGTTCTATTTTCTACATTGATAACTTTGTTCTGCGTACTATCCAAACGCATCAGATACTCATCGGCGGCCACTCGAAACGAGTATGACTGTCCTCTCATGGAGGACGCCCTGTGCGTGACTTTGTTTAACGTGGGGAGACTTGGTGCACAGACAGCCACCCCACGGTCCTTGACAGATCTGGGTCAGGATCCAGTGGCATGGAGTCCAAGACGACCGGAGACCCTTTTCTGCTGCAGCCTTCATCCGCCTTCCCAGCCGTTGTGACGCTCCACTAAGGTCAGCCATCGTCCTCCGCCTGTTCCACCGTTGAGGTCTTGGTTGGATTGCTCTTTGTCAGGGACCTCCCCCTCGACCTTACCGCCATGGGTGGCCCCACCAGGAGCATAGCTCCAGACGGCATCGCTCTCAGATAATACTGCACATAAATAAAATCAAGAGAAACTCAGATACAATGGGAAGAGTAAAGGGGAAGATACAGAGTGCAGAATATAGTTCTCAGCATTGTAGCGCATCAGTTCCAGAGACAAAGTCCAATGTCCGCAATGGGGTAGAGGTGAATCGGACAGTACCCTAGCTTATGGAAGGACCGTTCAGAAGCCTGATAACAGAGGGGAAGAAGCTGTTCCTGAGTCTGGTGGTGTGTGTTTTCATACTCCGTATCTTCCGGCAGCTGGGATCAGGGAGAAGAGGGAATGATTGGGATGAGATGAGATTGTCAACTGAAGGAGGGTCTCGACCAGAAACATCACCTATCCATTTTCTTCGGAGATGCTGCCTGACCTACTAAGTTACTCCAGCACTTTGTGTCTATCATTCTGGTAAACCACAGTTGAAGCCTCTCCAAAGCCTCCACATCCTTCCTGTAATGGGGGTGACCAGAATTGCACGCAGTACTCCAAATGCAGCCGAACCATCATTTTATGAAGCCTTTAAAAAACCAGACATTAGTCAAGTCAAGTCAAGTCACATTTATTTATATAGCACATTTAAAACACAACTCTCGTTGGCCAAAGTGCTTTACATTTGTTATAAGAATAGCATAAACAAAACAAACTACATACATATATACGTGTAGCCCTCACTCAGAGGACATTAAAGGGTTATTTTTATTTCCAATGTTCTTTGAATATTCTATCTTTTCATTACAGTTTTACTGGAAATGGGAAGGAATAGACTGTTTGTTTAGTTTAGTTTAGAGATATTGTGCAGACACAGGCCCTTCGACCCACCGAGTCCGTGCCGACCAGCGATCCCCGCATATTAATACTACCCTACACACACTGAGGACAATTTTGCATTTACACCAAACCAATTAACCTCCAAACCTGTACGTCTTTGGAGTGTGGGAGGAAGCCGAAGATCTCGGAGAAAACCCACGCCGGTCACGGGGAGAACGTGCTAACTCCGCACAGACAGCACCCGTAGTCGGGATCATAGAAACATAGAAAATAGGTGCAGGAGGAGGCCATTCTGCCCTTCGAGCCAGCACCGCCATTCATTGTGATTATGGCTGATCGTCCCCAATCAATAACCCATGCCTGCCTTCTCCCCATATCCCTTGACTCCACTAGCCCCTAGAGCTCTATCTAACTCTCTCTTAAATCCATCCAGTGACTTGGCCTCCACTGCCCTCTGTGACAGGGAATTCCATAAATTCACAACTCTCTGGATGAAAACGTTTTTTCTCACCTCAGTCTTAAATGACCTCCCCTTTATTCTAAGACTGTGGCCCCTGGTTCTGGACTTGCCCCAACATTGGGAGAAAATTTCCTGCATCTAGCTTGTCCAGTCCTTTTATAATTTTATATGTTTCTATAAGATCTCCCCTCATCCTTCTAAACTCCAGTGAATACAAGCCTAGTCTTTTCAATCTTTCCTCATATGACAATCCCGCCATCCCAGGGATCAATCTCGTGAACCTACGCTGCACTGCCTCAATCACAAGGATGTCCTTCCTCAAATTAGGAGGCCAAAACTGTACACAATACTCCAGATGTGGTCTCACCAGAGCCCTATACAACTGCAGAAGAACCTCTTTACTCCTATACTGAAATCCTCTTGTTGTGAAGGCCAACATTCCATTAGCTTTCTTCACTGCCTGCTGTACCTGGAAGCCAACTTTCAGAGACCAACCCAGGTCTCTGGCGCTGTGAGCGCTGTAAGGCAGCAACTCTACCGCTGCGCCACCGTGCCGCCGCGTGGAGTGGCTGGAGGTGGAAGATCATATTGGGAATCGTACAGGAAAGCGGTCGACGAGAGTCTGTGTTCCTAAACGCCATGCAGTTTGACAGTCTCCGTGGAGACAGGCTGAAGCATTTACTGAGATGAAGCCAGACGTAAATTGTTAAAATTGCTGTATTTTGCAGCCAGGGTTTGATTCTGCGGAGGAGCGGATTACATCTAATATTACCTTAATTCAATTCACTGCCATCAAGCAAAAAAAAAAACAGCATCTTAAAGCAGTGACCACTGTGTAGCAATGTTACAAAATTTTGAGATTTTAAAAATAAAGTCTGTAATTTATCCCATCAGATAAAGCATAAAAAGAAGTTTAATTTGACACCTAATTCACTTTCATATCTTCAGTATTAAAAAAGTTATGGCCATTTTCATACTCGGAAATGAGCATCTTGCTTTTCCATTGACTTAACACAAAAGCTGTGATCGAGGACAGTCAAAAGCCCATAACTTTCTTAAAAATTAAGAGAACTGAAAGAAATTTTCAGTTATTATAGATTGAAGCATTCTGAAACAAATATGAAACAATCTTACTTAGATGACATGAAATTAAAGCATATAATTAGTTAGTTACCTAATTGTAGCTAATTACAAAATTCAATTACTAGATCTAAACATCTATCAATTTCTTCAGAATAGATTAACATTTTTAAATAGCCTGTGTCCAAATAACATTCAAACAAGAATTCACAATATAACATAATTTTTTTATCTCATTGTCATGGATTTACAGGCCAAATGGAAGGAATTTAATGTTTAATACCTGTAAATTAATGGCTATTTAAATCATCTTGCGAGTGGGGTTTTCTGGAACGCGATCATTTGGAACGTTGATTTGCGGTGAATTTATCCCCGTATCGGCATGAAAAATTCTGCCGTTAGTTCAGGGAAAAGAATTACCGTTTCGCATTAAAAAATGTGAATTAAAGGCTTCTTAAGAAGCACTTTTATACATTAAAATAAACTACTTTCGTTTACCTGTCCCGTGTGTGAAATCCGTCCCCGTTGTCGGCGTTGACGACTTCAGAAGCTGATTTTAAAATGACTCCAGCGCTGACATTGTCAATCGAATAAAAATAAAAAATACACAAAACGCCCGTCGGAACGATTTTTCAGCAAACGCTTGCACTCCAACGAAATATTAACCAGTACAAGGTTGGAGAAACCCGCGTTTTAACCCCGCCCCCCCCCTTAAAGGCGCCAAAATCGTCCACACGGCCAGTGGCAGAATTGCAGCGTCGCTGAAGGTAAGTATTGTAACATACCTACACTGTGGCAGTGTAACTGAGCAAGCTTCACTTTGAGGTGGGTGATTTTGCCCTGGGCTTTAGGCTTCAGCAGTGGTTTGTACTGGCGACCTGGTCACTACCAGATTTTTTCGGCGACTTTTTCGGCGACTGCCGGCACCCGTCATAGGTCGTTGCAGGTCGGCGAAAATTGTCAACATGTTGAAAATTCAGCGGCGACCAGAAAGACGCTACGACTCTTTGGGCGACTAGGAGACGACTCACGACCATACAGGCGACATGTCGTGGGGTGAAACCTGTACGATCGTGAGTAGTCGTCCAAAGAGTCGTACGGACCTTGTTCTGGTCGCCGCTGGATTTTCAACATGTTGAACATTTTCGGCGACCTGTAACGACCTATGACGGGTGCCGGCAGTCGCCGAAAAAGTCGCGTAAGTGGGACAGGCCCATTAACGTCAGAATCCTGTTCCGTCACTGTGGCGCAGCGGCAGAGTTGCTGCCTCACAGCGCCAGAGACCCGGGTTCAATCCTGACCACGGGTGCTGTCTGTACGGAGTTTGTACCTACTCCCCCGTGACTGCGTGGGTTTACTCCGGGTGCTCCGGTTTCCTCCCACACTCCAGAGACGTACAGGCTTGTAGGTTAATTGGCTTTGGTAATAAAAATTGTGAATTGTCCCTAGTGTGTGTAGGATAGTGCTAGTGTGCGGGGATCGCTGGTTGGCACGGACTTGGTGGTCTAAAAGGCCTGTTTCCACGCTGTATGTCTGAAAGTCTAATGTTAAAGATATCACAGCTAAATAAACCCACAGTCTAATTTTAAGTCGTTAATTGAGCAAGTATCTACTGCTGGTTGTGGGAGCTGTCAAAGGATGTGTTTCCTAACTTCGCCCTTGAATGTCCTACAGTATCTCTGCACTTTCCCTTGCAACCGCAGGAAATGTTACACTTCTCGCTTTACCTTCCCCCTTGACTCCATCCAAGGACCCAAGCCGTCTTTCCAGGTGAGGCAGAGGTTCACCTGCACCTCTTCCAACCTCATCTATTGCATCCGCTGCTCTACATCGGTGAGACCATGCGCAGGTTTGGCGATCGCTTCGCCCAACACCTCCGCTCAGTTCGCACTAACCAACCTGATCTCCCGGTGGCTCAGCACTTCAATTCCCCCTCCCATTCCCAATCCGACCTTTCTGTCCTGGGCCTCCTCCATGGCCAGAGTGAGGCCCATCGCAAATTGGAGGAGCAGCACCTCATATTTCGCTTGGGTAGTTTACACCCCAGTGGTATGAACATTGACTTCTCCAATTTCAAGTAGTCCTTGCTTTCTCCCTCCTTTCCCTCCCCTTCCCAGCTCTCCCACAGCCCACTGTCTCCGCCTCTTCCTTTCCTCTTCCGCCCCCCCCCCCACTTCCACATCAGTCTGAAGAATGGTCTCGACCCGAAACGTCGCCCATTCCTTCGCTCCATAGATGCTGCCTCACCCGCTGAGTTTCTCCAGCATTTTTGTCTACCTACAGTATCTCTGTGTTCTTTTGGCTTTTTACCTCATGAGTTTTGGTTGCTCTGTTATAGGAAATGCGTTGTTAAGGTGGAGGAATTTCTTTAGTCAGAGGGTGGTGAATCTGTGGAATTCATCGCCACAGAAGGCTGTGGAGGCCAAGTCAGTGGATATTTTTAAGGCGGAGATTGGCAGATTTGTTATTAGTACGGGTGTCAGGGGTTATGGGGAGAAGGCAGGAGAATGGGGTTAGGAGGGAGAGGTAGATCAGCCATGATTGAATGGCGGAGTAGACTCGAAGGGCCGAATGGCCTAATTCTGCACCTATGACTAATGAACTTCAGGTGAGTACATTTTCGCGAGATGTCAAAGGATGAGCTCTGCAGGTGACAATAATAAACTGAACATTGACTTGATCTGGGAAGAGAGGCTGGCTGACATGACATCCCAACAGAAAACTCTCTCATTTCCCTCATTGCTATTGGGTTTGTATAGCCAAGAATGTAAAGGAGGTTAGTAAAAGCTTCTTTAGGTATGTGAAGGGGAAAAAATTTGTGAAGACCAAGGTTGGTCCCTTGAAGACTGAAAGAGGTGAATTTATTATGGGGAACAAGTAAATGGCATGTTGGCCTTTATAACAAGAGGAGTCGAGTATAGGAGCAAAGAGGTCCTTCTGCAGTTGTACAGGGCCCTAGTGAGGCCACACCTGGAGTATTGTGTGCAGTTTTGGTCCCCTAATTTGAGGAAGGACATTCTTGCTATTGAGGGAGTGCAGCATAGGTCTACAAAGTTAATTCCCGGGATGGCGGGACTGTCGTATGCTGAGAGAATGGAACGGCTGGGCTTGTATACTCTGCAGTTTATTCCTGCACCTATTGTCTGTTGTCTATTGTATACTCTGGAATTTAGAAGGATGAGAGGGTATCTTATTGAAACATATAAAATTATTAAGGGTTTGGACACGCTAGAGGCAGGAAACATGTTCCCGATGTTGGGGGAGTCCAGAACCATGGTCCACAGTTTAAGAATAGGGGGTAAGCCATTTAGAACGGAGATGAGGAAACACTTTTTCACACAGAGACTTGTGAGTCTGTGGAATTCTCTGCCTCAGAGGGCGGTGGAGGCCGGTTCTCTGGATACTTTCAAGAGAGAGCTAGATAGGGCTCTTAAAGATAGCGGAGTCAGGGGATATGGGGAGAAGGCAGGAACGGGGTACTGATTGTGGATGATCAGCCATGATCACATTGAATGGGGGTGCTGGCTCGAAGGGCCGAATGGCCTCCTCCTGCCCCTATTGTCTATTGTCTATTGAAAGTGGCAACACAAGTAGATAGAATAGTAAATATGGTGAGTACTGTCACATGGAAGGACGCCAAGTGCAGGGGTAACTCCAGTTCTCGATTAGTATGGGTGTCAGGGGTTATGGGGAGAAGGCAGGAGAATGGGGTTAGGAGGGAGAGATAGATCAGCCATGATTTTATGGTAGAGTAGACTTGATGGGCCGAATGGCCAAATTCTGCTCCTAGAATTTATGACCTTATGTTACGTAAAGGGCCCTGTCCCACTGTACGAGTTCATTCCAAGAGCTCTCCCGAGTTTTAAAAAAAATCAAACTCGTGGTAAGTACGTAGAATGTACGTAGCGGGTACGTCGGAGCTCGGGACGTCTCTTAGCGGCTCGTAACGCTAACGGCAGGTACACGGGAAAGGCGGTAAGCTCGTGAAGACGTGTGAAGATTTTTCAACATGTTGAAAAATGTCCACGAGAGCCCCGAGTACCTACGAGCGGCTATTACCGTAAATCTCCGAGTTCAAATCAGGGGAAACTCGGGAGAACTCTTGAATTAGCTCGTACAGTGGGACAGGCCCCTTAAAGCTGCATGCCCGTTGAGAGGAAACTATGATTCACTAAATCTCTATGCTAGCCCTGGGTGATTCCCCTCTGTTGTAAAAGCTTTTGTTACAATACTTCAGTTTCCTGGGAAAGTAGAAAGCAAAGTGATTGAGTCCCTTCAGACTAAAGTTAAGTGGCTGAGGCTAAACTACAGGCCGATGGGCTGCAAATGGATTAAATTGGATCGGAAAACAGTGACATGAAATACACACTGTGATTTCGGAATGTAATGTACCTCATGCAAGCAAAGGTTGCTCTGCTTTTCACTCGAGAATAACCCTGAATGCTTATTTCATTTGATACAGAAAATGATTAATATGAAATGAGGTGGTATGGAAGACTTATTCAGCCTGGGAAAGCATCCAATATTACCAAGATATACGACAGAGAGGAGAAGACGCAGGCAGGTCTTATCCATTCGAACAGATTCACAGTGTTATCTCGTAGTCACCAAAAAGCTGCTGATAAATTTGTGCGTATAAAAATGAAAATTAGAAGTTGTTCTTTTAATCTAACACAGAAAAAGCTGAAAGATTTCTGGCAAAGGGCTTTCAATCTGAAAGATTAATTCTGTTTCTCTTTGGACAGATGGAATTCTTTGCCGCAAAAGGCTGTGGAGGCCAAGTCAATGGATATTTTTAAGGCAGAGATAGATAGATTCTTGACTAGTACGGGTGTCAGTGGTTACGGGGAGAAGGCAGGAGAATGGGGTTGAGGTGGAGAGTTAGATCAGCCATGATTGAATGGCGGAGTAGACTTGGTGGCATATTTCTGTTCCTCGAGCTGATCCGAAGAAGGTTTCCCATATTTTTTCTGTTTTTTGTTTTAGATTTCGAGTGTCGCCGGTTATTTTTTGATTTACCAATTATTTTAATCCTGTCATAGAGTCATGGTGATACAGTGTGGAAACAGGCCCTTCTGCCCAACCTGCCCACACCGGCCAACATGTCTCATCTACATTAGTCCCACCTGCCCGCCTTTGGCCCATATCCCTCCAAACCTGTCCCATCCACGTAGCTGTGTAAATAGACAATAGGTGCAGGAGTAGGCCATTCGGCCCTTCGAGCCAGCACCGCCATTCAATGTGATCATGGCTGATCATCCACAATCAGTACCCCGTTCCTGCCTTCCCTCCATATCCCTTAACTCTGCTATCCCTAAGAGCCCTATCTAACTCTCTATTGAAAGCATCCAGAGAACCAGCCTCCATCGCCCTCTGAGGCAGAGAATTCCACAGACTCACAACTCTGTGTGTGAAAATCTATTTCCGCATCTCTGTTTTAAACGGCTTACCACTTATTCTTAAACCATGGCCCCTGGTTCTGGACTCTCCCAGCATTGGGAACATGTTTCCCGCCTCTAAGCGTGTCCTAACCCTTAAGAACGTTTCTTAAACGTTGCGATAGTCCCAGCCTCAACTATCTCCTCTGGCAGCTTGTTCCATACACATATCACTCTTTGTGTGAAAAAGTTACCCCTCAGATTCCTATTAAATCTTTCCCCCCTCACCTCAAACCCATGTCCTCTGGTCCTCTATTCCGCTACTCAGGACTAGAGTGCCCTGTGTACCCAATTACACCTGTGTATCCGATCTATTCCTCTCATGATTTTATACACCTCTATAAGATCACCCTTATAAGATGCCCAGTCCCTAAAGAGGTTTGACACCAGATATGGTGGGCCGAAGGGCCTGTTGCCATGATGGTTTTGTTGACAACTTGAATACACATGATAGGCTACATTTAAAAGTCACTTGGACAAGTACATGTTTAAGAAGGAACTGCAGATGCTGGAAAAATCGAAGGTAGACAAAAATGCTGGAGAAACTCGGCGGGTGAGGCAGCATCTATGGAGCGAAGGAATAGGTGATGTTTCGGGTCGAGACCCTTCTTCAGACTGATGTGGGGTGGGGGGAAGAAGAAAGGAAGAGGCGGAGACAGTACACATGGATAGGAACAATTTAGAACGTCATGGGCCAAACACAGGCAGGAAGGACGTGTAGATGGAGCATCTTGCTTGACAAGTTTGGCCGAGGGGCCTGTTTCCACGCTGTGTGACTCTATGATTCAATATTAGGCTTGGCGTTTATCAATCTTGCTTCACTGCTGGAATAAAGCAGCATCCCGTTTAAGTGCAGGAAAACACCATGGCTAATTAAACTTTCATTTCCAAAAACACAATAAATAAATTATTACTTGCTACAGCTTGATAGCAGAGTAGAAAAAAAATAACAAACAAGCAAGCATACAATGGGCA
Organism: Malacoraja senta; assembly: GCA_038087875.1. Lineage (NCBI taxonomy): Eukaryota > Metazoa > Chordata > Chondrichthyes > Rajiformes > Rajidae > Malacoraja > Malacoraja senta. The sequence continues at coordinate 88,295,936 of CM075978.1, read as the reverse complement.
AGTGTACAATGCTAGAGTGATACAGCGTGGAAACAGGCCCTTCGGCCCAACTTGCCCACACCGGCCAACATGTCCCAGCTACACTAGTCCCACCTGGCCGCGTTTGGTCCATATCCCTCCCAACCTGACCTATCCATGTACCAATGTACCATATGCCGTGTAATCTGTAATACTAGATAACTAGACCATAATAGCGCAAAACTGAGTATATGGTGCAAAGACAACAAGGTCTATAATAGGTCATAGTTACTGAGATATTGGTTTGGGTTGAAGGTAGACACAAAATGCTGGAGTAACTCAGCGGGACCCTTCTTCTGACGTCTCGACCCGAAAGGTCACCCATTCCTTCTCTCGAGAGATGCTGCCTGTCCTGCTGAGTTACTCCAGCTTTTTGTGTCTACCATCGATTTACGTATACCAGCATCTGCAGTTCCTTCCTGCACAGAAGTGGTTAGTGTTGTTGATTGATTGACTGGCTGATTGATTGGTCGATTGATTGATCGACTGATCGATTAATTGACTGACTGACTGACTGACTGGCTGATTGATTGACCGATTATTGATCGATTGATCGACCGACCGACTATGGCAACAGGCCCTTAAGGGTCTCGACCAGAAACGTCACCTATTCCTTCGATCCATAGATGCTGCATCACCTGCTGAGTTTCTCCAGCATTTTTGTCTACCTTCGATTTTTTCCAGCATCTGCAGTTCCTTCTTGAACAGAATGTTTGTTTAAGTCGGTCGAGAATGTGTTAGACATAGAAACATAGAAACATAGAAAATAGGTGCAGGAGGAGGCCATTCAGCCCTGCGAGCCTGCACCGCCATTCATTGCGATCATGGCTGATCGTCCACAATCAATAACCCGTGCCTGCCTTCTCCCCATATCCCTTGATTCCACTAGCCTCTAGAGCTCTATCTAACTCTCTCTTTTTAATGCCATCCAGTGATTTGGCCTCCACTGCCCTCTGTGGCAGGGAATTCCATAAATTCACAACTCTTTGGGTGAAAATGTTTTTTCTCACCTCAGTCTTAAATGGCCTCCCCTTTATTCTAAGACATTTTTCCCTGAACTGCTGCTCAGATTTTGAACTAAACTAAACTAATTCAGGGAATAGTTTAGTTTAGTTTATTGTCACGTGTACCAAGGTACAGTGAAAAGCTTTTGTTGCGTGCCAACCAGTCAGTAGAAAGACAATACATGATTCCAATCGAGCCGTTTACAGTGGCCGAATAATGTTCAGTGACTACCCCACACACGAACACCATCCTACGCACTAGGGACAATTTACAATTTTTCACCAAAGCCAATTAACTTACAAACCTGTACGTCTTTGGAATGTGGGAGGAAACCGGAGCACCTGGAGAAAACCCACGCGGGTCACGGGGAGAACGTACAAACTCCACACAGACACACAGCCCAAGGTCTCGGAGAAGATCTGGGGGAAAACCCACGCGGGTCACGGGGAGAACGTACAAACTCCGTGCAGTCAGCACCTGTAGTCGGGATTGAACTCGGGTCTCCGGCGCTGTGAGGCAGCAACTCTACCGCTGCGCCTCCGTGCCTCGGTAAGGTTTGAGGGGGGGGGGTGTGGACCAAATACAGGCAAATGAGACTAGCTGAGTTTGGCATGTTGTCTGTCATGGACAAGCTGATCAGGAGGGCCTGTTTCCACTCTGCTGTAAGCACCTTGTCATTCCAATGAAACCCTTATGGCGGGTGAATAAACGAGCCACGCGTGGTGAAAACAAAGAGAACTTTATTGCGCAGGTAACGAGATCAACACACACGCGAATGGGGTAGGGATGCCCCAGGTCAATAGACAATAGACAATAGACAATAGGTGCAGGAGTAGGCCATTCAGCCCTTCAAGCCAGCACCGCCATCCAATGTGATCACGTCTGATCATCCCCAATCAGTACCCCGTTCCTGCCTTCTCCCCATATCCCCATGACTCTGCTATCTTTAAGAGCCCTATCTCGCTCTCTCTTGAAAGTATTCAGAAAACTGACCTCCACCGCCCTCTGAGGCAGAGAATTCCACAGACTCACAACTCTCTGTGAGAAAAAGTGTTTCCTCGTCTCCGTTCTAAATGGCTTACCCATTGGTCTCCAGACTAATACTAGGGCACTCCTCTAAACAAGATTAATTCCCGGGCTGGCGGGACTGTCATATGCTGAGAGAATGGAGCGGCTGGGCTTGTACACTCTGAAGTTTAGAAGGATGAGAGGAGATCTCATTGAAACATATAAGATTATTAAGGGTTTGGACACGCTAGAGGCAGGAAACATGTTCCCGATGTTGGGGGAGTCCAGAACCAGGGGCCACAGTTTAAGAATAAGGAGTAAGCCATTTAGAACGGAGACGAGGTAAAACTTTTTCTCACAGAGAGTGGTGAGTCTGTGGAATTCTCTGCCTCAGAGGGCGGTGGAGGCAGGTTCTCTGGATGCTTTCAAGAGAGAGCTAGATAGGGCTCTTAAAAATAGCGGAGTCAGGGGATATGGGGAGAAGGCAGGAACGGGGTACTGATTGGGGATGATCAGCCATGATCACATTGAATGGCGGTGCTGGCTCGAAGGGCCAAATGGCCTACTCCTGCACCTATTGTCTATTGTCTATTGTCTATTGTCTATTGTCTGTAAACCTCGTGACAACAGCTTCCCGCTATCGCCCAGTCACCTGACCCTAGGGTTCGAATACAGGTGGTCCAACCACCGGATGGCGCCACACCCTTCTCTTTCAAGCAACATTGCCTTTAGATTTCATTAGCCTTTATCCCAAATTAAAATGTATAAATCTGCTCCTGTATGTTGTTGATGTTGCAGGTCAAGCATGCCGTGCAGCAGGAAGCTTTCAACAGGAAGAAGAGAGGATACCGCAGCATCCATGACATCGGTATCACCATGAACGATCCTTTGTTTACGAAACAGTGGTACCTTGTAAGCAATGTTTTATTCACATATATCACATTTAAGGGCCCGCCCCCGCTTACGTGAATATTTTGAAGGTAGACAAAAATGCTGGAGAAACTCAGCGGGTGAGGCAGCATCTATGGAGCGAAGGAATGGGTGACGTTTCGGGTCGAGACCCTTCTTCAGACTGATGTTGGGGTTGGGGGGGGGGGGGGGCGGGAAAAGAAAGGAATAGGCAGAGACAGTGGGAGAGCTGGGATGGGGAGGGGAAGGAGGGAGAAAGCAGGGACTACCTGAAATTGGAGAAGTCAATGTTCATACCGCTGGGGTGTAAACTGCCCAAGCGAAATATGAGGTGCTGCTCCTCCAATTTGCGGTGGGACTCACTCTGGCCATTGAGGAGGCCCAGGTCAGAAAGGTCGGATACGGAATGGGAGGGGGAGTTGAAGTGATGAGCCACCGAGCCAAAGAGACTCTGTGCGACTACTCACGACCATACAGGCGTCACGTGTCGCGGGGTGACGCCTGTATGGTCGTGAGTAGTCGCCCAAAGAGTCGTACCTTTTTCTGGCCGCCGCTGGATTTTCAACATGTTGAAAATTTTCGGCCACCTGCTGCGACTATGACGGGTGCCGGCAAGACACCGAAAAATCGCGTAAGTGGGACAGGCCCTTTACCTGTATCAGTGTGGGAGAGAGTGCAAGTACAACACATATGTATAATGTCAGAATAATGTCAGTCACATTTATTATTGGTTTTCATGGTCATAAGTGATAGGAGCAGAATCAGGCCATTCGGCCCATCAAGTCTACTCCGCCATTCAATCATGGCTGATCTATCTCTCCCTCCTAACCCCATTCCCCTGCCTTCTCCCCATAACCTCTGACACCCGTACTAATCAAGAATCTATCTCTGCCTTATAAATATCCACTGATTTGGCCTCCGCAGCCCTCTGTGGCAAAGAAATCCACAGATTCACCACCCTCTGATTGAATATATTCCTCCTCATCTCCTTCCTAAAAGAACGCCCTTTAATTCTGAGGCTGTGACCTCTGGTCCTAGACTCTCCCACTGGGGAAACATCCTCTCCACATCCACTCTGTCCAAGCCTTTCACTATTCAGTAGGTTTCTATGAGGTTTCCCCCTCATCCATCTAAACTCCAGCGAGTACAGGCCCAGTGCCGTCAAACACTCATCATATGGTAACACAGTCATTCCTGGGCTGATTTTCGTAAACCTCCTCTGGACCCTCTCCTGCGGCAGCGCATCCTTCCACAGATATGGGACCCAAAATGTTTATACCTATTCCTCGAGAGAAAGGATGGGTTACGTTTGGGTCAGAACCCTTTGGGTATATGGAACAAGCTGCCAGAGAAGATAGATGACACTGTAATTCCCAAAACCTCGAAGGGCCGAATGGCCTCCTCCTGCACCTAGTGTCTATTGTCTATTGTCTATTGTCTACAACAACATTTAAAAGAAGATAGACACAAAATGCTGAAGTAATTCAGCGGGACAGGCCGCTGAGTTACACCAGCATTTTGTCTCTATCTTCAGTGTAAACCAGCATCTGCAGTTCCTTCCTAAACATTTAAAAGACATTTGGGCAGGTATATGGAGAGGAAATGTTTAGCGGGACAAACACAGGCAGGTTGGAGTAGTGGAGAAGGGTTGCCTTAGTCGGTCTGTGCATGTTGGGCCGAAGGGCCTGTTTCCGTGCTGCATAACTCTGTGACTCTATTTGTAATCACCTATGTATTTAGTAGACTGATTACGTAAATTTCCCTGCAAGGCGGAACGGTGGCGCATCGGGTAGAGCTGCTGCCTCGCAGCGCCATCGACCCGTGTTCGATCCTGACCTCAGCTGCCGTCTGTGTGGAGTTTGCACGTTCTCCCCGTGACCGGGTGGGTTCCCTCCGGGCGCTCCGCTTTCCTCCCAAATCCCCAAGACGTGTGGGTTTGTAGGTTAATTGGCCCTCTGCAAATTGTCCCTGGTGTGTCGGGAGTGGATGAGAAAGTAGAATAACCTACAACTAGTGTGGATGGGTGATTGATGGGCGGCGTGGAGTCGATGGGCCGAAGGGCCTGTTTCCATCCTGCAGCTTTTAAATAAAACATCCAGACCCTCATTTACAAAAATTCCCTCTCAAAACATCTCTGAAACATGATAGACACAAAATGCTGGAGTAACTCAGCGGGTCAGGCAGCATATGTGCAAAGAAATTTGGGTCAGGACCCTTCTTATGAAACAATAACCCTACTTACTAATTTAAGATGCTAATTTCTACAATGCCCTCCAATATCACCTTGTATGCTTTGAAATCACACTTTGTTTGATAACACTCCTTGAGATAGTTCTATGATTTTATGAATATATGCATTTTTTCTGCTAAAGTAGCCTCATAAATACTACTTGCTGTTGTTGCCGTGGCAACGTGAATGGATGGGGAGGCACCAACTCTTCATGGTGCCAGCGTTGCTAAAAGCTTTCTCAATGAGTAAAATTGCATGTCAGTCCCTCGAGATGATTAAAGATTCATATTGGTGGTTTTCTTAATTGAGATACAAGTTAGATGATTATCAGGACACGTGGTCAATTAATAGTGGTGGTCACGTTGGCGCAGCGGTAGAGTCGCTGCCTTCCAGCGCTGACAGCACCAGAGAACACGGGTTCGATCCTGACCACGGGTGCTGTCTGTACGGAGTTTACACGATCTCCCCGTGACCTGCGTGGGTTTTCTCCGAGATCTCCGGTTTCTTCCCACACTCCAAAGACGTGCAGGTCTAGAGGCAGGAAACATGTTCCCGATGTTGGGGGAGTCCAGAACCAGGGGCCACAGTTTAAGAATAAGGAGTAAGCCATTTAGAACGGAGACGAGGAAACACTTTTTCTCTCAGACAGTTGTGAGTCTGTGGAATTCTCTGCCTCAGAGGGCGGTGGAGGCAGGTTCTCTGGATACTTTCAAGAGAGAGCTAGATAGGGCTCTTAAAGATAGCAGAGTCAGGGGATATGGGGAGAAGGCAGGAATGGGGTACTGATTGGGGATGATCAGCCATGATCACATTGAATGGCGGTGCTGGCTCGAAGGACTGAATGGCCTACTCCTGCACCTATTGTCTATTGTCTATTGTCTGTAGGTTATTTGGCTTGGTGTAAATGTAAGATTGTCCGGAGTGTGTGTTAATGTGCGGGGATCGCTGGTTGTCGTGGACTGGGTGGGCTGAAGAGCCTGTTTCCGTGCTGTATCTGTAAACCAGACCAAAACTAAATAACGGAGGTAGAATTGTATAGAAGACAAGATAAGATACCAGCTAGAGTTTTAAAGAATTGTGGAGCAAGCTCAGCTCCAGTCTTCCAAAAGATTTTTCAGAAGTGTGTGGTTCGTGGTGAACTCCCAGAAGATTGGCTGAATGCTAATATTGTCTATAAAATAGGAGATAGGATAAATCCTGCAAATTATCGCCCAGTTTCACTGACCTCCATACCATGCAAGATTCTCCAACATATAATCCACCAACATATTATGGACCATATTGACTTCCCCACAAGGTACTCACAAACCACCAACATGGCTTTAGACAGGGTCGATCATGTGAAAAGGGTTGATCAGTGAGTCCCCTTGGAGGGAGAGACAGCTATTGAAACTTCTGTGACATCAGGTGTACCACAGGGCACTGTCATGGGTCCATTGCCCTTCCTACTGTATTTAAGAAGGGCCCTGTCCTGGGCCTCCTCCATGGCCAGAGTGAGCACCACTGGAAATTGGAGGAGCAGCACCTCATATTCCGCTTGGGCAGTCTGCACCCTAGTGGCATAAACATTGAATTCTCCAATTTCCGGTAGCCCTTGCTGTCTCCTCCCCTTCTCAGCTCTCCCTCAGCCCTCGGGTTCCTCCTCTTCCCTTTTCCTTTCTTCTCCCCCCCCCCCCCCCACCCCCCACCCTCCATCAGTCTGAAGAAGGGTTTCGGCCCGAAACTTTGCCTATTTCCTTCGCTCCATAGATGCTGCCGCACCTGCTGAGTTTCTCCAGCACTTTTGTCTACCCTCTTCCTACTGTATATTAATGACATTCCAAACGCAGTTTCGTCCAGAGTTCGACCCTTCGCAGATGATGCCATAATTTATAGAGAAATTATAATACCAGAAGACAGCTTGTCCTTACAGAAGGATCTGGATGCTCTCTGTGAGTGGGGAAAAACCTGGCAGATGTCATTCAATACAACCAAATGTCATTCCATGCATGTCTCACACAAGATAAAACCACTTTTATCGGAATACAACATGGGTGGCCATACATTGCTTGCTGTCGACGGTCACCCATATCTAGGAGTCGAATTAAGCAAAGATTTAAGTTGGGCGACGCATATTAATCAAGTGTCCAACAAGGCAAATAGAACTCCCGGCCTTCTCAAGAGAAATGTTCACGCATGTAGTACATCCATCAAAGAGAATGCCTACAAGTCCTTGGTCAGGCCCAAATTGGAGTATTATGTAGGTATGTTACAATACTTACCTTCAGCGGTGCTGCAATTCTGCCACTGGCCGTGTGCGCGATTTTGGCGCCTTTGAGGGGGGGAGAAAACCTTGGTAGGAGAAAACGCGGGTTTCTCCTACCTTGTCCTGAATTATATTTAATTGGAGTGCAAGTTTTTGCTGAAGAATCGTTCCGACGGGCGTTTTGTGTATTTTTTATTTTTATTCGCCCGACAATTTCAGCGCTGGAATTATTTTTAAATCAGCTTCTAAAGCCGTCAACGCCGACAACGGGGACGGATTTCTTGCACGGGACAGGTAAACGAAAGCAATTTATTTTATGTATAAAAGTGCTTCTTAAGAGGCCTTTAATTCACATTTTTAAATGCGAAACGGTGATTCTTTTCCCCGAACTAACGGCAGTATTTTTCATGCCGATACGGGGTTAAATTCACCGCAAATGTAACGTTCCAATTGATCGCGTTCCAGAAAAACCCACTCGCAAGATGATTTAAATGTCCATTAATTTACAGGTATTAAACATTAAATTCCTTCCATTTGGCCTATAAATCCAAGACAATGAGATTTAAAAATTATGTTATATTGTGAATTCTTGTGTGAATGTTATTTGGACACTTAGGCTATTTAAAAATGTTCATCTTATTTTTTTATTTTATTTATTTTTTTTTTTTTTAATTTTAAATTATTTTTATTAGAAGTACGGTAAATTACAGTAATACACAACACTTATATCTTAATACATTTTTTATACCGCTTCATTTTTTTGAGCTTTAAGAGAAAGATAGAAGTAAGAAAAGCAAGAGTCGTGAAGTGCAAGAGAGTGTTGTGAAAAGAAAGCCCCTTAGAAAAGAAGTTAGAGAAGGAAGTAAAGTAAGAAAGTAGATCCTAGCAAAGAAAGAAAAAGAAAGTAGGAACAATCGCAGAAAGGGGACTACCAACCAAGTCTGTTTTTGTTGTTTTACCTCCCATTACCAGGTCCTGATACCATTTCTTTATTTATTTATTTTTTAAATTACTATTGCACCTCATGCTTGTAATAGGTCCAGAAACGTAGACCACGTCTTTTGGAATTGGTCTGCTTTACCTGCTAAGAGGAATCTCATCTCTTCCAGATGTAATGTTTCCAACATATTTGATGTCCACATTTTTATTGTTGGTGTGGGCGCATTTTTCCAGAATTTAAGTATGAGCTTTTTTCCCATTATTAGCCCGTAATTGAATAAGTTCTTCGGATACACGTTTAATTCAGGGATACCTTCCGATATTCCAAAAATGATCCATTCTGGTTTTGGTACCAGTTTTATTTTAATTAATTTTGAGAAAATATCAAATATTTCATACCAGAATTTTTGGATTTTTGTACAAAAAACAAAAGAATGCGCTATGGTAGCTTCTTGACATAGACATTTGTCACAGATTGGTGAAACATTAGGAAAGATTTTATTTAATTTAGTTTTTGAATAATATAGTCTATGTAATGTTTTGAATTGGATGAGCGTATGTCGTATGTTGATCGAACATTTATGCACCTGTAGTAAATGGTTATCCCAGCTCTCTTTTGACATTTTTATAGCTAATTCTTGTTCCCACTCTTCTAATTCCATCTGTTGTGGGTATTTCTATGTTTAAAATGATATTATATAAGTACGATATTAGATTAGCTGATTCCGCCTTTGTCTTCATTGCTTCATCTAGTAAGTCGGAAGGCATATTATGATAGTCTTTTGTGTATTTTTTCAGGTAATCACGAATTTGTAGATATTTAAAATATTGATTATTTTTCAAATTATATTTCAGTTGTAGTTGTTGAAATGATAGTAATTTTCCCAATTCATACAGATCTTCGAGCGTTTTGATTCCCATTCTTTCCCATTGTATAAATGATTTGTCTATGGTTGAAGGTTTAAACGATGGGTTATTAACTATTGGTATTGAGAGAGATAGGTTTCTTAATTTTAGATTCTGTTTTATTTGTTTCCATGTTCTAATTGTGCTATTTATAATTGGGTTTTTATTATAATTTTTATTATTCAAATTTATTGGAGAGAGAATAATCGCTCCTATATTACTCGGGGAGCAGACCCCTTTTTCCATTATAATCCAGTCCGCCTGCTGGGCAGAATTGTCCAGCAGGTGAATCATATTTTTAATATTTACTGCCCAATTATAATACATAAAGTTAGGGAGCGCGAGACCCCCCAACTCTTTTCGTTTATTAAGGTGTGCACTTTGTATTCTATGGGATTTATAATCCCATATAAAATTTGTAATGTCTGAGTCCAATTTTTTGAAAAACTTTTTTGGGAGATATATAGGTATTGATTGAAATAGGTATAGGATTTGTGGTAAGAAAATCATTTTTATAGCATTTATTCTGCCTATTAAGGACATCGGAAGTGTTTTCCAGAATTTAATCATATTATTTAATTTCTTAAGTAAGGGATTATAATTGGCTTTAAACATATCCTGGTAATTTCTAGTAATTTCAATTCCCAAATATTTGAATTTTTCTGTAGCTATTTTAAAGGGGAATTTCCTGAGGTGTGTTGAGTCTTTTGGTTTTATCGACATAATTTCACTTTTGTTCCAGTTTATTCTATATCCTGAGAAGGATCCAAAGTCCTCAATTAAATTTAATATATTTGGTATACTAATTTTTGGTTTTGTGATGTACAATAGTACATCATCGGCATATAGGGATATTTTGTTATTTGAATATTTTGTATTATAACCGTAAATATCCATGTGTGTTCTTATTTTTTCAGCAAGGGGATCAATTACTAAAGCAAATAACAGTGGTGATAATGAACATCCTTGTCTATTGCCCCTTGATAGTTCAAATTTCGAGGATAATATATTATTAGTTAGTATTCTAGCCGTAGGTTTGTTATATAATAGTTTTATCCATGCAATGAAGTTCTCTCCCAATTGGAATTTTTGCAATACTTTAATCATATAGTCCCATTCTACTTGTTAATGTTAATCTATTGTAATTAGCTACAATTAGGTAAGTAACTAATTATATGCTTTAATTTCATGTCATCTAAGTAAGATTGTTTCATATTTGTTTCAGAATGCTTCAATCTATAATAACTGAACATTTCTTTCAGTTCTCTTAATTTTTAAGAAAGTTATGGGCTTTTGACTGTCCTTGATCACAGCTTTTGTGTTAAGTCAATGGAAAAGCAATATGGAACAAGATGCTAATTTCTGAGTATGAAAATGGCCATAACATTTTTAATACTGAAGATATGAAAGTGAATTAGGTGTCAAATTAAACGTCTTTTTATGCTTTATCTGATGGGATAAATTACAGACTTGATTTTTTAAATCTCAAAATTTTGTAACGTTGCTATATTGTAGAGCCGTATGGGATCCTTTCAACAACAACAAGATCACCCTGGAGAAAGTACAATGCCGAGCAGCCCGCTTTGTATGTGATGACTACAAGCGCAAATCAAGCGTGAATAATATGCTGATGTCTCGGATGGGATTTCACAATAGGTGTCAGACCCTTCGAGCCAGCACCGCCATTCAATGTGATCATGGCTGATCATCCCCAATCAGTACCCCATTCCTGCCTTCTCCCCATATCCCCTGACTCTGCTATTTTTAAGAGGCCTATCCAGCTCTCTTGAAAGCATCCAGAGAACCTGCCTCCACCGCCCTCTGAGGCAGAGAATTCCACAGACTCACCACTCTCTGTGAGAAGAAGTGTTTCCTCGTCTCCGTTCTAAATGGCTTACTCCTTATTCTTAAACTGTGACCCCTGGTTCTGGACTCCCCCAACACGGGAACATGTTTCCTGCCTCTAGCGTGTCCAAGCCCTTAACAATCCTATATGTTTCAATGAGATACCCTCTCATCCTTCTAAACTCCAGAGTGTACAAGCCCAGCCGCTCCATTCTCTCAGCATATGACAGTCCTGCCATCCCGCGGATACCCTAGAGCTCCGCAGAATCAGGCTAAGACTTATCGCAATTTACAAGGAGATTCACAAAATCACGCCATCAAATCTCCCGTCATCCCACAGCACCAACCGCCATGAAACAAGACAAAATAACGGTCCCTACATCATCAACTCGCTAAATTTCAATAGACTTTGCTACCAATATTCCCTTTACCCAAGGACGATAAGGGAATGGAATATGTTACCACCCAACACACGCGCTGCTCCCGATGTTAAGTCATTTAAAAAGGGGATCGAGCAACTAGATCTCCTCAAATTGGTCAAAAAGGCCCACTTCAAAATGGAATCGCTACTCAACTCACTCCGACCTGCGCCAGATAACCACTGTTTGCGCAGTAATCAACCAGAACCAGAACCAGGACCAGGTCTCCGGCGCTGCAAGGCAGTAACTCTACCGCTGCGCCACCGTGCCGCCCTAACCTGCGTGAATGAGTGATCGGCGGTCAGCATGGACTCGGTGGGCATTTGGGCCTGTTTCCGTGTTGTATCCCTAAAACAAAAACTTAATGAAAACCACTTGCGCGTGATGAATGGAGTGTAATGCCAAGGAACGCCTGTCTGGTGCCAATAACAAGAACTGTTTCATATTTTTGTCGCATTAGGTCAACACTGGACAAATTGATGGAACTCCTGGATTAGACCTCAATGTGGCAGAGGCCTGGGAACTGGGTTACACGGGGAAAGGAGTCACCATTGCAATCATGGATGATGGTAAGCGTTAAATGAGAACCTCTCCCGACGGGCTGCACCTCCGAGTCAATGCCTGTGGACGGTGATTCACACCGTCATAGGGTCGCCAACTGTAACGGTATTAGCCGGGACATCCCGTACATTGGCCTCTAAATTGGTTTGTCCCGTACGGGACCGCCCTTGTCCCATATTTGACTGCTACTACTCGGGTCGAGGGGACTGTCGGGTCGGAGCGCCGCGTCCGGCCCCCGCCTCACCCGTCCCGACGTAGTGCAGCTCATGGAGTGCAGCAGCAGCAGCGCCTCGCCCGTGGCCCTGTCGGTCGGTCGGCAGCCCGGCCAGCTGTCCGACCTTCGGACCTTCGCTTACCGCCGACACCACCACCACCCCTCCTTCTCATGGCCGATCATTGGTTTATGAGTTGGATGGGGCGCTGGACTTCGCGTGGCCCGGGCCAAAACTCCTCAGCTGGCCCGCCGGCTGGGCTTTGTGTGCAGTCCAGCACCCGGGCCAACTCATCATTCACCCAGCCACGGCTGAGTCGGTCAACGAATTGCCGTGGGGAATTTGTCCCGTATTTGTCCCGACCTTTTGTCCCTTAATTGGGAGTGAGGAAGTTGGCAAGCCTAACACTTTCACTACGTGATGTATTTTGAGGTGGGGAAGCTTTGCGTTTTGGCAGCTTTGCCAGTTATTCTCTGTATAACTGTTCGCCGGCTTAAAGATGTATACCCAATCTCATTCTGAAGTCATTACATGACATTTTTTGCTCCACAAGTGGCTGCTACCAGTGAGTGGAGCAGAGACTGGAATCCATCTTGGACAAAATGGAACACAAATTGCTGGAGTAACTCAGTGGGTCAGGCAGCATCTCATAAATTCTAGGAGCAGAATAAGGCCATTCGGTCCATCAAGTCTACTCTGCCATTCAAACATGGCTGATCCACCTTACGCTCTCAACCCCATTCTCCTGCCTTCTCCCCATAACCCCTGACGCCTTTACAAATCGAAAATATGCCAACCTCCGTCCATTGACTTGGCCTCCACAGCCGTCTGTGGCAATGAATTCCGCAGATTCAACACCCTCTGACTAAAGAAATTCCTTCCTGTCTCTTTTTTAAAAGTACGTCCAAAAGTATGTGACATTTCGGGTCAGGACCTTTCTTGTCGACCTGAAACGTCACCTATCCAAGTTCACCAGGGATGCTGCCTGACCTGCCGAGTTACTCCAGCGCTTTGTGTCTTTCATTCTTGTGTATTAACCAGCATCTGCAGTTCTTTGTTTCTACAGCATGAACGCGCAATCATGCCTTGTATACCACGATGTTTGTAGCTCTGCTTGTAAATTCGCCATCCTCACCTTCCTATAGTGTAACCTATTTATTGTTTAATTGCAGGGATCGATTATTTACATCCTGACTTAGCAGACAACTATGTAAGTACCCAATAGGTTTCCCTTTCAATTTTATTATAACTTTCGTTATGAAATGTAGATTCATTGATAAATGTCACAAATGGGTGCTGCAGTGATGCAGTTGCTGCCTCACGGCACCAGAGACCCGGGTTCAATCCTGACCTCAGGCACTGTCTGTGTGGCGTTCGCACGTTCTCCCCGCGACTGTGTGGGTTTCCTCCGGGTGCTCCGGTTTCCTCCAACATCCCAAAGAACGTGCGGGCTTGTTGGTTGATCGGCCCTCTGTAAATTGCCCCTGGTGTGCAGGGAGTGGATGAGAAGGAACTAGTGTGATCGGGCGATCGTTGGTCGGTGTGGAGTCGGTGAACCGAAGGGCCTGTTTCCATGCTGCATCTATGAAATGAAATACAGTGGATGAATGATTGAAGGCAGACACAAAAAGCTGCAGTAACGCAGCAGGACAGGCAGCATCTCTGGAGAGAAGGACAATAGACAAGAGGTGCAGGAGTAGGCCATTCTGCCCTTCTAGCCAGCACTGCCATTCAGTGTGATCACGGCTGATCATCCCCAATCAGTACCCCGTTCCTGCCTTCTCCCCATATCCCCTGATTCCGCTACCTTTAAGAGCCCTATCTAACTCTCTCTTGAATGTATCCAGAGAACCTGCCTCCACCGCCCTCTGAGGCAGAGAAATCCACAGACTCACAACTCTCTGTGAGAAAAAGTGTTTCCTCGTCTCCGTTCTAAATGGCTTACCCCTTATTCTTAAACTGTGGCCCCTGGTTCTGGACTCCCCCAACATCGGGAACATGTTTCCTGCCTCTAGCGTGTCCAAACCCTTAATAATCTTATGTTTCAATAAGATATCCTCTCATCCTTCTAAATTCCAGAGTATACAAGCCCAGCCGCTCCATTCTCTCAGCATATGACAGTCTCACCATCCTGGGAATTAACCTTGTGAACCTACGCTGCACTCGCTCAATAGCAATGGGTTGGGTTGATAGGTACTAAGCCAGAAATAATACACTTCATAAGTGCAAAGAGTAGTCTGGCACTATTCCCAAACTTTCATGGATATACAATATGTCGAAAATAAAGGAATAATTTCAAAACCAGGGGAGACTCCATCTGTTGTTAGTGAAGATGTACCTAATTTTACAAGGTAGACAAAAATGCTGGAGAAACTCAGCGGGTGAGGCAGCATCTATGGAGCGAAGGAAATAGGCAATGATTCGGGCCGAAACCCTTCTTCAGAAAGGTCTGAAGAAGGGTCTCGACCCAAAACGTTGCCTATTTCCTTCGCTCCATAGATGCTGCCTCACCCGCTGAGTTTCTCCAGCATTTTTGTCTTCCTTCGATTTTCCAACATCTGCAGTTCCTTCTTAAACAATACCTAATTTTACAAAACTGATTCAGAATTGAGAGAGAGAGAGAGAGAGAGAGAGAGAGAGAGTTTTATTGTCATGTGTCCCAGATAGGAGAATTAAATTCTTACTTGCTGCAACACAACAGAATATGTAAACATAGTACAAAACAGAAGATAAAAGTTCAGTGTGTCTATAGACCATAGACCATATATACACAATAAATAAATAGATAAAGTGCAATAATAATAATAGGCTGTTATAGTTCAGAGCTTATTTGTTCAGAGTTTAATAGCCTGATGGCTGTGGGGAAAAAGCTGTTCCTGAACCTGGATGTTCCAGATTTCAGGCTCCTGTACCTTCTTCCCGATGGCAACGGAGAGATGAGCGTGTGGCCAGGATGGTGTGGGTCTTTGATGATGCGGGCTGCCTTTTTGAGGCAGCGACTGCGATAGATCCCTTCGATGGTGGATGAGGTCAGAGCCGGTGATGGACTGGGCAGTGGTCACAACTTTCTGCAATTGAGACATCTGTCTGCCCATTTTAGCTAATCTTACTGAAAGTAAAATGCCACAGATACGATGCAGTGTTCAGTGCCAATGATAGGGAGAGGTTGAGTCGGCTGCGACCTCACTCCTTGGATCGCAGGAGGATGAGGGGCGATCTTATAGAGGTGTATAAAATCATGAGAGGAATAGATGCACAGACATTCTTGCCCAGAGGACATAGGTTTAAGATGAAGAGAAATAGGAATTTGAGGGGTAACCTTTTCACATAGAGGGTGGTGGGAGTACGGAACAAGCTGCCAGAGGAGGTAGTTGAGGCTGGGACTATCCCAACATTTAAGAAACAGTTAGACAAGAACATGGATCGGACAAGTTTGGAGGGATATAGACCAAACGTAGGCAGGTGGGACTAGTGCAGATGGGACATGTTGGCCGGTGTGGGCAAGTTGGGCTGAAGGGCCTGTTTCCACACTGTATCACTCCATGCCTCTATGACTATCAAGATAATCCAGAGCGTAAGCATTATTCATTCCAATAACTCTTTAGGACTTAGCATCACTAGACAATAGACAATAGACAATAGGTGCAGGAGTAGGCCATTCGGCCCTTCGAGCCAGCACCGCCATTCAATGTGATCATGGCTGATCATCCCGAATCAGTACCCCATTCCTGCCTTCTCCCCACATCCCCATGACTCTGCTATCTTTAAGAGCCCTATCTAGCTCTCTCTTGAAAGTATTCAGAAAACCGGCCTCCACCGTCCTCTGAGGCAGAGAATTCCACACTCACCACTCTCTGTGTGAAAAAGTGTTTCCTCATCTCCGTTCTAAATGACTTACCCCTTATTCTTAAACAGTGGCCCCTGGTTCTGGACTCCCCCAATATCGGGAACATGTTTCCTGCCTCTAGCGTGTCCAAACCCTTAATAATCTTATATGTTTCAATGAGATCCTCTCTCATCCTTCTCAATTCCAGAGTATACAGATTCAGATTCAGATTCAGATTCAACTTTATTGTCATTGTGCAGTGTACAGTACAGAGACAATGAAATGCAGTTAGCATCTCCCTAGAAGAGCGACATAAATATGAGCAATAAATAAATCTATTTACGTGAATACAGTCATAGTATTTTTTTTCCTGGTGGGAGGAGTGTCCGGGAGGGGGGGTGATTGGCAGTCACCGAGGTACAGTGTTGAGTAGTGTAACAGCCGCATGGAAGAAGCTGTTCCTGGACCTGCTGGTCCAGCAACGGAGAGACCTGTAGCGCCTCCCGGATGGGAGGAGGGTAAACAGTCTGTGGTTGGGGTGAGAGCAGTCCTTGGCGATGCTGACCGCCCTTCGCAGACATCGCTTGCTTTGGACAGACTCAATGGAGGGGAGTGAGGAACCGGTGATGTGTTGGGCAGTTTTCATCACCCTCTGCAGTGCTTTCCGGTCGGAGACAGAGCAGTTGCCATACCATACTGTGATGCAGTTAGTAAGGATGCTCTCGATGGTGCAGCGGTAGAAGTTCACCAGAATCTGAGGAGACAGATGGACCTTCTTTAGTCTCCTCAGGAAGAAGAGACGCTACAAGCCCAGCCACTCCGTTCTCTCAGTATATGACAGCCCCGCCATCCCGGGAATTAACCTTGTAAACCTACGCTGCACTCCCTCATTAGTAATGAGTCAGGGGATATGGGGAGAAGGCAGGAATGGGGTACTGATTGAGGATGATCAGCCATGATCATATTGAATGGCGGTGCTGGCTCGAAGGGCCGAATGGCCTACTCCTGCACCTATTGTCTATTGTCTATTTGCGTGCTAGCCACGGAAGCAGAGATCTACAATCACATTTTACAATCGCTCCACGCTCTTAAATCTCTACTCCTACAGCAACATTTCTTACCTAATCATGTGTCTGTACACTGTAAAATGGCTCGATTGTAATCATGTATTGTCTTTCCGCTGACTGGAGAGCACGCAACAAAAGCTTTTCACTGTACCTCGGTATACGTGACAACAAACTAATCTGTAAACTGACCTGCTGAGTCACTGAGATACCATCAGGGAACGGCTTGCCACGTACACACTGCTACATTCAGCCGCTACACTTAAACATGTCGCAGCTTCCATCGACACAAAAAACGCAATCTCATTTCTATTTTCACGAATAATGGAAGGCAATTATACATTGATGTCACAGACACACATTTTCGAAACTATCCTGAAATAAAATTACAATCCTGCTTCAGTATACCTCCAGAATAAGCAAAGCAGTAAACACACCCTAGATATTCAGTCTGAAGTAGGGTCTCGACCCGAAACGTCGCCTATTCCCTTCGCTCCATAGATGTTTCTCCACCCGCTGAGTTTCTCCAGCATTTTTGTCTACCAGATATTTCTGATTATATTAATCCCGAATATCTGATACTGTCTGATTTCAAAATGGTTTCTCTCAACGTGGCTTAGAGGAGAATTTCATTTTTCAATGCGGAGTCTTGTCTGAACAAGTATCAGATTTATTGCAAAGGAAGAAATGGCCTTTCAGCTGTGAAATATTGAATGTCAAATATAACCCCAGGCTTATCAAAAGAAGGTCAATGATAGAGATAATTTGTTTTAAAGCTGCTTTGTATTCTCAATTCCATCTTAGAATAAATGCTAAATTGATGAAAGATCATTGGATTTATTTTATAACAATTTTGGCCCATTATATTATGGAAAATTCAGCTAAATGCAAATATATTGGCTTTGGTAAATTGTAAAATTGTCCCTAGTGTGTGTGTGTGTGTACATTAGTGTACAGGGATTAATTGCTGGTCGGTGTGGACTCGGTGGGCCTAAGGGCCTGATTCCACGCTGGATCTCTAAAGTCTAAAGCAAGACAGAATCTTTTTTCTATGGGGAGGAACTGAAGGTCTTCAGAAGCTCGTGTCTTTGTTCATGAAATATAGAACATTTCCATTCAATCAAGATCAAGCAGTAAAGACGGGAAGTGTGGGCTGAAGGGTCTGTATAGAACTATCACTATGTTGTATAGATATATCACGTGTTGTATAGATCTATCACTAGCACTACAGTAGGTTGGTATTTAATGCAGGGTTCCGGGGGTGCAAAAGTAGGGAAGAAATGCGGCAAATGGGCAGGACTTCGGCAAAACCACGTCTGAGATACACCTTCTAGCTGCAGCCGGCATATTTGTGAAAATGGATATTAACCATGAAGAAAGTGTACATCAAATTCACAAGACTGATTCCTAAGCTTCTGAGAAGCTATTGAGGCGGGGAGGGCCATACTCATTGAGGCTTAGAAGAATGCTGGTCATATCCTGGATGCCTGAGATTCTGAGATTGGTTGACGCGGTAAATGTCAGGAGACTCCATCCAATCTTTGTGGAATGAAGCCAGAGGGTGGTGAATCTGTGGAATTCTTTGCCACACAAGGCTGTGGAGGCCAAGTCAATGGATATGTTTAAGGCAGAGACAGATAGATTCTTTATTTGTACGGGTGTCAGAGGTTATGGGGAGAAGGCAGGAGAATGGGGTTAGGTGGGTGAGATAGATCAGCCATGATTGAATGGCGGAGTAGACTCGATGGGCCGATTGGCCTAAATTCTGCTCTTATCACTTATGAACTTATGAGGAACCAGCGGGGTTTATCCTCGGAGTAAGGGCTGAACCATTTGACTTGCATGAGGAGAAATTTATTAACTTAAATAGCTGAATTTTTGAAATAATCTGGTTTAGTTTAGATTAGATTACTGTTGTCACGTGCACAGAGGTGCATTGAATAGATTTTGTTAACGTGCTAACCCAGTCAGAGAAAAGACTCCTCATGAATCCAATAATGCCATCGCAGTGCACAGCTAAAGAATAAAAGGTATAGAAACATAGAAACATAGAAAATAGGTGCAGGAGTAGGCCATTTGGCCCTTCGAGCCTGCACCGCCATTCAATATGATCATGGCTGATCATCCAACTCAGTATCCCGTACCTGCCTTCTCTCCATATCCCCTGATCCCCCTAGCCACAAGGGCCACATCTAACTCCCTCTTAAATATAGCCAATGAACTGGCCTCAACTACCCTCTGTGGCAGAGAGTTCCAGAGATTCACCACTCTCTGTGTGAAAAAGTTTTTCCTCATCTCGGTCCTAAAGGATTTCCCCTTAATCCTTAAACTGTGACCCCTTGTCCTGGACTTCCCCAACATTGGGAACAATCTTCCTGCATCTAGCCTGTCCAACCCCTTAAGAATTTTGTAAGTTTCTATAAGATCCCCCCTCAATCTTCTAAATTCTAGCGAGTACAAGCCGAGTCTATCCAGTCTTTCTTCATATGAAAGGCCTGACATCCCAGGAATCAATCTGGTGAACCTTCTCTGTACTCCCTCTATGGCAAGAATGTCTTTCCTCAGATTTGGAGACCAAAACTGTACGCAATACTCCAGGTGTGGTCACACCAAGACCCTGTACAACTGCAGTAGAACCTCCCTGTTCCTATACTCAAATCCTTTTGCTATGAATGCTAACATACCATTCGCTTTCTTCACTGCCTGCTGCACCTGCATGCCTACTTTCAATGACTGGTGTACCATGACACCCAGGTCTCGTTGCATCTCCCCTTTTCCTAATTGGCCACCATTTAGATAATAGTCTACTTTCCTGTTTTTGCCAACAAAGTGGATAACCTCACATTTATCCACATTATACTGCATCTGCCATGCATTTGCCCACTCACCCAGCCTATCCAAGTCACCTTGCAGCCTCCTAGCATCCTCCTCACAGCTAACACTGCCCCCCAGCTTCATGTCATCCGCAAACTTGGAGATGTTCCATTCAATTCCCTCGTCCAAATCATTAATATATATTGTAAATAGCTGGGGTCCCAGCACTGAGCCTTGCGGTACCCCACTAGTCACTGCCTGCCATTCTGAAAAGGACCCGTTTACTCCTACTCTTTGCTTCCTGTTTGCCAGCCAGTTCTCTATCCACATCAATACTGAACCCCCAATATCGTGTGCTTTAAGATTGTATACTAATCTCTTATGTGGGACCTTGTCGAAAGCCTTCTGAAAGTCCAGATATAACATATCCACAGGTTCTCCCTTATCCACTCTACTAGTTACATCCTCGAAAAATTCTATAAGATTCGTCAGACATGATTTACCTTTCGTAAATCCATGCTGACTTTGTCCAATAATTTCACCACTTTCCAAATGTGCTGCTATCCCATCTTTAATAACTGACTCTAGCAGTTTCCCCACCACCGATGTTAGACTAACTGGTCTGTAATTCCCCGTTTTCTCTCTCCCTCCCTTTTTAAAAAGGGGGGTTACATTAGCTACCCTCCAATCCTCAGGAACTACTCCAGAATCTAAGGAGTTTTGAAAAATTATCACTAATGCATCCACTATTTCTGGGGCTACTTCCTTAAGTACTCTGGGATGCAGCCTATCTGGCCCTGGGGATTTATCAGCCTTTAATCCATTCAATTTACCTAACACCACTTCCAGGCTAACCTGGATTTGACTCAGTTCCTCTATCTCATTTGACCGGCGGTCCCCTGCTATTTCCGGCACATTATTTATGTCTTCCTTAGTGAAGACAGAACCAAAGTAGTTATTCAATTGGTCTGCCATGTCCTTGTTCCCCATGATCAATTCACCGTTGCTGACTGCAAGGGACCTACATTTGTTATAACTAATCTCTTTCTCTTCACATATCTATAAAAACTTTTGCCGTCAGTTTTTATGTTCCGTGCCAGTTTTCTTTCATAATCTATTTTCCCTTTCCTAATTAAGCCCTTTGTCCTCCTCTGCTGGACTCTGAATTTCTCCCAGTCCTCTGGTAGGCTGCTTTTTCTGGCTAATTTGTACGCTTCATCTTTTGTTTTGCTACTATCCCTGATTTCCCTTGTTATCCACGGATGCACTACCTTCCCTGATTTATTCTTTTGCCAAACTGGGATGAATAATTTTTGTAGTTCATCCATGCAGTCTTTAAATGCCTTCCATTGCATATCCACCGTCAACCCTTTAAGAATCAATTGCCAGTCAATCTTGGCCAATTCACGTTTCATACCCTCAAAGTTACCTTTCTTTAAATTCAGAACCCTTGTTTCTAAATTAACAATGTCACTCTCCATCCTAATGAAGAACTCAACCATATTATGGTCACTCTTGCCCAAGGGGCCACGCACAACAAGACATGCTAACTAACCCTTCCTCATTACTCAATACCCAGTCTAGAATAGCCTGCTCTCTCGTTGGTTCCTCTACATGTTGGTTTAGAAAACTATCCCGCATACATTCCAAGAAATCCTCTTCCTCAGCACCCCTGCCAATTTGATTCACCCAATCTATATGTAGATTGAAGTCACCCATTATAACTGTTTTACCTTTGTTGCACGCATTTCTAATTTCCTGTTTGATGCCATCCCCAACTTCACTACTACTGCTAGGTGGCCTGTACACAACACCCACCAGCGTTTTCTGCCATTTAGTGTTTCGCAGCTCTACCCATATCGATTCCACATCCTCCAAGCTAATATCCTTCCTTTCCATTGCGTTAATCTCCTCTCTAACCAGCAACGCTACCCCACCTCCTATTCCTTTCTGTCTATCCCTCCTGAATATTGAATATCCCTGGATGTTCAGCTCCCAGCCTTGGTCACCCTGGAGCCATGTCTCCGTGATCCCAACTATATCATAATCATTAATTGCTATCTGCACATTCAACTCATCCACCTTATTACGAATGCTCCTTGCATTGAGACACAAAGCCTTCACGCTTGTTTTTACAACGCTCTTACCCCTTATACAATTATGTTGAAAAGTGGCCCTTTTTGATTTTTGCCCTGGATTTGTCTGCCTGCCACTTTTACTTTTCACCTTGCTACCTATTGCTTCTACCCTCATTTTACACCCCTCTGTCTCTCTGCTCACACATTTAAGAACCCCACCACCTCTTATTCTCTGTTTATTATTGTTTTCTTCTTTACCCCCTACCTGTTGGGTCTGAGTGCTTCCCTTCTCTGCCTCCTGCCTCACACACTGTCTACAAGCTTTCTCTATTTGAGTCCCTCCCCCCAACCGTTCTAGTTTAAAGTCTCCGCAGTAGCCTTTGCAGATCTCCCCGCCAGGATATTGGTCCCCCTCGGGTTCAAGTGCAACCCGTCCTTTTTGTACAGATCACACCTTCCACAAAAGAGGTCCCAATGATCCAGAAATTTGAATCCCTGCCCACTGCACCAGTCCTTCAGCCACGCATTTATCCTCCACCTCGCTCCATTCCTACTCTCACTGTCGCGTGGCACAGGCAGTAATCCCGAGATTGTTACCTTTGCTGTCCTTCTCCTTAACTCTCCTCCTAACTCCCTAAATTCTCCTTTCAGCACCTCTTCCCTTTTTCTACCTATGTCATTGGTACCTATATCTACCACAACCTCAGGCTCCTCTCCCTCCCATTTCAGGATATCTTGGACACGTTCAGACACATCACAGACCCTGGAACCAGGGAGGCAAACTACCATCCGGGTCTCCCGACTGCGTCCACAGAATCGCCTGTCTGACCCCCTAACTATAGAGTCCCCTATTACTATTGCCCTCCTCTTCTTTCCCTTACCCTTCTGAGCAACAGGGCCGGTCTCTGTACCGGAGGCCTGGCTGCTGTCGCTACCCCCAGGTAGGCTGTCCCCCCGAACAGTACTCAAACAGGAGTACTTATTGTCAAGGTGTACAGCCACCGGGGTACTCTCTAGTCCCTGCCTCTGCCCCTTGCCCCTCCTAACCGTGACCCACCTGCCTGCCTCCTGTGGTCTTGGAGTGACCACCTCTCTATAACTCCTGAAGTTAAAGATTCAAAAGAGTAGAAGGATTGTAATTGATGAGAGCAAATCCTCTTCTGGGACTAGCACACAAAGAGTGGCC
Source organism: Malacoraja senta (assembly GCA_038087875.1). Lineage (NCBI taxonomy): Eukaryota > Metazoa > Chordata > Chondrichthyes > Rajiformes > Rajidae > Malacoraja > Malacoraja senta. Next base: position 88,272,671 of record CM075978.1, on the reverse strand, counting down.
ACCCTCTGGCCCCATCTTTAGTAGAGGAAATGTGTAGGAAGGAACTGCAGATGCTGGTTAAAACCGAAGATAGACACAAGAAGCTGGAGTAACTCAGTGGGTCAGGCAGCATCTCTGGAGTGGGTGCTGGAATGGGTGACGTTTCTGGATGTTCATCTCCACAAAGATGCTGTCTGACCTGCTGAGTTACTCCAGCTTGTTGTGTCTATCTCCCACCTAGTAGAGATGACTGTTTATGCCTAGTTATTGAATTAGGCCATTCGGCCCTAATCCTACACCATTCTTTTTTTTTAAATTTTTATTTTATTAGAAGTAAGTACAATTGTATACAATCATATTTTCATAATACCTTTCATGTACAGCTTCTTATTTAAATTTTTTTTTTAAATAAAGAAGAAAAAGAAAAATGTTAGATAATGAAAAATAGAAAAATGTGAGATATATAGTGTGTGAAAAAGAAAAATAAAGAATGAAATAAGAAAGTTGAGACATAGAAAATAGAAGAGAGAGAATAAAAGAAAAGATGAGAAGAAAAGAAAATAGAAGGAGATCATTTATAATCTTGACCATCCGCAGTCACGGATTAGCTTTTACACTTGTGTTGCACCATATGTTTCCAAAAAGACGACAAATGGAGACCAACTCGTTATGAATTGGTCAAATGTATCTATTAGGAGGAATCGCATTTCCTCAAGATGTGCGGTATCCAACATACTTGCAATCCACATTTTGAGCGTTGGTATTGGTGTATTTTTCCAAAATTTCTACACCATCCTACACCATTCGATCATGGCTGATCTACCTCTCCTTCTCAACCCCATTCTCCTGCCTTCTCCCCATAACCTCTGATGCCCTTATTAATCATGAATCATGAATCTATCTATCTCCGCCTTAAAATATCCACTGACTTGGCCTCCACAGCCTTCTGTGGCAATGAATTCCGCAGATTCACCACCCTCTGACTAAAGAAATTCCGCCTCATCTCCTTCCTAAAAGAACATCCTTTAATTCCGAGGCTGTGACCTCTGGTCCTAGACTCTCCGACTAGTGGAAACATCCTCTCCACATCCACTCAATCCAAGCCTTTCACTATTCTGTACATTTCAAAGAGGTCCCCTCCCTCATTCTTCTAAACTCCAGTTTAATGCACTAGCCCAATTATTTCCTGATTCTCAAGGCCTTGTCCACTGATGGTGTAATACAAATTTCTTGTGAAAGTAATTGCCAGACATATATATGAAAAATTAAGTGAACTGCATTTTATTTCATTATTTTTGACGTGAAGCAGATTGGGTTTCCGCAAGGCAAAATGATCATATGTACCCGTTTTGGAATATCACTTTGTAATTTGACAAGAGTGTTGGACAAACAGAGGCAGGTTGCACTAGGGATTGTTAAAGGCATTTGGTGATTTTTCTTCAAATTTGATCAGGGAGCGAAGATTCCTACAGGGCCTGGTGGAGCAGCAGATTCATATGTTGCCCTTGTCACATTAAACTTCACTTTACCCTGGACACAGATCTTGCTGTTGTTGAGGAGGCTTTTGATCCGCTATCAGCTGAACCATACTGAGCATCCCACGAAGAACTGCAGATGCTGGTTTGGAGCCAAAGATAGACACAAAGCGCTGGAGTAACTCAGAGGGTCAGGCAGCATCTCCGGTGATAGTAGATTTTCAGAAAGCATTTGATAAGGTCCCACATAGGAGATTAGTGGGCAAAATTATGGCACATGGTATTGGTGGTAGAGTGCTGACATGGATAGAAATTGGTTGGCAGACAGGAAACAAAGAGTAGGGATTAACGGGTCCCTTTCAGAATGGCAGGCAGTGACTAGTGGGGTACCGCAAGGCTCGGTGCTGGGACCGCAGCTATTTACAATATACATCAATGATTTGGATGAAGGGATTCAAAGTAACATTAGCAAATTTGCAGATGACACAAAGCTGGGTGGCAGTGTGAACTGTGAGGAGGATGCTATGAGAATGCAGGGTGACTTGGACAGGTTGGGGGAGCGGGCAGATGCATGGCAGATGAAGTTTAATGTGGATAAATGTGAGGTTATCCACTTTAGTAGCAAAAACAGGAAGGCAGATTACTATCTAAATGGCGTCAAGTTGGGAAAAGGGGAAGTACAACGGGATCTGGGGGTCCTTGTACATCAGTCTATGAAAGTAAGCATGCAGGTACAGCAGGCAGTGAAGAAAGCGAATGGCATGTTGGCCTTTATAACAAGAGGAATCGAATATAGGAGCAAAGAGATCCTTCTGCAGTTGTGCAGAGCCCTAGTGAGACCACACCTGGAGTATTGTGTGCAGTTTTGGTCCCCTAATTTGAGGAAGGACATTCTTGCTATTGAGGGAGTGCAGTGTAGGTTCACAAGGTTAATTCCCGGGATGGCAGGATTGTCATATGCTGAGAGAATGGAGCAGCTGGGCTTGTACACTCTGGAGTTTAGAAGGATGAAAGGATATCTTATTGAAACATATAAGATTGTTAAGGGTTTGGACACGCTAGAGGCAGGAAACATGTTACCGATGTTGGGGAGTCCAGAACCAGGGGCCACAGTTTAAGAATAGGGAGTAAGCCATTTAGAACGGAGACGAGGAGACACTTTTTTCTCACAGAGAGTGGTGAGTCTGTGGAATTCTCTGCCTCAGAGGGCGGTGGAGGCGGGTTCTCTGGATGCTTTCAAGAGAGAGCTAGATAGGGCTCTTAAAAATAGCGGAGTCAGGAGATATGGGGAGAAGGCAGGAACGGGGTAGTGATTGGGGATGATCAGCCCTGATCACATTGAATGGCGGTGCTGGCTCGAAGGGCCAAATGGCCTACTCCTGCACCTATTGTCTATTGAAGAGAATCTGAAGAAGTGTCCCGATCCAGAACATCACCTCTCCATGTTTTCCAGCGATGCTGCCTGACCTGCTGAGTTGAGTTTAGGTTATTGTCAGGTGTACGGTGAAAATCCTTTGTTGCGTGCTAACTGGCCAGCGGGAAGACAATACATGATTATAATCCAGCCATTCACCCTGGCCCATTCGCTAACGCATTCATAAGCTCATAGGTTGTCGGGGCAGAAATATGCCATTCGTCCCATCATGTTTACTCCGCCATTCTATCATGGCTGATCTATCTTTCCCTCTCAACCCCATTCTCAACACGTTGAAAAATTTCGCCGACCAGCAACGACCTATGACGGGTGCCGGAAGTCGCCGAAAAAGTCGCGTAAGTGGGACAGGCCCATAATCCCTCCCTCTTCACCATTCAGATGCTCCTTGACGCTTGCCTATTTTGAACGAATGCATCCAGTTTCCCGGTCTAACATCTCCTCAAGTGTCAAATTCTGTACCATTTCACTATCACAAAGCTACAAGGACAAAGCTGTTTCTACTCAAGTCTTTTTCTTCCAACAATAATGTTAATCTTTAATCACTTAACGGCCATTACTTTAAACTGACATTTAAGTTGACGTTTTAGTAAGTAAAGGATGAAGTTATGTCATTGTTACAAGTTAAAATGAAATCAATAGCACCTTTGCAGCAGTGGTCTTCAGGACAGACTGACAGTCCTTTACCTTCCAGAAGATGTATTGGTGTTTTTAACAGTACAGTGAGGATTGAATAGAAGCCATGGTACTCCAACAAGGAGCAGCAGCTGTGGCAAATTCAATCTTACTCGTCTGCAATCATTTTGCTGCGTAAAACGGCTTCAGCGGCACAGGAAGTGTAGTTTATCAGATGAAGTGGAAATGTGCCTTTAAGCCCCTGTCCCACTTAGGCGATTTTTTTCGGCGATGACAGGCTGTCGACACATGTTCGCGGGGTGACGCCTGTATGGTCGTGAGTCGTCTCCTCAAGTCGCGTAAAGAGTCGTAACATTTTTCTGGTCGCCGCTGGATTTTGAAATGTTCAAAACCTTTTGGCGACTGTGGGCTTGACGTAGCTTGTCTTCTCGTGACGTAGGTGCTGTCGTAGGTTGTCGCCAGGATGAGGCAGGTTGTCGGCGGGTGACGTTGGTTTTCGCCGGGTGAATTCCATTGGCGACTACCTATGTCAACCTACGTTGTCGCAGACAGGGTCGTTGCTTGTCGTAGCTTGTCGCGGGTGGACGTAGGTTGACTTCGGTTGTCGTAGGTTGTCGCCCGTGTGGTCGTAGGTGTGGCCGTAGGTGGACGTCCTAATGGGTCGCCAGTTTTCGACATTGCCGTAGGGGGGGTTCGGCGACCTGCTACGACTGTGGCATTCGCCGACAGTCGCCGAAAAAAATCACCTAAGTGGGACAGGCCCTTTAGTTTTTGGAAGGAACTGCAGATGCTGGTTTACACCGAAGATAGAAACAAAATACTGGAGTAACTCAGCAGGACAGAAATGGGTGATGTTTCGGGTCGAGACCCTTCTTCAGGTCACCCATTCCTTCTGTCTGGAGATGCTGCCTGTCCCACTGAGTTACTCCAGCATTTTGTGCCTTAAGGGCCTGTCCCCACTGTACGAGCTAATTCAAGAGTTCTCCCGAGTTTCCCCTGATTCGAACTCGGAGAATTACGGTAATAGCCGCTCGTAGGTACTCGTGGCTCTCGTGGACATTTTTCACAGTGCTGAAAAAACTTCACGAGTTTCCGCGTTTACCGAGTACCTGCCGTTAGCGTTACGAGCCGCTACGAGACATCCACGAGTTCCGACGTAGCCGTTACGTACATTCTTGGTGCTTACCACGAGCTTGATTTTTTTTAAACTCGGGAGAGCTTTTGAATTACCTCGTACAGTGGGACAGGCCCTTAAGTTTAGTTTAGGTTAGAGATACAGCGTGGAAACAGGCCCTTCGGCCCATCGTATCCGCGCCAACCACGATCCCCGCACATTAACACTACCCTACACACACTAGGGACAATCTTTGTAAGCTAGCATCTGCAGTTCCTTGTCTCTCCCGATTACTTGAATCTCCCCCTCTCCCATCGGGCAAAAAGGCACAGAAGTGTGAAAACGCACACCTCCAGATTCAGGGACAGTTTCTTCCCAGCTGTTATCAGTCAACTGAACCATCCTAGCACAACCAGAGAGCAGTCCTGAATCACTATCTACCTTATTGGTGACCTTCGGCCTATCTTTGATCAGACTTTGCTGGCTTTACCTTGCACTAAACGTTTTTTCCCTTATCATGTATCTGTCTGTACATAGCAAACGGTTCGATTGTAATCATGTATTGTCTTTCTGCTGACTGGTTAGCACGCAACAAAAGCTTTCCACTGTACCTCGTTACACGTGACAATAAACTAAACTGAACCAAAAGTATTTTGTCCATTTAAGTTTACATCTTATGTTTTCTTTTTTCTTGCAGAACGCAGAAGCCAGCTATGACTTCAGCAGCAATGATCCCTATCCCTACCCCCGCTATACGAAGGATTGGTTTAACAGGTAGATGGACACATAACTCGGGCATTCCTTGACAGCTCAGGAAGCCACTAATGGATGCTTGTATGATGGAGAATACAGACTGAACATGATAGGAAACTCAATGGTGATCAATGATAGTCGAGAGCACTATCTGCCTGCGTTATCTTTAGACATTGATTTTCTTAACCATGCGTTCTAACTAAAGCATTTGAAAGTACTTTGTATTATAGTTTTTTCACCCATTTACTATTGAATTTGTCTGTGGGAGTTTAAAGTCATGTTTTTCATGTTACTGATGCGCAAATGTGCTCAGACGTACCTTTTGATCAAATATCTCGTTGCTGGATACAGAGAAAGGACTTGTGCTTAGGTACACAAAAATGCTGGAGAAACTCAGCGGGTGCAGCAGCATCTATGGAGCGAAGGAAATAGGTAACGTTTCAGGCCGAAACCCTTCTTCAGACTGATAGGGGGTGGGGAGAAGAAAGGAAAAAAGGACAAAGGCGGAGGAGGAGCCCGAGGGCTGGGGGAGGGGAGGAGACAACCAGATGGCTGATGAAGGGGAGGGGACAGCAAGGGCTAGCAGAATTGGGAGAATTCAATGTTGAGGCCCCCAGTGCTTAGATGGTATAGTTGAGTCTGAGGAAGGGCCCCGACCCGAAACGTCACCCATTTCTTCTATCCAGAGATGCTGCCACTGTCCCGCTGAGTAACTCGTTCAAGAAGGAACTGCAGACGCTGGAAAAAACGAAGGTAGTCAAAAAATGCTGGAGAAACTCAGCGGGTGAGGCAGCATCTATGGAGCGAAGGAAATAGGCAACGTTTCGGGCCAAAACCCTTCTTCAGACTGATGCAGGGTGGGTGGGGGGGGTGGGGCGGGAAGAAGAAAGGAAGAGGAGGAGCCCGAGGGCTGAGGGAGAGATGAGAAGGGGAGGAGATGGCAAGGGCTACCGGAAATTGGAGAAGTCAATGTTTATGCCGCTAGGGTGCAGACTGGCCAAGCGGAATATGAGGTGCTGCTCCTCCAGTTTCCAGTGGTGCTCACTCTGGCCATGGAGGAGGCCCAGGACAGAAAGGTCGGATTGGGAATGGGAGGGGGAGTTGAAATGCTGAGCCACAGGGAGATCAGGTTGGTTAATGCTGACCGAGCGGAGGTGTTCGGCAAAACGATCGCTAAGCCTACGCGTGGTCTCACTGCTGAGTAACTCCAGCTTTTTATGAATATCTCTAGTTTGGTTCAGTTCAAGGGCCTGTCCCACTTAGGTGATTTTTTCGGCGACTGCTGGCGACTGTCACAGTGGTAGCAGGTCGCCGAAAAAAGCGGCGACTGAACCCCCCCCTACGACAATGTCTACGTCAAGCTACCGACAACTGGCGACCCATTAGGACTTCCACCTACGACCACACCTACCACAACCTACGACAACCAAAGTCAACCTACGTCCACCCGTGACAAGCCACGACAAGCAACGACCCTGTCGGCGACAACTGAAGACAATCCAGTCGCGGGTACCTGTTGCTGGTTGACGTAGGTTGACGTAGGTAATCGCCAATGGAATTCACCAAAGACAGCACCCGGCGACAACCAACGTCACCTGGCGACAACCTGCCTCATCCCGGCGACAACCTACGACAGCACCTACGTCAGGAGAAGACAAGCTACGTCAAGCCCACAGTCGCCGAAAAGTTTTGAACATTTCAAAGTCCAGCGGCGACCAGAAAAAACGTTACGACTCTTTAGGCGACTTGAGGAGACGACTCACGACCGTACAGGCGTCACCCCGCGACCATGTGGCGACAGCCTAGTCGCCTGTAGCCGCCGAAAAAATCAATACCTAAAGTTTACGCAGATATTTTAGTTTAGTTTAGTTTAATTTGATAAAAAGAGAAGGGGAGATGAAATGGGTAACAACTGGAAGAGCCAGTTGGTGGAACAAGCGCAATTTTTTGGCAAATTAGTAGCCAAAACTACGCTTGGTCTCGCTGAAAACCAAGTGGTCCATACGGGGAACTGCGGGATGTTGGCTCCTTAATGGAAAAAACGTTTCGGGGGGTGAAGGGGAGGTGGGAGAAGAGGGTAGTTGTTTGTAGGATAGTTCGCGGGCAGTCGCGGTGGCGCAGCGGTAGAGTTGCTGCCTTACAGCGAATGCAGCGCCGGAGACCTGGGTTCGATCCTGACTACGGGTGCTGTCTGTACGGAGTTTGTACGTTCTCCCCGTGACCTGCGTGGGTTTTCTCCAGGCGCTTCGGTTTCCACCCACACTCCAAAGACGTACAGGTTTGTAGGCTAATTGGCTTGGTAAATGTAAAAATTGTCCCTAGTGGGTGTAGGATAGTGTTAGTGTGCGGGATCGCTGGTCGGCGCGGACCCGTGGGGCCGAAGGGCCTGTTTCTGCGCTGTATCTCTAAACTAAACTAAACTTATTTACTACATTCATTGTTCCTGATGTGGCCTCCTTTGCCTCGGCGAGAACAAGCATAGAGCCGAACACTTGCGCTCGGTCCGCTAAGGCCTGTTGGATCTCTTGTTTGCCATTAAATTAATGTTCATTAGTGATAGGAGCAGAATTAGGCCATTCGGCCCATCAAGTCTACTCCACCACTGATCTATCTCTCCCTCTTAACCCCATTCCCCTGCCTTCTCCCCACATCCCCTGACATCCATACAAATAAGAATCTATCCATCTCTGCCCTCAAAATATCCACTGACTTGGCCTCCACAGCCTCCTGTGGCAAATAATTCCACAGATTCCACAATAGGCCCGACCATGGGTGGACAAGAGGATGGATACTGGACTTTATGCCTTCCCCACAGTGGGAACCATTGTGGGGGGGATGTTTTTATGTTTTAATGTTAAACTTCTTCTTAATGCTATGTTGTATTTTTATTAGTGTGCTGCAAGGACATCTGAATTACCCTGAAAAGAGGAATAATAAAGTATTTATTATTATTATTATTATTAATATTATTATTATTATTAATAATATTATTATTATTATTATTAATTATTATTATTATTATTAATATTATTATTATTAGATTCAACACCCTCCGACTAAGAAATTCCTCCTCATCTCCTTCCTAAAGGAACGTCCTTTAATTCTGAGGCTGTGAATTATTTTAATGAAATAATTAAAATCATTTAAACTCCCATTCACGTACTGACCCTACTTCAGACGTCACCTATCCGTGTCCTCCAGAGATGCTGCCTGGCCCGCAGAGTTCCTCCAGTACTTTGTGATTTTCCTTTTTTTGTGAGCCAGCACCTGCAGTTCCTTGTTTGACCTGTGACTTTGGGATTTTCTCGTGCAGCCACGGAACGAGGTGCGCCGGGGAGGTGTCTGCGGCGGCCAATAACAACATATGTGGTGTGGGGGTGGCGTACTCCTCGAAGGTGGCAGGTAAGGCGTTTCCTCACGGAACCTGCAGTACGAATAAACCGAAGGACCAGCAGCGTCCCAACCAAACATTTAATTTCTGCGTGAAAAGCAAAGTTAAACAAAGGGCGGCACGGTGGCGCAGCGGTAGAGTTGCTGCCTCACAGCGCCGGAGACCCGGGTTCCATCCCGACTACGGGTGCTGTCTGTATGGAGTTTGCATGTTCACTTCTGCAGTTGTACAGAACCCTAGTGAGACCACACCTGGAGTATTGTGTGCAGTTTTGGTCCCCTAATTTGAGGAAGGACATTCTTGCTATTGAGGGAGTGCAGCGTAGGTTTACAAGGTTAATTCCCGGGATGGTGGGTCTGTCATATGCTGAGAGAATGGAGCAGCTGGGCTTGTACACTCTGGAGTTTAGAAGGATGAGAGGGCATCTCATTGAAACATATAAGATTGTTAAGGGCTTGGACACACAAGAGGCAGGAAACATGTTCCCGATGTTGGGGGAGTCCAGAACCAGGGGCCACAGTTTAAGAATAAGGAGTAAGCCATTTAGAACGGAGACGAGGAAACACTTTTTCTCGCAGAGAGTGTTGAGTCTGTGGAATTCTCTGCCTCAGAGGGCGGTGGAGGCAGGTTCTCTGGATACTTTCAAGAGAGAGCTAGATAGGGCTCTTAAACATAGCGGAGTCAGGGGATATGGGGAGAAGGCAGGAACGGGGTACAGATTGGGGATGATCAGCCATGATCACATTGAATGGCGGTGCTGGTTCGAAGGGCCGAATGGCCTACTCCTGCACCTATTGCCAATTGTGTAGGGAGTGGATTAGAAAGTGGGATAACATAGAACTAGTATGAACGGGTGATCACTGGTCGGTGTAGACTCGGTGGGACGAAGGGCCTGTTTCCGCGCTGTATCTCTAAACTAAACTAAACATCTCCTAGGCATTCGTATGTTGGACCAACCCTTCATGACGGACATCATTGAAGCATCTTCCATCAGCCACATGCCTCAAGTTATAGACATCTACAGTGCTAGTTGGGGACCCACTGACGACGGCAAAAACTGTAGATGGACCTCGCGAGTTGACCTTGCAGGCCATGGCCGATGGGGTCAATAAGGTAAGTCCTGGGGTCAGGGGATTTATTGTTGAGCCGCTGATAACCTTGCACAAAGACGCCAATCGCCCACGCTGATATGAAGACCATAGACAATAGACAATAGGTGCAGGAGTAGGCCATTCATCCCTTCCAGCCAGCACCGCCATTCAATGTGATCATGGCTGTTCATCCACAATCAGTACCCCCGTTCCTGCCTTCTCCCCATATCCCCTGACCCCGCTCTCTTTAAGAGCCCTATCTAACTCTTTCTTGAAAGTATCCAGAGAACCTGCCTCCACCGCTCTCTGAGGAAGAGAATTCCATGGACTCACAACTCTCTGTGTGAAAAAGTGTTTCCTCGTCTCCGTTCTAAATGGCTTACCCCTTATTCTTAAACTGTGGCCCCTGGTTCTGGACTCCCCCAACGTCGGGAAACATGTTTCCTGCCTCTAGCGTGTCCAAACCCTTAATAATCTTCCATGTTTCAATAAGATTCCCTCTCATCCTTCTAAACTCCAGAGTGTACAAGTGTAGAAGGGCTGGATACCCCCTGTAAATAAATATTGGAAGCAGCGCAAGATTGCTCAGTTGATTGAAAGATACAGCATGGAAACAGGCCCTTCGGCCCTCCAAGTCCACGCTGACCATCGATCGCCCGTTCACGCTAGTTCTATGTTGCACCACTTTCGCGCCCACTCCCTACACACCAGGGGTAATTCACAGAGGGCCAATCAACCTACAAACCCACACGACTTTGGGATGTGGGAGGAAACCGGAGCTGTACTTTGTGCCTTTTTTAAGCGTCAATGGGTGACCGATGGATAGCATGGACCCGGGGGGTGGCTGAAGGGCCACTTGGGCAGCTTACAACCCAGCGGTATGAATATTGATTTCTCTAGCTTCAAGTAACCCTTACTTTCCCTCTCTCTCCGTCTCTCCCCCACCCGAGTCGTCGTGCTAGTTTCATTGTCGTCCTGTTGAGTGTCACTGTCTGTGTAACTCGTTATCACCTACCCCCCTGCCAACAACGGACCATTGTGGGCCCCACCTCTCCTTGGTCATTGTCGCTGCTTCCTTTGATCTATATTTTTTGCTTATCTTTCATTCGTTTGTTCTTTGCACCTCTTCATGTCTCTCGGTTCCGTGTTTTTTCTGCCTCTCAGTCTGAAGAAGGGTCTTTTTTTTTTTTTTAATTTTTATTTATTAGAAGTACATTACATTACAACCACATACATTAATACTCGTCATTTATATCTTCTTACAATTAATGTACTCCCTTTATTTATTTTTTTACACTAGAGAAAGAAAAGATTGAAAGAGAGAAGAAAGTGAAGGAAAAAGTGCAAGTGTAGAAAAGTGTAGAAAATGTAACAACAAAAAAGGACGAAGACCCTATAAGAGCGAAATTAAAAACAAAAAGAAAAAGAGTTAAGAAATAGGCCCTAAGAAAAGAAAAGAGAAAGAGAAAAAAAGAAAAACAAATGTTTTTTTTTTTGAGCATCACGTAAATAGGACATACCAACTCTTCAACTATCCCCCCTTACCCGACCTCAATTTTTTATTTTTTTAAAGTACTTTTGCACCCTATATTTGTAATAATTCTATAAATGCAGACCACGTCAGGTGGAAGTGATCTGGTTTTACCTGCTAGGAGGAGTCTTATCTCTTCAAGGTGTAATGTTTCAAACATATTTGAAATCCACATATTTATAGTTGGTATTGGAGCCTTCTTCCAAAATTTTAGAATTAGCTTTTTTCCAGTTATTAACCCATAATCCATTAATTTCTTTTGAAACACATTTAGTTCTGGATCATCTTCCGTTATTCCGAAGATAATCCATTCTGCTTTGGGTATCAGTCTTGTTTTAAATAACTTTGTAAAGATTTCAAAAATTTCATTCCAAAATTTTTGAATTTTTGTACAGAAGACAAATGAGTGCGCTATAGTTGCTTCTTGGGATTGACATTTATCACAAATAGATGATACGTTTGGGAAAATTTTATGAATTTTAGTTTTCGAATAATATAATCTATGTAAAATTTTAAATTGTATTAAAGTGTGTCTTACATTAATCGAGCATTTATGCACTTTTAATAAGTATTCATTCCAACTTTCCTTTGAAATTTTAATAGCTAACTCTTGTTCCCAGTCTCTTGACCAGAAACCGTCACCTTTCCATTTTCTCCAGAGCCGATGCCTGACACGCTGGGTTACCCCAGCCTTTTGTGTCTGTCTTCAGTGTATTTCCTTGTTGTAATCTCTAAACTAAACACACAGACGCTCTCCTCCTGTGGTTCTTTGTTGTGCGTTGAGCAATTGTCGTACCCGACAGATGGACAGGTGAATACAAAAGGTATAGAGGTGTGAAAATGCACACCTCCAGATTCAGAGGACAGTTTCTTTTTTTAGTTTATTTCGTTTAGAGATACAGCGCGGAAACAGGCCCTTCGGCCCACCGGGTCCGCGCCGACCAGCGATCCCCGCACATTAACACCACCCTGCACCCAATAGGGACAGTTTTTACATTTACCAAGCCAATTAACCTACAAAACCTGTACGTCTTTGGAGTGTGGGAGGAAACCGAAGATCTCGGACTAAACCCTCGCGGGTCACGGGGAGAACGTACAAACTCCGCACAGACAGCACCCGTAGTCGGGATCGAACCCGGATCTCTGGCGCTGCATTCGCTGTAAGGCAGCGACTCTACCGCTGCGCCAACGTGGCCGCTCTGAAAGATAGGGCAATATTTTCTTCCCAAAGATAGACACAGAATGTTGGATTAACTCAGCGGGACAGGCAGCATCTCGGGAGAGAAGGAATGAGTGACGTTTTGGGTTGAGCCCTTCTTCACACTGAAGAACTCGGCGGGACAGACTGCCGTGTGCCCCGCTGAGTTACTCCAGCATTTTGTGTCTGTGTTCGGTTTAAACCAGCATCTGCAGTTCCTTTCTACAACAATAGACAATAAACAATAGGTGCAGGAGTAGGCCATTCGGCCCTTCAAGCCAGCACCGCCATTCAATGTGATCATGGCTGATCATCCCCAATCAGTACCCCGTTCCTGCCTTCTCCCCATATCCCCTGACTCCGCTATCTTCAAGAGCCCTATCTAGCTCTCTCTTGAAAGTATCCAGTGAACAGTTTCTTCCCAGCTGTTATCAGGCAGTTGAACCATCCTACCACAACCAGAGAGCAGTGTTGAACTACTATCTACCTCATTGGTGATCCTCGGACTATCCTTGATCGGACTTTGCTGGCTTTACCTTGCACTAAAAGTTATTCCCTTATCATGTATCTGTACACTGTGAATGGCTCGATTGCAATCAATAGACAATAGACAATAGACAATAGGTGCAGGAGTAGGCCATTCGGCCCTTCGAGCCAGATTATTCTGAATAATCTTATATGTTTCAATAAGGTCCCCCTCTCATCCTTCTAAACTCCAGAGTGTACAAGCCCAGCTGCTCCATTCTCTCAGCATATGACAGTCCCGCCATCCCTGGAATTAACCTTGTAAACCTACGCTGCACTCCCTCAATAGCAAGAATGTCCTTCCTCAAATTAGGGGACCAAACTGCACACAATACTCCAGGTGTGGTCTCACCAGGGCTCTGTACAACTGCAGAAGGACCTCTTAGCTCCTATACTCAACTCCTCTTGTTATCTATGGTCTTTCCGCTGACTGGTTAGCGCGCAACAAAAGCTTTTCACTGTACCTTGTAGCACGGGACAATAAACCAAACTGATTCATGTGTTGTCTTCCTCAGGGTCGGAACGGCAAGGGGAGTATTTATGTGTGGGCTTCGGGCGACGGGGGCAGCTATGACGACTGTAACTGCGATGGCTACGCATCCAGCATGTGGACCATCTCCATCAACTCGGCCATCAACGACGGACGGACCGCGCTCTATGACGAGAGCTGCTCCTCGACGCTGGCTTCCACCTTCAGCAACGGGAGGAAGAGAAACCCAGAGGCTGGTGTGGTGAGTGTAGCTCTTTACAATAGACAATAGACAATAGGTGCAGGAGTAGGCCATTTGGCCCTTCGAGCCAGCACCGCCATTCAATGTGATCATGGCTGATCATCCCCAATCAGTACCCCGTTCCTGCCTTCTCCCCATATCCCCTGACTCCGCTATTTTTAAGAGCCCTATCTAGCTCGCTCTTAAAAGCATCCAGAGAACCCGCCTCCACCGCCCTCTGAGGCAGAGAATTCCACAGACTCACCACTCTCTGTGAGAAAAAGTGTTTCCTCGTCTTCGTTCTAAGTGGCTTACTCCTTATTCTTAAACTGTGGCCCCTGGTTCTGAACTCCCCCAACATCGGGAACATGTTTTCCTGCCTCTAGTGTGTCCAAGCCCTTAACAATCTTATATGTTTCAATGAGATCCCCGCTCATCCTTCTAAACTCCAGAGTGTACAAGCCCAGCCGCTCCATTCTTTCAGCATGTGACAGTCCCGCCATCCCGGGAATTAACCCTGTAAACCTACGCTGCACTCCCTCAATAGCAAGAATTGTTTTACAGTGTTCTCTGTTCACATATTCTGTTGTGCTGCTGCAAGCAAGGATTTAATTGAAGTTAAGGGCCTGTCCCACTTGGCGATTTTTTCGGCGACTGCCGGCGTCATATCAGTGTCGCCAAAAAGATTTTGAACATTTCAAAATCCAGCGGCGAAAAAATAAATGTTTTTGACACTTGAAAAAACGCCGCGTGTCAATACGTCACCGCGCCGCATCACGTCGCAATTTTTTCGGTGACCTGATATGTCAGTCAATGATGCCGGCAGTTGCAGATAAAATCGGCAAGTGGGAACTCAGCGGGACAGGCAGCCTCTCTGGGGAAAAGGAGTAGGTGACGTTTCGGGTGAAAACCCCTCTTCTGACTAGTCAGGGGAGATTGAAACGAGAGATATAGACGATGATGTAGAGAGATAAAGAACAATGAATGAGCATCGTTCGTTGTTCTATCTGGGACATATGACAATAAAACACTCTAGACTCTACTGACTCTTGAAACAGGCCCCCTTCGGCCCACCGAGTCCGCACCGCACCGACCAGCGATCCCCGCACACTAGCACTATCCTACACACACCAGGAACAATTTACAATCTTTACCCAGGCCAATTAGCCTACAAACCTGCACCACTTTGGAGGGTGGGAGGAAACCGGAGCACCCGGAGAAAACCCACGCAGGTCCCGAGCAAACTCTGCATATGTAGGCGGCACCTAGAGTTGGGATGGAAGCCACGTCTCTGACGCTGCAAGGCAGAAAACTCTCCCGCTGCGCCACCGCGAATCTCATTGTCCCAATCGACCTTCGGCAGTCACCGGCTGAGATTTTGTGAATGAATGAACTAATTAATTAATTAATTAATCCTTTGAATGAATTAATACTTTGAACGAATGAATACGTTATTGCCACCCATGGCAAGTCACAGTGGGATTCTTTGCTCGGCGGGGGGGGGGGGGATAGTTTGTAACTTTGTCAGCGCCCTTTATATGGGGACTATTCGCATACCTTGGGTATGCTACAATAGTCCCCATATAAAGGGCGCTGACAAAGTTACAAACTACCCCCCCCCGCCAGGACCCCCTTTGATCTTCCCCCCTCTGTAAAGGATTCATAACGAGGCGTCGTTACTTTACTATCTTTATTCATACTGGAGCATTACACATAGCACTAGCTGTACGTGGTCTGTCACAGGAACTAGAGAGCGATCTGTGGGTGGGGAGGTTGTAGATATACTTGTGATATGGGGAGTGGTTAGTAGGTATGAGGCCACTATGTTAAAGGCACATGCATATCTCATCTACATCTTTCCTCTTCGAAACGACAGGCAAATACAATGGTGACATGGCGACCACGGCTCATGCGCTAGGATAGTTAAACAAAATCGCCATAGCGGTCAGGCGGTTTGACAAGACGTCCCGCCCGGGTTCGCGTCTCGCCATCCACCCTTCCTGCAGGAGGAAGAGGCACCGGCGGGGAAAGACGAACCTGAAAGGGAGAAACGGGAGGAGACGGAAGAGACCGCGGCACCGAACCCGGAGGGGATGCGGGGTCGGGACCGGGACGAGCGCGGGCAGGCGAGCGAGGACTAGTCGGAGTGGGATGGAACGGAAGGGGCGGAGGAGGAGCAGAACGTTGCATGTCAGCATGGACGGGCAGAGCAACGCCCTGACGCGAAACAGGCAGTGGGGGAGCAAAGGGATCCGCGGCAGGAGGACGCGGCTCGTTGACGAGCCGAAGGTGCTGGCGGGACCATCGGTAAATGGCCCCAGCGTGGTCGACGAAATAGGACCTGGGCGACCCCGCAGAGCCGATGACAGTAGCGAGCTTGGAGTGACCGGGAGTGGTCTGCATACGGACAACTTGACCGGGGAAGAGGCGCGGCAGCGGGTGGCAGGACCTGTCATGGGAACGCTTTTGGACGTCGTGCCTGAAGGCAATGCGTTTCTGAACCGCCGCAGGTGGGAGGATGGAGGGTATGAGGGAGCGCTGGGCCACAGGGAGCGGGAGTCGATGAGATATGCATGTGCCTTTTTAGCAGCAACAACCATGGAAGAGACCCAGCTGGTGGGCTCGACGACCGCCTTTAGGACGCCCATTTGTACCATACTGTGTAGGGTCGTCTCCACTCTGTCCCTCATGGCGAAGGAGACACGGTGAGGAGCATGGACCACAGGAACGATCTTATGGTCCACTACAATCTTGTAGCTGCAGGGTAGTTTGCCTAGCTTATCATCAAAGCGGTCGGGATAATCGGCCAGCGGGTCCATAAGAGTCTGCACCTGGTGGATGTCCCGGTGGAAGTACACCAGTCCCATTTCCTGGCATGCCTGGATCCCCAGCAGGGGAATGCATTTTCGATTGAGGAGATAGAAGGTGAGGGGCCGAGTGGTCTCTAGTATCTTACAGTGTAGCGTGGCCTTGCCCACAGGAGGAAGAATCTCCCCACCGTAGGCATGCAAGGTTGAGCTCTGAGAAAATATCTGCTCATTAGTTCTTATCTGGTTGAAAAGGGATGTTGACATTACGTTGGTCACCGCCCCCGTGTCGATTTTAGCAGTGAAGGTCGAGTTGTTCACAGTGACTTGCACAGAAGGATCCGTTATCATAGCAGGTGCGTCCAACACGGTAAACAAGTTGGTCTCCCCCTGAGAGGAGTCAGATGTAGAAACAGAATGTTCATCGGAATAGCACTGGGAGCTGAGCTCGTTGTCAGCTTGTAGAAGGTTGTTTAAATTTCCCCTTCGAGCAGCGACAGGCTTCCCACGGGAACGACAAGCCGCAGCAAAATGGTTCAATTTATTGCAGACATTGCAAGTCTTTCCCAAAGCAGGGCACACATTGAATTGATGAGTTGTGAAGTTGCAATTAGGGCACCTTTGCTGGGTACCTCCCCTTGTAGCAGCACCGAACCCCGGGGCGCGTCCCCCTCGAGCAGCGAGCGACCCTGGGGGTCGCGACTGGGGTGTGTTCATGAGATGACTGGGAGTGCTGGCAAAGTTGATCGCCTGCTCAGCCGGCGGTGCCGCCGAGGAAACAGCGTCAGCTAAGCGAGTAGCGTGCATGGCATCGGCTAAAGTCAGATCCGGCTTGCGCACAAGTTCGGCCCTGAGCTTCTCATCACGGAGACCGTAAACCAGTAGGTCCCTGATAATCTCATCGGGGTTCCACGCTTGGAGGCGGCAGCGCCTACCGAGGTGCCGCAGCGCAATGACATAGTTCTCAGCAGATTCCCCAGGGAGCTGACGCCGCGCGAACAGTTTAAAACGTTCTAAGACGCAATTAGTCGGAATGTCACAAATAGCGTCAAACTTAGCCAACAGACATACCGGGTCCCGAGCTGATTCTCCCGCAGCGTAGACGAAGAAGTCGGAGCGAGTCAGTGCCTCGGGACCAGCCAAGTTGAGAAGCAGGGAGGCTTTGAGAGCGGGGGTGGCGTCAGGATGAGCAATCGTGAAATAGTGTTCAAAGTCACGTTTGAATACGTCCCATCGAAGGGCGATGTCTAAATCAAAAACGAGCACATCGGGCTTACGGGCAGAAGAGGCCATGACAAAGAAACAGGAGGGCGGGGGAAACAAAAAACTAGGACAAAATTAAATGATAAACCGATAAACAGGAGGCGCAAGGTAAGTTATGTGACACCATGTAAAGGATTCATAACGAGGCGTCGTTACTTTACTATCTTTATTCATACTGGAGCATTACACATAGCACTAGCTGTACGTGGTCTGTCACAGGAACTAGAGAGCGATCTGTGGGTGGGGAGGTTGTAGATATACTTGTGATATGGGGAGTGGTTAGTAGGTATGAGGTCACTATGTTAAAGGCACATGCATATCTCATCTACACCCTCCCCCTCCCTCTGCCTCTCGGTGGTTCTCCCACCTCTGGTACCCATTGTCCACTGTCCTTCCCCCCTCCCTCACGTCAGTCCCCCCACGTCGGTTCCTCCATGGTTCCTTCCCTGTTCCCGCTGGCCATCATGTCCACATGGACAGGGGCTCTAGCTGCTGATGGTGTTTATCATTGAGAAGCCCCAGCATGCGGGGGATGGGCTGTTTACTTTGGCTGACGTTCTAATCATTATTTTTTATTGCTTTCTTCGAAAAGGCAACGACTGATTTGTACGGCAACTGTACGCTGCGCCATTCTGGGACATCTGCTGCCGCTCCTGAAGCTGCCGCTGTCTTTGCCTTAGCTTTGGAAGCCAAGTATGTATGGCTGGTTTTATTCATGATGTTAAACTACCTCCCTGATTAATTATTTCTCTGTTACTGTGGCCATGACACCCTGTTAACTCATTGTAATGTTCAGAGTTTAGTTTAGTTTAGTGCCATAGAATTCAGCGAATCGTCCGATCAGCAGAGAAGATTATTGGCTGCAACCTTCTCCCCCATTGACGAACTGCACACTGCAAGGGCCAGGAAGCGAGCGGGCAAGATCATCTCTGACCCCTCTCACCCTGGCCACAAACTCTTTGACTCACTTCCCTCTGGAAGGCGACTCCGGACTGTCAAAGCTGCCACAGCCAGGCATAAAAACAGCTTTTTTTCCACGAGTAGTTGCTCTACTCAATAACCAAAAATCTGTAGCCTCCTTTTGCTCTGGTATTTTATTTCATTATTCACATGTTTAAATTCTAATGTTTTTCTTAATTGTTTACTGTATGTCGTGTTGCTACTTGCGGGCGGAGCACCAAGGCAAAGTCCTTGTATGTGTACATACTTGGCCAATAAACTTATTCATTCATTCATTCATTCATTCATTCAATGTGGAAACAACTTGCCCACGCTGACCAACATGCCCGGTCTACACTAGTCCCATCTGCCTGTGTTCAGCCCCTCTGTACAAAAACAAATGCCCATATTTTCATGTCATGAGAGCTGTTCATCAAGTCTACTCCGCCATTCAATCATGGCTGATCTATCTCTCCCTCCTAACCCCATTCTCCTGCCTTCTCCCCATAACCCCTGACACCCGTACTGATCAAGAATCTATCTATCTCAGCCTTAAAAATATCCACTGACTTGGCCTCCACAGCCTTCTGTGGCAAATTAATTCCACAGGTTCACCACCCTCTGACTAAAGAAATTCCTCTTCATCTCCTTCCTAAAGGAACGTCCTTTTATTCTGAGCCTATGACCTCTTGTCCTAGACTCTCCCACCAGTGGAAACATCCTCTCCACATCCACTCTATCCAAGTCTTTCACTATTCTGTATGTTTCAATAAGGTTTCCCCTCATTCTTCTAAACTCCAGCGAGTATAGGCCAAGTGCCGACAAACGCTCATCATATATTAACCCACTCATTCCTGGGATCTGTGGGATTCCCTGCCTCAGAGGGCGGTGGAGGCAGGTTCTCTGGATACTTTCAAGAGAAAGCCAGATAGGGCTCTTGAAGATAGAGGAGTCAGGGGAAATGAGGAGAAGGTACACAAAAGTGCTGGAGAAACTCAGCGGGTGCAGCAGCATCTATGGAGCGAAGGAAATAGGCAACGTTTCGGGCCGAAACCCTTCTTCATCTTCCTCGGGATATGGGGAGAAGGCAGGAACGGGGTACTGATTGGGAATGATCAGCCATGATCACATTGAATGGCGGTGCTGGCTCGAAGGGCCGAATGGCCTACTCCTGCACCTATTGTCTATTGTCTATTGTCTATTGGATCATTCTCGTTGCCAGCCACTTGGTTTTGAAAGTCAGTGTGTAAAAACGAGTCTTGCTATCTGACCGCTGTCTCTGTCAGCAGGCATGCCGACTGTCGCAGTGACTCCCCCTCCCCTTCTGTCCCCATGCAGCCCCAACCTGACGTGGAGGGACATGCAACACCTGACGGTGCTGACGTCCAAACGCAACCAGCTGCACGACGAGGTCCACAGGTGGCGGAGGAACGGCGTGGGCCTGGAGTTCAACCACCTCTTCGGCTACGGAGTCCTCGACG
The DNA here is from genome assembly GCA_038087875.1 of Malacoraja senta. Classification (NCBI taxonomy): domain Eukaryota; kingdom Metazoa; phylum Chordata; class Chondrichthyes; order Rajiformes; family Rajidae; genus Malacoraja; species Malacoraja senta. The sequence continues at coordinate 88,252,346 of CM075978.1, read as the reverse complement.
CTGGCGCCATGGTGAAAATGGCCAAAGACTGGAAGACCGTCCCCGAAAGGTTCCACTGCATCGCGGGGTCGCTCCAAGAGCCGCAGTAAGTGGTGGCTTCGTAGAGTCGTACAGGCCCTTCAGCCCATCCAGTCCGTGATGACCAACATGCCCCCCTCTTACCTGGTGGAGTCGTAGAGTCATACAGCACGGAAACAGGCCCTTCAGCCCATCCAGTCCGTGATGACCAACATGCCCCCCTCTGCCCTGGTGGAGTCGTAGAGTCATACAGCATGGAAACAGGCCCTTCAGCCCATCCAGTCCGTGATGACCAACATGCCCCCCTCTTACCTGGTGGAGTCGTAGAGTCATACAGCATGGAAACAGGCCCTTCAGCCCATCCAGTCCATGATGACCAACATGCCCCCCTCTGCCCTGGTGGAGTCGTAGAGTCATACAGCACGGAAACAGGCCCTTCAGCCCATCCAGTCCATGATGACCAACATGCCCCCAGAAGGCCCAACCTAGGGTTGCCAACTGTCCCGTATTAGCCGGGACATCCCATATATTGGGCTAAATTGGTTTGTCCCGTACGGGACCGCCCTTGTCCCGTATTTGACTCGAGGGGACTGTCGGGTCGGAGCGCCGTGTCCGGCCCCCGCCTCGCCCGTCCCGACGTAGTGCAGCCCATGGAGTGCAGCAGCAGCAGCAGCAGCGCCTCGCCCGTGGCCCCATCGGTCAGTCGGCAGCCCGGCCAGCTGTCCGACCTTCGGACCTTCGCTTACCGCCGACACCACCACCACCACCCCTCCTTCTCACGGCCGATCATCGGTTCACGAGTTGGATGGGGCTCCAGACTTCCTGGGTCAAAACTCCTCAGCTGGCCCCGCCGGCTGGGCTTTGTGTGCAATCCAGCACCCGGGGCCAACTCATCATTCACCCAGCCACGGCCGAGTCGGTCAACGAATTGCCGTGGGGAATTTGATCCCGTATTTTGACCTTTTGTCCCTTATTTGGGGGTGAGAAAGTTGGCGACCCTACTCCCACCTGCCCACGTTTGGTGGTCCTTTGTGTCTGCAGGGTTGGAGATAGAACAAGAGCTGACACAAGGTGAGGTGCCTTTACTGTGACAACTTGTGGAGGGAGAAACATCATTTCAGATCCACGACCCTTCAACGACCTGACAAGCTAAGCCTGTTTCTCTCATCCTCAGATGCTGCCTGATTTGCTGGGCATCCCCAGTATTATATGTTCATCACATGTGTACATCCAGAATCTGCACCTAATATGTGGAGGAAGGAACATGCAGATGCTGGTTTACACTGAAGAGAGACACAAAATGCTGGAGTAACTCAGCGGGACAGGCAGCGTCTCTGGAGAGAAGGATTACGTGATGTTTTTGGTGGACACCCTTCTTCAGACTGAGAGTCAGGCTTTTTGGGAGAAGGTCAAACCGGGGCCATGCTGGGCTGGGAAACGACAGACAGCCGGAAATGACGAAATCAAAGATGGAACGTGACTCAGTCTGAAGAAGGGTCTCGACCCGAATAGTCACCCATTCCTTCTCTCCAGAGACGCTGACTGTCCCCGCTGAGTTACTCCAGCTTTTAGTGTCTATCTTCAGTATCTACATTACTAGTACACAAACCGGAGCACCTGGAGGAAACCCACACGGTCACAGGGAGAACGTGCAAACTCCACACAGACAGCACCTGAGGTCAGGATAGAACCTGGGTCGAGGGTGCTGTGAGGCAACAGCTCTACCAGCTGCGCCACTGGGCCACCCAAATTGCCAGTGATTCCTTTATTCATAACATTTATGATCATATAATCATAAATCAATATTCATTCAATTACCGAAAAGCTTTTCAATATACCTCGGTACATGTGACAATAATGTATAGGATAAAGGGTACAACATTTTCAGTGCAAGGAACTTTTCAGTGTTCCTGATGTTGGGGGAACCAGAACCAGGGGCCACACAGTTTAAGAATAAGGAGTAAGCCATTTAGAACGGAGACGAGGAAACACTTTTTCACACAGAGAGTGGTGAGTCTGTGGAATCCTCTGCCTCAGAGGGCGGTGGAGGCAGGTTCTCTGGATGCTTTCAAGAGAGAGCGAGATAGGGCTCTTAAAGATAGCGGAGTCAGGGGATATGGGGAGAAGGCAGGAACGGGGTACTGATTGGGGATGATCAGCCATGATCACATTGAATGGCGGTGCTGGCGCGAAGGGCCGAATGGCCTACTCCTGCACCTATTGTCTATTTTCTAAACTAAACTAAATTAATTTTCACACTCGCATTAGGATATCCTGAAAGTTGGGGGGGGAAAATGGGTTTAGTTTAGTTTAGAGATACAGCGCGGAAACAGGTCCTTCGGACCACGGAGTCCGCGCCGACCAGCGATCCCCGCACATTAACACTATCCTACACACACTTGGGACAATTTTACATTTACACCAAGCCAATTAACCTACAAACCTGTACGTCTTTGGAGTGTGGGATGAAACCGAAGATCTCGGAGTACAGACAAGCACCCGTAGTCAGGATCGAACCCGGGACTCTGGCGCCGTAAGGCAGTAGCGCCACTGTGCCGCCCACTAATGTATGAATCCATGAGTCTTCCTTTCCTTAAACGTGCCTTTCTTTTACTCACACGCGCAGGGCGATCTCTTCGGAAGACAAGTTGATCCTGACGATCTCTGCCGACGCTTGCGAAGGGAGGGGTGACTTTGTCCGCTACCTGGAGCACGTGCAGGCCGTGATCACCGTCAACGCCACGCGGCGCGGGGCGTTGAACATCAACATGACCTCGCCAACGGGCACCAAGTCCATCCTGCTGAGCCGGAGGTCCCGGGACGACGACGCCAAGGTGGGCTTCGACAAGTGGCCCTTCATGACCACGCACACCTGGGGCGAGGACCCCCGGGGGACTTGGGTGATGGAGGTGGGCTTCGTCGGGGACGGGCCGCAGCAGGGCGTGCTCAAGGAGTGGACTCTGATGCTGCACGGGACCCAGAGCGCCCCTTACATCGACCAAATAG
>CM075978.1:88230080-88249122 GCA_038087875.1 Malacoraja senta | reverse complement strand
GGGAATCGAGGACCAGAGGACAAAGGTTCAAGGTTGAAGGGGAAAAGATTTAATAGGAATCTGAAGGGTAACTTTTTAATAGGAATCTGAAGGGTAACTTTCACACAAACGGTGGTGGGTGTATGGAACGAGCTGCCAGAGGAGATAGTTGAGGCTGGGACTATCCCAACATTTAAGAAACAGTTAGACCGGTACATGGATAGGACAGGTTTGGAGGGATATGGACCAAACGCAGGCAGGTGGGACTAGTGTACTGGGACATGTTGGCCAGTGTGGGCAGGGTTGGGCCAAACGGCCTGTTTCTACACTATGACTCTATCTGTGTCATCTTTCCAGGGATGCTGCCTGACCCGCTGAGTATTTCCTCTGTGTTTTTCCATCATTTTTGTTTTTCAATTCCATTACTGACATACGCCATTCAATAGCAGCTTTGAGTCACCCTACATTGGAAAGGTGTTACACTTACATTACGGGGGGGTGGCACAGTGGCGCAGCGGTGGAGATACTGCCTTACAGCGGCCAGAGACCCAGGTTCGATCCTGACTACGGGTGCTGTCCATATGGAGTTTGTACGTTCTCCCCGTGACCTGCGTGGGTTTTCTCCGGGTGCTCCGGTTCCCTCCCACACTCCAAAGGCGTGCAGGTTTGTAGGTTAATTGGCTTGGTGCAAATGTAAATTGTCCATAATGTGTAGGATAGTGTTAGTGTCGCTGGTCGGCACGGACCCGGTGGGCCGAAGGGCCTGTTTCCACTCTGTATCTTGAAACTAAACTGAAAGGTGTCTACACTCAAAGGAACTCGACAGGCTGTGAAGTACCTCAAGGTTTCCTGAGATCATGAAATCATGTCAATGTAAGCCTTTTCTGTCATTTTGCACATAAAACATTGACTACTTCAAGAGGGGTCTTCGAGAGAGAAAGGCACATTACAGCAGCAAGTGAACATACAGTTTAGAATATACAGCTTGTTCTGGTAAAGGAGTGCAAGAATTACTTGAAGTTAGAGAAATCGCTGGGGTGTAAGCTGCCCAAGGAGATACATGATTAAGAAAGAACTGCAGAAGCTGGAAAAATCGAGAGGTAGACAAAAATGCTGGAGAAACTCAGCGGGTGAGGCAGCATCTATGGAGCAAAGAATAGGTGACGTTTCGCGTCTCCATAGATGCTGCCTCCATAGATGCTGCCTCACCGGCTGAGTTTCTCCAGCGTTTTGTCTACCAAAGAGAAATAGAGGTGCCGTTCCTCCAATTTGCGCTGGGCCTCAATCTGGCAGTGGTGGAGGCCCGGGACAGAAAGGTCAGTGTGGGAATGGGAAGGAGAGTTAAAGTGTTTGGCAGCCGGGAGATCATGTTGGCCAAGGCGGACTGCGAGCGTGGGTGTTCAGCGAAATGATCATCAAGTCTATGCTTGGTCTACTATGCAGATATGTAGAAGCACGCAGATACAGTAGATGAGGTTGGAGGAGGTGCAAGTGAACCTCTGCAATGTATACCCAGGTCAGGATGGTGTGGGACTTGGAGGACAATCTACCTGGAGCTTTGTACCTGCTGCCTTTCTGGTTAACATCTCAGAGGTTGGGTTGAGGAGAGTCTACAATGCATCTTCTCACAGGTAAACACTGCAAACACGATACACTGGCCGTGCAGGGAAGGCATGTCGTCAATGGTGTATAGGGTGCAAGTCAACACCAGGACAGCAGGAGATTAAACATAGAAACATAAACAATAGGTGCAGGAGTAGGCCATTCGGCCCTTCGAGCCAGCACCGCCATTCAATATGATCATGGCTGATCATCCACAATCAATACCCTTCCTGCTTTCTCCTCATATCCCTTGATTCCTTAGCCCTTAGAGCTCTACTAACTCTCTCTTGAAAACATCCAGTGAATCGGCCTCCACTGCCTTCTGTGGCAGAGAATTCCACAGATTCACAACTCTCTGGGTGAAATCCTTGCGGAAGGATTTGTGAGAGACTCTGTCTACTCATCTTGACCCTCCACCCCCCCCCCCCCACACACACACACCCCTACCCCCACCCCTCCGGCTCACCTACTACTTTCAGTCTGAAGAAGACTCGACCCAAAACATCACCCATCCATTTTCTCCAGAGAAGCTGCCTGACCCACTGAGTTTCTCCAGCACTTTCAGTCCATCCCTGTGCATTCTCCCTATCTATTCCCCTCGTGATTTTACACATCTCTATAAGATCACCCCTCAGCTCCAAGTTATATTTTCTTGAAATAGAGTACAAAATAAAAAATAACTACTCCCAATTAAGATATGGGCCAAATTTGACCACGAAAGAATGATCTGTAAATGCACCATTGCTTTTATTTAGAACTATTCCTAAGTAGGCTAATCAATCATTATGTGGGGTATTCGACAAGACGCTGGTGAGGCCACACGTGAAATATTTTTGTTCAATTTTGGTCGCTCTGCTGTAGGAAGTTATCATTAAAGCTGGAAAGAGAGAAGAGATTTACAATATATTACGTTGCCTATTTCCTTCGCTCCATAGATGCCACCGCACCCGCTGAGTTTCTCCAGCACGTTTGTTCTACCCTAGAGATTTACTAGGATGTTCCCAGGACTTGAGGGCCTGATCTATAGGGAGAGATTTGTTAGATTGGGAATGTATTCCTTGGAGAACAGGTGTCTGAGTATTGTTTAAGAAAGAACTGCAGATGCTGGAAAAATCGAAGGTAGATAAAAAAAAGCTGGAGAAACTCAGCGGGTGAGGCAGCATCTAAGGGGTGAAGGAATAGGTGACGTTTCGGGTCGAGACCCTTCTTCAGACTGATGAATGATTAGTTTAGCTTAGTTTAGTTTAAAGATACAGCGCAGAAACGGGTCCTTTCGGCCCACCGGGTCCGCGCCGACCAGCGATCCCCGCACATTAACACTATCCTACACCCACTAGGGACAATGTTTTACATTACCAAGCCAATTAACCTACAAACCTGTACGTCTTTGGAGTGTGGAGGAAACCGAAGATCTCGGAGAAAAACCCACGCAGGTCACGTGGAGAACGTGGAAACTCCGTACAGACAGCACCCGTAGTCGGGATCGAACCCGGGTCTCCGGCGCTGCATTCGTTGTAAGGCAGCAACTCTACCGCCGGCAGCCCCACCGTGACCTTATAGAAATGAGTAAAATTATAATGTGGAAAACAGATAGCATGAAGGCACAGAGTCTTTTATCTAGAGTAAAGGAAACAGACGACCTAGGTTTAAGGTAGAGGGAAAGATTTCACAAAACCCAAGCGGTAACTTTTGTCACACAGAGGGGAGGTGGGTATATGGAACAGCTGCCTGAGGAGCTAGTTGGGATTAGAACAGCATTTAAAAGACACCTGGACAGATTTATTGAACGGGAAAAGTTTAGAGAGAAAAGGGCAAAATGTGGGAAATGGGACTAGCGCAGATGGGGCATATTGGCCGGCATGGATGATTGGGCCGAAGGGCCTGTTTCCATGCTGTATGACTGACTGAATTGCTATGAATGAAATTTCATCCACTCGGAGTGTAAAGAGCTTTTCGGATTTTTTATATAGTTTAGCGAAGTTTAGTTTAGAGATACAGCACGGAAACAGGCCCTTCGGCCCACCGGGTCCGCGCCGACCAGCGATCCCTGCACACTAACACTATCCTACACCCACCAGGGACAATGTACACTTTTACAAACAAAAGCAGCCCACGCTTTTGGAGTGTGGGAGGAAACCGGAGCACCCGGAGAAAACCCACGCGTTCACAGGGAGAACGTACAAACTGCCACAACGTACAAAGCCCTTAACGGGCTTTGCCCCCACCTACATCAAAAGTCTGCTTACCCACCACTCCACCTCCAGGTCCCTCATGATCGGCCGACTTGGGGTTACTGAACATCCCGCGGTCTAGGCATAAGCTCAGGGGCGACCGAGCCTTTGCGGTTGCAGCTCCTAGACTGTGGAACAGCATCCCTCTTCCCATCAGAACTGCCCCCTCTATCGACTCCTTTAAGTCGAGACTTAAAACTCATCTCTACTCCCAAGCCTTTCTTGACGTCCTCTGAGTGAGAGCTATATGTATGTAGTGATGTTTGTATTTAATCTATGAACCACTGTTGTATAACGTTAGTACCTCCACCAATGTAAAGCACTTTGGCCAACGAGAGTTGTTTTTTAAATGTGCTATAGAAATAAAAGTGACTTGACTTGACTTGACTTGCTCACAGACAGCACCCGTAGTGGGGATCGAACCCGGGTCTCCGGCGCTGTGAGGCAGCAACTCTACCGCTGTGCCACCGTGCCGCCTCAGCTTCCAGCCAAGAAAAGTATGCTTTCAACTTGGGTAAGCCACAAGAAATATGCTCAAACCATTGGAAACACACTTTTTTATATATATATATATATAAACATTTACCACAAAAATATATAAAGAAAACCTGTCACGCTGTTGCTAGTAAGATTTCACCTTTAAATTTCACACACCGAGTTTCCTATACGGTGTCACAAACTGTACGTTAAAATTCGCGGAATTAACAGTATCCGTGTAAAAAAATTGTCATTTAAATTTAATTATTTACTGACAATACTCAACAGATGGGTTTTAAGATTGCGACAAAGCTTGGTGATGTTGTTTGCTACAGGAAACATTGACCTCAGTAGTTTTAAGCCACAAAGCTGCTGGGATGTACAATATTGGGGATATAAGACTGACATGCAACATCTACTGAGGAGAGTTCTTCTTCAGGAGTTTCTTCAAGCTCCTCTCCACCGCTTCGTCCAGTTCCTCCTCCAGCTCTTCCTTCTTGGACATGGCCAGCTTGGATTGGTAGTCGCGCACTATTTGGTCGATGTAAGGGGCGCTCTGGGTCCCGTGCAGCATCAGAGTCCACTCCTTGAGCACGCCCTGCTGCGGCCCGTCCCCGACGAAGCCCACCTCCATCACCCAAGTCCCCCGGGGGTCCTCGCCCCAGGTGTGCGTGGTCATGAAGGGCCACTTGTCGAAGCCCACCTTGGCGTCGTCGTCCCGGGACCTCCGGCTCAGCAGGATGGACTTGGTGCCCGTGGCGAGGTCATGTTGATGTTCAACGCCCCGCGCCGCGTGGCGTTGACGGTGATCACGGCCTGCACGTGCTCCAGGTAGCGGACAAAGTCACCCCTCCCTTCGCAAGCGTCGGCAGAGATCGTCAGGATCAACTTGTCTTCCGAAGAGATTCGCCCTGCGCGTGTGAGTAAAAGAAAGGCACGTTTAAGGAAAGGAAGACTCATGGATTCATACATTAGTGGGCGGCACAGTGGCGCTACTGCCTTACGGCGCCAGAGTCCCGGGTTCGATCCTGACTACGGGTGCTTGTCTGTACTCCGAGATCTTCGGTTTCATCCCACACTCCAAAGACGTACAGGTTTGTAGGTTAATTGGCTTGGTGTAAATGTAAAATTGTCCAAGTGTGTGTAGAATAAGTGCTAATGTGCGGGGATCGCTGGTCGGCGCGGACTCCGTGGTCCGAAGGACCTGTTTCCGCGCTGTATCTCTAAACTAAACTAAACCCATTTTCCCCCCCCAACTTTCAGGATATCCTAATGCGAGTGTGAAAATTAATTTAGTTTAGTTTAGAAAATAGACAATAGGTGCAGGAGTAGGCCATTCGGCCCTTCGAGCCAGCACCGCCATTCAATGTGATCATGGCTGATCATCCCCAATCAGTACCCCGTTCCTGCCTTCTCCCCATATCCCCTGACTCCGCTATCTTTAAGAGCCCTATCTAGCTCTCTCTTGAAAGCATCCAGAGAACCGGCCTCCACCGCCCTCTGAGGCAGAGGATTCCACAGACTCACCACTCTCTGTGAGAATCCTCTGCTCAGAGGGCGGTGGAGGCCGGTTTCTCTGGATGCTTTCAAGAGAGAGCTAGATAGGGCTCTTAAAGATAGCGGAGTCAGGGGATATGGGGAGAAGGCAGGAACGGGGGTACTGATTGGGGATGAACAGCCATGATCACATTGAATGGCGGTGCTGGCTCGAAGGGCCGAATGGCCTACTCCTGCACCTATTGTCTATTTTCTAAACTAAACTAAATTAATTTTCACACTCGCATTAGGATATCCTGAAAGTTGGGGGGGGAAAAATGGGTTTAGTTTAGTTTAGAGATACAGCGCGGAAACAGGTCCTTCGGACCACGGAGTCCGCGCCGACCAGCGATCCCCGCACATTAGCACTATTCTACACACACTTGGGGACAATTTTACATTTACACCAAGCCAATTAACCTACAAACCTGTACGTCTTTGGAGTGTGGGATGAAACCGAAGATCTCGGAGTACAGACAAGCACCCGTAGTCAGGATCGAACCCGGGACTCTGGCGCCGGAAGGCAGTAGCGCCACTGTGCCGCCCACTAATGTATGAATCCATGAGTCTTCCTTTCCTTAAACGTGCCTTTCTTTTACTCACACGCGCAGGGCGATCTCTTCGGAAGACAAGTTGATCCTGACGATCTCTGCCGACGCTTGCGAAGGGAGGGTGACTTTGTCCGCTACCTGGAGCACGTGCAGGCCGTGATCACCGTCAACGCCACGCGGCGCGGGGCGTTGAACATCAACATGACCTCGCCAACGGCACCAAGTCCATCCTGCTGAGCCGGAGGTCCCGGGACGACGACGCCAAGGTGGGCTTCGACAAGTGGCCCTTCATGACCACGCACACCTGGGGCGAGGACCCCCGGGGGACTTGGGTGATGGAGGTGGGCTTCGTCGGGGACGGGCCGCAGCAGGGCGTGCTCAAGGAGTGGACTCTGATGCTGCACGGACCCAGAGCGCCCCTTACATCGACCAAATAGTGGCGCGACTACCAATCCAAGCTGGCCATGTCCAAGAAGGAAGAGCTGGAGGAGGAACTGGACGAAGCGGTGGAGAGGAGCTTGAAGAAACTCCTGAAGAAGAACTCTCCTCAGTAGATGTTGCATGTCAGTCTTATATCCCCAATATTGTACATCCCAGCAGCTTTGTGGGCTTAAAACTACTGAGGTCAATGTTTCCTGTAGCAAACACATCACCAAGCTTTGTCGCAATCTTAAAAACCCATCTGTTGTGTATTGTCAGTAAATAATTAAATTTAAATGACAATTTTTTTACACGGATACTGTTAATTCCGCGAATTTTAACGTACAGTTTGTGACACCGTATAGGAAACTCGGTGTGTGAAATTTAAAGGTGAAATCTTACTAGCAACAGCGTGACAGGTTTTCTTTATATATTTTTTGTGGTAAATGTTTATATATATATATATATAAAAAAGTGTGTTTCCAATGGTTTGAGCATATTTCTTGTGGCTTACCCAAGTTGAAAGCATACTTTCTTGGCTGGAAGCTGAAGGCGGCACGGTGGCACAGCGGTAGAGTTGCTGCCTCACAGCGCCGGAGACCCGGGTTCGATCCCCACTACGGGTGCTGTTCTGTGAGCAAGTCAAGTCAAGTCAAGTCACTTTTATTTCTATAGCACATTTAAAAAACAACTCTCGTTGGCCAAAGTGCTTTACATTGGTGGAGGTACTAACGTTATACAACAGTGGTTCATAGATTAAATACAAACATCACTACATACATATAGCTCTCACTCAGAGGACGTCAAGAAAGGCTTGGGAGTAGAGATGAGTTTTAAGTCTCGACTTAAAGGAGTCGATAGAGGGGGCAGTTCTGATGGGAAGAGGGATGCTGTTCCACAGTCTAGGAGCTGCAACCGCAAAGGCTCGGTCGCCCCTGAGCTTATGCCTAGACCGCGGGATGTTCAGTAACCCCAAGTCGGCCGATCTGAGGGACCTGGAGGTGGAGTGGTGGGTAAGCAGACTTTTGATGTAGGTGGGGGCAAGCCCGTTAAGGGCTTTGTACGTTGTGGCAGTTTGTACGTTCTCCCTGTGACCGCGTGGGTTTTCTCCGGGTGCTCCGGTTTTCCTCCCACACTCCAAAAGCGTGGGCTGCTTTTGTTTGGTAAAAGTGTACATTGTCCCTGGTGGGTGTAGGATAGTGTTAGTGTGCAGGGATCGCTGGTCGGCGCGGACCCGGTGGGCCGAAGGGCCTGTTTCCGTGCTGTATCTCTAAACTAAACTTCGCTAAACTATATAAAAAATCCGAAAAGCTCTTTACACTCCGAGTGGATGAAATTTCATTCATAGCCAATTCAGTCAGTCATACAGCATGGAAACAGGCCCTTCGGCCCAACTCATCCATGCCGGCCAATATGCCCCATCTGCGCTAGTCCCATTTCCCCACATTTGCCCTTTTCTCTCTAAACTTTTCCCGTTCAATAAATCTGTCCAGGTGTCTTTTAAATGCTGTTCTAATCCCAACTAGCTCCTCAGGCAGCTCGTTCCATATACCCACCTCCCTCTGTGTGACAAAAGTTACCGCTTGGGTTTCTGTGAAATCTTTCCCTCTCACCTTAAACCTAGGTCGTCTGTTTCCTTTACTCTAGATAAAAGACTCTGTGCCTTCATGCTATCTGTTTTCCACATTATAATTTTACTCATTTCTATAAGGTCACGGTGGGGCAGCGGTAGAGTTGCTGCCTTACAACGAATGCAGCGCCGGAGACCCGGGTTCGATCCCGACTACGGGTGCTGTCTGTACGGAGTTTCCACGTTCTCCACGTGACCTGCGTGGGTTTTTCTCCGAGATCTTCGGTTTCCTCCCACACTCCAAAGACGTACAGGTTTGTAGGTTAATTGGCTTGGTAAATGTAAACATTGTCCCTAGTGGGTGTAGGATAGTGTTAATGTGCGGGGATCGCTGGTCGGCGCGGACCCGGTGGGCCGAAGGACCCGTTTCTGCGCTGTATCTTTAAACTAAACTAAGCTAAACTAATCATTCATCAGTCTGAAGAAGGGTCTCGACCCGAAACGTCACCTATTCCTTCACCCCATAGATGCTGCCTCACCCGCTGAGTTTCTCCAGCTTTTTTTTATCTACCTTCGATTTTTCCAGCATCTGCAGTTCTTTCTTAAACAATACTCAGACACCTGTTCTCCAAGGAATACATTCCCAATCTAACAAATCTCTCCCTATAGATCAGGCCCTCAAGTCCTGGGAACATCCTAGTAAATCTCTAGGGTAGACAAACGTGCTGGAGAAACTCAGCGGGTGCGGTGCATCTATGGAGCGAAGGAAATAGGCAACGTAAATATATTGTAAATCTCTTCTCTCTTTCCAGCTTTAATGATAACTTCCTACAGCAGAGCGACCAAAATTGAACAAAATATTTCACGTGTGGCCTCACCAGCGTCTTGTCGAATACCCCACATAATGATTGATTAGCCTACTTAGGAATAGTTCTAAATAAAAGCAATGGTGCATTTACAGATCATTCTTTCGTGGTCAAATTTGGCCCATATCTTAATTGGGAGTAGTTATTTTTTATTTGTACTCTATTTCAAGAAAATATAACTTGGAGCTGAGGGGTGATCTTATAGAGATGTGTAAAATCACGAGGGGAATAGATAGGGAGAATGCACAGGGATGGACTGAAAGTGCTGGAGAAACTCAAGTGGGTCAGGCAGCTTCTCTGGAGAAAATGGATGGGTGATGTTTTGGGTCGAGTCTTCTTCAGACTGAAAGTAGTAGGTGAGCCGGCAGGGGTGGGGGTAGGGGTGTGTGTGTGTGGGGGGGGGGGGGTGGAGGGTCAAGATGAGTAGACAGAGTCTCTCACAAATCCTTCCGCAAGGATTTCACCCAGAGAGTTGTGAATCTGTGGAATTCTCTGCCACAGAAGGCAGTGGAGGCCGATTCACTGGATGTTTTCAAGAGAGAGTTAGTAGAGCTCTAAGGGCTAAAGGAATCAAGGGATATGAGGAGAAAGCAGGAACGGGTATTGATTGTGGATGATCAGCCATGATCATATTGAATGGCGGTGCTGGCTCGAAGGGCCGAATGGCCTACTCCTGCACCTATTGTTTATGTTTCTATGGTTTAATCTCCTGCTGTCCTGGTGTTGACTTGCACCCTATACACCATTGACGACATGCCTTCCCTGCACGGCCAGTGTATCGTGTTTGCAGTGTTTACCTGTGAGAAGATGCATTGTAGACTCTCCTCAACCCAACCTCTGAGATGTTAACCAGAAAGGCAAGCAGGTACAAAGCTCCAGGTAGATTGTCCTCCAAGTCCCACACCATCCTGACCTGGGTATACATTGCAGAGGTTCACTTGCACCTCCTCCAACCTCATCTACTGTATCTGCGTGCTTCTACATATCTGCATAGTAGACCAAGCATAGACTTGATGATCATTTCGCTGAACACCCACGCTCGCAGTCCGCCTTGGCCAACATGATCTCCCGGCTGCCAAACACTTTAACTCTCCTTCCCATTCCCACACTGACCTTTCTGTCCCGGGCCTCCACCACTGCCAGATTGAGGCCCAGCGCAAATTGGAGGAACGGCACCTCATATTTCTCTTGGTAGACAAAAACGCTGGAGAAACTCAGCCGGTGAGGCAGCATCTATGGAGGCAGCATCTATGGAGACGCGAAACGTCACCTATTCCTTTGCTCCATAGATGCTGCCTCACCCGCTGAGTTTCTCCAGCATTTTTGTCTACCTTCGATTTTTCCAGCTTCTGCAGTTCTTTCTTAATCATGTATCTCTTGGGCAGCTTACACCCCAGCGATTTCTCTAACTTCAAGTAATTCTTGCACTCCTTTACCAGAACAAGCTGTATATTCTAAACTGTATGTTCACTTGCTGCTGTAATGTGCCTTTCTCTCTCGAAGACCCCTCTTTGAAGTAGTCAATGTTTTATGTGCAAAATGACAGAAAAGGCTTACATTGACATGATTTTCATGATCTCAGGAAACCTTGAGGTACTTCACAGCCTGTCGAGTTCCTTTGAAGTGTAGACACCTTTCAGTTTAGTTTCAAGATACAGAGTGGAACAGGCCCTTCGGCCCACCGGGTCCGTGCCGACCAGCGACACTAACACTATCCTACACATTATGGACAATTTACATTTGCACCAAGCCAATTAACCTACAAACCTGCACGCCTTTGGAGTGTGGGAGGGAACCGGAGCACCCGGAGAAAACCCACGCAGGTCACGGGGAGAACGTACAAACTCCATATGGACAGCACCCGTAGTCAGGATCGAACCTGGGTCTCTGGCGCTGTAAGGCAGTATCTCCACCGCTGCGCCACTGTGCCCCCCCCCGTAATGTAAGATGTAACACCTTTCCAATGTAGGGTGACTCAAAGCTGCTATTGAATGGCGTATGTCAGTAATGGAATTGAAAAACAAAAATGATGGAAAACACAGCAGGAAATACTCAGCGGGTCAGGCAGCATCCATGGAAAGATGACACAGATAGAGTCATAGTGGTAGAAACAGGGCCGTTTGGCCAACCTGCCCACACTGGCCAACATGTCCCAGCTACACTAGTCCCACCTGCCTGCGTTTGGTTCCATATCCCTCCAAACCTGTCCTATCCATGTACCGGTCTAACTGTTTCTTAAATGTTGGGATAGTCCCAGCCTCAACTATCTCCTCTGGCAGCTCGTTCCATACACCCACCACCGTTTGTGTGAAAAAGTTACCCTTCAGATTCCTATTAAAAAGTTACCCTTCAGATTCCTATTAAATCTTTTCCCCTTCACCTTGAACCTATGTCCTCTGGTCCTCGATTCCCCTACTCTGAGGAAAGAGACTCTGTGCATCTACCCGATCTATTCCTTTCATGATCTCATACACCGATCAGATGCTGCCTGATGAGTATTTTCCTGCATTTTTGTTTTTATTTTCATGTTTCCGGCAACTACAGAATTATCACTCTAATTAGTATTAGAGTGAAATAAGAGTATTCGCGGACCAGAGGGCACAGCCCCAGAATAAAAGGACGTACCTTAAGAAAGAGATGAGGAGGAATTTATTTAGTCAGAGGGTGATAAATGGGTGAGGAAAAACCTTTTCACCCAGAGAGTTGTGAATCTGTGGAATTCTCTGCCACAGAAGGCAGTGGAGGCCAATTCACTGGATGTTTTCAAGAGAGAGTTAGATTTAGCTCTCAGGGCAACGGAATCAAGGGATATGGGGAGAAGGCAGGAACGAGGTACTGATTGGGGGATGATCAGCCATGATCACATTGAATGGGCAGTGCTGGCTCGAAGGGCCGAATGGCCTACTCCTGCACCTTGTTTCTATGCATCCGTGGAATTCTTCGCCTCAGATGTCTGTTGAGGCCAAGTTAATTGATATTTTTAAGGTGGAGATGGCAGATTCTTGATTAGTACTAACCAAGAACCTATCAATCTCCACTTTAAAAACCCCCCAATGGTTTAGCCACCACTGCCCTATGTGTGGGAATAAATTCCACAGATTCACCACCCTCTGGCTAAAGAAATTCCTCCTCATTTCCATTCTAAAGTACACAAGGCTATGGCCTCTGGTTCTAGACTCTCCCATAACTGGAAACATCCTTTACAAATCCCTTCTATCTTGGCCCTCTCTGGTAGGTTCATTATTAAGGCTAGATTAACCACAATACCCATTAAAATGGTTTTTTGAAACTAGCATTTATAGAGCAACTTATGCTATTAAGCAATATATAGACAATAGACATTAGACAATAGGTGCAGGAGAAGGCCATTCGGCCCTTCGAGCCAGCATTGCCATTCAATGTGATCATGGCTGATCATCCCCAATCAGTACCCCGTTCCTGCCTTCTCCCCATATCCCCTGACTCCGCTATCTTTAAGAGCCCTATCCAGGCTCACTCTTGAACGCATCCAGAGATCCTGCCTCCACCGCCCTCTGAGGCAGAGAATTATGTAGCCGGTGCAAATAGTTTAACATATAACTGTCACATTAATGCAAGAAAATCAGCAATAATCCACTTTGCAAAATCAAACGGCGAATCATACAGAAACCAATAATGATGAAGACATAATTAGATTTAGTGATGGTGAGCAGTTAATATTTGTCAACACACAGATTGGTGCCATGGGATTTTTTATTTCCATCTGAGAAAAGTAGACCTGAACCTTAATAACTCGTTGGCAACTCCACTGTCAGCGTGCATCTCGATGCGATTGCATAAGAAAATGCAGCCTACAAGTGTAAACAAATGAACCCTCAGCAGTGTCGATCTGGAGAATAACTTTTTGTTTTAAAGCTCAGAGATAATTGAAAATATAATTCAACGTTTGCATTCACTGATTCCAGAGGGGGGGGAGATTGCAACCTTCACGTGTTTCGACGAATGCAATCAACCCGGCGTGCACAATCAAATAAGATCAAATAGAACAAGTTGTCCCACAACTTTAGGCTGTGCACGCCAGACACAAGAAGAAGAAGATTAATTCCAGAGCAGTAGTAATCTTAATTTGGAAGTTGTACAACTAAAATTATACATTCACGCAACGCAGAAATGGTGTGGCACGGAGGCGCAGCGGTGGAGTTGCTGCCTCACAGCGCCAGCGACCCAAGTTCGATCCCGACTACGAGTGCCGTCTGTATGGAGTTTGTACGTTCTCCCCGTGACCTGCGTGGGTTTTCTCCGAGATCTCCATTTTCAATCCCACACTCCAAAGACGTACAGGTTTGTAGGTTAATTGGCTTGGTAACATTGTAAATTGTGTGTGGAATAGTGTAAGTGTGCGGGCACGGTGGTCGGAGCGAATTCGGTGGGCCGAAGGGCCTGCTTCCACGCTGTATCTCTAACCAAAACTAAACTAAACTAAAACAGGCCTTTTGGCCCAACTTGGCTATGCTGACCAATATGCCCCATCTACGCTAATCCCTCCTGCCCGTGTTTGGCCCAATTGAGCCATTGATTGTCCACCTGATTTGAACTAATGCACATAAACGTAAATGGGACCACCAACAGTCAGTTATTCATTCATCATCGTTGAAAACATTAGCGACGCTGGTTTCCGACGGGAACGGTGACGGACGCACCACACATCTCTGTCCTCCAGTTCCTGCGGACTTCCGCCGCTGGAAGTATCATATTTTGGTGTGTGTGTGTGTTTTTATCATCGTTCCTTACAATACTAATGTACGACAGTGATCGCAACGTCTACTGGTGTGGATGGCCGTCGGCTCGCTGGAAGCTCGTCCGCTCTTTGACAGGTCTTGTGTTTGGTCCTGCGGGGGTCCACAGCACCCTCCTCACCTGGCAAAGCAGGTGGGGGGAGACGGTTTAGTCGCCGACTATCCGACCATGGAGCAGGTAGCACGGGGTTACATGGTACCCGTGGCGGGGGGGACTCCACCCGACCTGACCTGAAAGGTACCAAACAATTGGAAGAGGGAATCAACCGTGTAAGAGTTTCGACACCAACAGATCAGAAGTTATTGTGAGTGGACAAAAATGCTGGAGAAACTCAGCGGGTGAGGCAGCATCTATGGAGCGAAGGAAATAGGTGACGCTTCGGGTCGAGACCCTTCTTCAGACTGATGTGGGGGTGAGGGGGGGGGCGGGAAGAAGAAAGGTAGAGGCGGAGACACTGGGCTGTGGGAGAGCTGGGAAGGGGAGGGGAAAGTGAGAGAAAGTAAATTGGAGAAGCCAATGTTCATACCGCTGGGGTGTAAACTGCCCAAGCGAAATATGAGGTGCTGCTCTCCAATTTACAGTGGGACTCACTCTGGCCATGGGAGAGGCCCAGGACAGAAAGGTCGGATTCGGAATGGGAGGGGGAGTTAAAGAGAACTTATTGTGAAGTTATGAAAAGTATTTCATCAAAGACAACTTGAGCAGATAAACCTCAACCAATTTGATTTATTATATTTTGATTTACAAAACACATATATACTGATCACTGAAGATATTCAATCATATTTTCAATCGGGGCTTCTGCATCACGTAGTTAAACTTTCAAAAATTATTCTACCTTATTTTGCACACTTCACAAATAAGATTAAGTATAATTGTTCTTAAATATTCCCTGGAAAAATCCACATTTCTCCCATTAAAACCTTAAAATGGACTCCATTTATTTTAGAAACTAAGTGTTAATCTCGACATGAAATAAAGCTCTTAAGGGCCTGTCCCACTTTCCCGAGTTACTCACGAATTCTCCCGAGTTTTCCCCTTGATTCAAACTCGCAGAATGTTCGTAACGAGTCCCTAGGAGGTCGTAGGAGTTCGTAGATATATCGTAGCGGCTCGTTATGGCAGCCGTAGGTACTTGTGGCATCGGGTAAGTCGGACGTTTTTTCCAGCCCGACAAAAAATGTCCACGAGTAAAATAATGGTCGGGATGAAAGAAATTGCAACTTTTTACTCGCTAGGAGGGCATGGAAAATAGTCGTGGGAATTCGTAGACATTCTCGTAGGAGTTCGTGAACATAGTCGGGGAAGATCGTAGCAGTTCATAGATTACCACGATCTTGATTTTTTTTTTTAGGGCCTTTAAACTCGGCAGAGGTTTTTAATTAAGTCGTTAAAGTGGGTCAGGCCTTTAGGAGATATTTAACTGTGTAATCTTTACAGATTCTGTATATATATATTAATGTTTTTAAAGATATTCAATCAGCCATTTCCATCAATTGCACACACAAATTATTAATTGCTAATCTATTTGGTATTAACTTGATTTCTGAAGAACAACTTAAAATTCAATGTTACAAAAAATTTACAGTTTTTTCCTCTGAAAAGTAAAGCATTACATTTTTTTTGTCTGGTACAATTTTTAAAAAATATGTACTTTGTTGAACGGCAATAATTTAAATCTTTGCTTTCATATCTTGCTTTGTCTTTTCCACCGTGGTCTCAACAATCGTGGAAGTCTCTTCGTAACCTTGCAGTTTATTGTCCGTGAATGTCTCGACAGCCTCGATCATTTCGATCTTTCATAGAACTTGTACTTCGGTTCATTCAGGTGTCTGTCGTCCGACAAGGGTGGGTGGGAAGGCGCCATGAGCCTGTTTTGCTGCTCGCACGTCTTGTGTTCTTTGTGGTAGGCGGGGAGTTTGGAGCCCAGGTCGTCAGGGCCCCCTGGTCTGGGTTGGGCGCGGATGGGCCACTGATGGGTGTTGGCTTGTTGTCGGCCGGCTGCGGAGGTTCTGGCGCCGACGGCGGCGGGCTGGGAGCGGGGCGGGCGGCGAAATTGGAGGCTTCTTGGGTTCCCGGTTGGCGTCCGACTTGTTGTCATCTGGCTTCTTGTCCTCGGGCTTGTCCTTGTCCTCCTCGCCGTCGGAGTCGGGTCCGCTTTCCCCGTCGCCGTTGCCCCCGTTGTAACTCGGCGGCTCGGCCGGGTCTGGCTGGGGACGGAAATCCATGGGGCCGGGATGGTGTTGGTCGTCAAAGGTGACGATGACTTGGCTCCTTGCGGGACCAACGCACAGAAGAATGGATCCGTGTAGCTGGCTCCCCCGTGACCAGCACCTGGTGCCCTTTGTGTAGAACGCTGCCACAGGTACCTCTGGTCTCCGGTGTTTTTTCATCCTCTCTCTCACCATGTTGCACAACGCATCATAAACTCTACTTATCTGGGCTCCGTCCGGCACGTCATCCGAGCCGACATCCCACACTCCATCTCCTTCCTCTTTGTCTTCCTCGTTTCCATTCCGGACGTTGACTTCCGAATACTTTCCCGGGACTCCCACCTCCTCACCGGCATCTGAAGTCAGGACGTCTTTGCTTTTCACTCCTGTCCATGAAAAAGGCATTTGACTTCCGCTATAAGACACAGCCAAAGACAAACAGTAGACAATAGACAATCATGGCAGATCTACCCCCATTCTCCTGCCTTCTCCTCGTGGCCTTTGACACCATTGGTCAAGCAGCATTTGTGGAGGGAAATGGACAATAGACAATAGGTGCTGGAGTAGGCCATTCGGCCCTTTGAGCCAGCACCGCCATTTAATGTGATCATGGCTGATCATCCCCAATCAGTACCCCGTTCCTGCCTTCTCCCCATATCCCCTGACTCTGCTATTTTAAGAGCCTATCTAGCTCTCTCTTGAAAGCATCCAGAGAACCGGCCTCCACCACCCTCTGAGGCAGAAAATTCCACAGACTCACAACTCTCTGTGTGAAAATGTGTTTCCTCGTCTCCGTTCTAAATGGCTTACCCCCTTATTCTTAATATATCTACAAAGATAATATCGTGCTTTCCCTACAAATTGGTTGAATTCGATTGATTGAAAGATACAGCATGGAAACAGGCCCTTCGGCCCTTAGAGGGGGGCTCACCCCGATCACTCCCTCTTCTCCCCTCGCCCATCGGGCAAGAGGTACAGAAGTGTGAAAACGCACACTTCCTGATTCAGGGACTGTTTCATCCCAGCTGTTATCAGGCAACTGAACCATCCCATCACTGACTAGAGAGCAGCCCTGAGCTACCATCTACCTCATTGGAGACCCTCTAATCATTAATTGGACTTTACTGGACTTTATCTTGCACTAAACGTTATTCCCTTTAGCCTGTATCTGAGCGCTGTGGACGGCTCGATTGTAATCATGTATTGTCTTTCCACTGACTGGATAGCACGCAGTAAAAAAGCTTTTCACTGTACTTTGGAACACGGGACAATAAACTAAACTGACTGAACTAAACTGATCTTGGGATTAAAGGTAGATACTAAATGCTGGAGTTACTCAGCGGGACAGGCGGCATCTATGGAGAGAAGGAATGGGTGGACGTTTCAGGGACCCCCCCTGAAACATCACCCATTCCTTCTCTCCAGAGATGCTGCCTGTCCCGCTGAGTTAGTCTAGCATTTTGTGTCTGTCTTTGTTTTAAACCAGCATCTGCAGTTCCTTCCTACACAGTAATCCTTCCTACACAGTAGCAAAACAGAATTTCTCCTCATTGGCTCCAAATCAACACTCACTAAAATCAACAACCCCACTCTCACTATCGACGGCACCACTGTCTCCCCATCTCCTCAGGCACGCAACCTTGGCGTGATCCTTGACTCAACCCTCTCCCTTGAGCCTCACATCCGCCATGTTGTCAAAACATCATTTTTTCACCTCCGCAACATTGCAAAAATCAGATCCTCTCTCACACCCCCCGCTGCTGAAAGACTCATCCATGCCTTCATCTCCTCTCGACTGGACTACTGTAACTCTCTTCTTTTCGGAATCAATTCCAGCAACATCAACCGACTACAACTGGTCCAGAATGCAGCCGCCCGACTCATTACCCACACCAAATCCTGGCACCACATCACCCCAGTTCTCAAAGAACTTCACTGGCTTCCCATTTCCCACCGGATCACCTACAAAATCCTGGTCCTCACCTACAAAGCCCTCAACAACCTGGCCCCCCCTTATCTCACTGACCTCCTCTCCCCTACCAACCCTCACGGTCCCTGAGATCCACATCAGCTGGTCTCCTCTCCACTCCGAAATCAAACCTCTGCACTTTTGGAGGCAGAGCCTTCTCCAGGGCAGCTCCCAGGCTCAGGAATTCCCTCCCACAACCGGTCCGAAATTCTGAGTCCCTCACCATCTTCCAGTCCCGCCTCAAGACCCATCTCTTCACCTCTGCATACCCTTAGTCCATGTTCCCCTCCCCTCTGTCTTACTGCTCTATTTTGTTTTGTTTATTCCTGACTCTCAATTGTAAAGCGACTTTGAGTCCTGAAAAGCGCTATATAAATAAAATCTATTATTATTATTATTATTTATCTTGGCATCACGGACGACACAGACATTGTGGGCCGAAGGGCCTGCTCCTGTGCTGTTCTGGTCCGTGTTCCGTGTTCTCAGGAAAGTGAATACAAGTCTGTAGTCATTCAGGTGTTGGGTGAAGGGAACGTTTATCTGTTAACCAAGGGGGCAGCACGGTTTTGGATGAGGTTACGAAGTATAAACAAGAGTCCAGAACCAGGGGCCACAGTTTAGAATAAGGGGGATGTCACTTAGAACGGAGACGAGGAAACACTTTTTCCACACAGAGAGTGGTGAGTCTGTGGAATTCTCTGCCTCAGAGGGCAGTGGAGGCAGGTTCTCTGGATACTTTCAAGAGAGAGCTAGATAGGGCTCTTAAAGATAGCTGAGTCAGGGGATATGAGGAGAAGGCAGGAACGGGGTACTGATTGGGGATGATCAGCCATGATCACATTGAAAACTTAT
>CM075978.1:88210080-88225080 GCA_038087875.1 Malacoraja senta | reverse complement strand
CCTATCTTCGGTTTAAACCGGCATCTGCCGTTCTTTCCTACGCATCTGGCAGTTCTAATTGTGTTTCAATTGTAGAAATTGTCCCCACCTTCATCTGCAATGTAGACTATAGTCTTATAGACCACTGCAAGCAGCACAAATCTTGGTGCCGTCACTCAGATAGAAACATAGAAACATTGAAAATAGGTGCAGGAGGAGGCCGTTCGGCCCTTTGAGCCAGCACCGCCATTCATTGTGATCATGGCTGATCGTCCCCTATCAATAACCCGTGCCTGCCTTCTCCCCATATCCCTTGACTCCACCAGCCCCTAGAGCTCTATCTAACTCTCTCTTAACTCCATCCAGTGACTTGGCCTCCACTGCCCTCTGTGGCAGGGAATTCCACAAATTCACAACTCTCTGGGTGAAAACGTTTTTTTCTCACCTCAGTCTTACATGACCTCCCCTTTATTCTAAGACTGTGGCCCCTGGTTCTGGACTCGCCCAACATTGGGAACATTTTTCCTGCATCTAGCTTGCTCAATCTCGTGTGGCTATACGCCACTTGTCCCTCTAAGAAGTTGTACGCGGATCCTTTTATAAGTTTCTATAAGAAAGCCCCTCATCCTTCTAAACTCCAGTGAATACAAGCCTAGTCTTTTCAATCTTTCCTCATATGACAGTCCCGCCATCCCAGGGATCAATCTCGTGAACCTACGCTGCACTGCCTCAATTACAAGTATGTCCTTTCTCAAATTAGGAGACCAAAACTGTACACAATACTCCAGATGTGGTCTCACCAGGTGTGTGCGTTACTTTTGTCACCAACTTGACCACCGAGCTACTCCAGCTTTTTGTGTCTAAGTACAATGGCCACCTCGCTGGCTCTGTCTCCCTACGACTGCAAGATAGAAGGAACCTTTCGCTAACTGTGGAGCATTGGAAGGGTGAACGGTAATAATCCTTGGAGCCTACCGATAGTCGTCATCGGCCACAAATCGCTTGTAACGCTCCAGCTCGTCCTCCAGAGAGTGTTGGTACATCACGACCTGGTGACACTCGCTGGTGCACAGCTCCAAGCTCAACGCCGCCTCCTCCGTCTTTTTCCGCAGGTGGTCAATTTGCTCGTTGTACGACTGCACCTTGTCCATGTAATGTCCCTCCGCCGGCCCATCTTGCTCTGCAGCCTTCAGACGCAACGAAAGGAAAATTACTTATCGATACCATCTACGTTTTAGTTTAGATTAGGAATCAAGTAGTAGAGGATCATAGAGTGATACAGTGTGGAAACAATGGGTGACGTTTCGGGTCGAGACCCTTCTTCAGACTCAGTCTCGACCCAAAAACGTCACCCATTCCTTCGCTCCATAGATGCTGCCTCACCCCGCTGAGTTTCTCCAGCTTTTTGTCTACCTTCGATTTTTCCAGCATGTTCGTTCTGATTACACCGTTCCTGCCACTTATTCTGCACGGAATTGCGGGTTAAAACGATCCGAGCCCAGCCTAAAGACTTTCTCTTGCTATTACATTGAAAGAAAATCAAATAGAATATATGAAATATCGGCAGAGAACGAGCTCTCTGTTTAACCATTTCAGTGACTCCAGATTTAAAATGAAGTGTGCACACTGCCTTCAGGGTGGTTAACCATTTCTGAATGATTTATTTTTAATTTTTAATTTTTAATTTAAACTTTTTTTTGATTAGAAGTATTGTACAATGCAGTGATCTCAAACAAACATAAAATTATACATTACTTGTACCACTTCTTATTTTAAACTTTAATAAGAAAAAAGATAGAGAGAGTTAGCGAAGATAGTGAGTGAGTGAAAGAGTGAGTGGTCCAGGGAAACCCGTAGGGACCTCAACCACAAGAAAGAGGTAAACAGAAAACAAAAGAAAAAGAAATGAAAAAAAAGTACGATAAGACAAGATCAAAGGGATGTACCTACTTCGTATCTTTACACACCCCCTCACCAGGTCCTGAAACCGTTTATTTTCAACATTTTGTTGCACCCCTATGTTTGTAATAAGTCGACAAATGGAGACCAAATCTTTTGGAAATGGTCTGATTGTTAATCAACGTTTCGGGTCAAGACCCTTCGTCAGTCTGAAGAAGGGTCTCGACCCAAAATGTTGCCTTTTTCCTTCGCTCCGCAGATGCTGCCTCACCCCACCGAGTTTCTCCAGCATTTTGTCTACCTTCGATTTTTCCAGTTTTTTCTGCAGTTTTTTCTTAAACAGTGTGGAAACAGGCCCTTCGGCCCAACTCGCCCACACAGGCCAACAATGCCCCAGCTGCCCTAGTCCCACTTTCCTGCGCTTGGTCCATAACCATCCAAACCTGTCCTATCCATGTACCTGTCCAACTGGGATACTCAACTACCTCCTCTGGCAGCTTTTTCCATACACCTACCACCCTCTGTGTGAAAAGGTTACCCCTCGGATACCTATTAAATCTTTTCCCCTTCAGCTTAAACCTATGTCCTATGGTCCTCGATTCCCTTACTCTGGGTAAAAGACTCCGTGCATCTAATCTAGTAATGAGATCAATAGACAATAGGTGCAGGAGTAGGCCATTCGGCCCTTCGAGCCAGCACCGCCATTCAATGTGATCATGGCTGATCATCCCCAATCAGTACCCCGTTCCTGCCTTCTCCCCTTATCCCCTGACTCCGCCATCCTTAAGAGCCCCATCTAGCTCTCTCTTGAAAGCATCCAGAGAACCTGCCTCCACCGCCCTCTGTGGCAGAGAATTCCACACACTCACAACTCTCTGGGTGAAAAAGTTTTTCCTTATCTCCGTTCTAAATGGCTTACCCCTTATTCTTAAACTGTGGCCCCTGGTTCTGGACTCCCCCAACATTGGACTCCCCCAAGCCTATTAGCCCAAAAACCTGTACGTATTTGGAGTGTGGGAGGTAACCTGGAGCGCCCGGGGAAAACTCACGCAGGTCACGGGGAGAACATACAAACTATGTACGGACAGCAACCGTGGTCAGGATCGAACATGGGTCTATGGCGCTGCGAGGCAGCAACTCTACCGCTGCGCCACCGTGACGCCCACATATCATGTGTTGATACAACACAGCTCTTTACTGGGGAAGGTAATGTTGATGAATATTGACAGCTATGGCAGCTGAAGGAATTGGCCTGACCAGTTGTAGCAGTTATCTGCTCCAATGGTCTGTTCGTCTCACGACTGTGGGCGACCTATGATATCATCAACTTTTATATTGTCCACATCTCATTATAAATGTGGCAGAAACAAATTCTCCAGGGTGGTGGTGACAGAGTACAAAACAGTGGGAGGGTCTTGGACCAGAGGTCACAGCCTCAGAATTAAAGGACGTTCCTTTAGGAAGGAGATGATGAGGAATTCCTTCAGTCAGTGGGTGGTGAATCCGTGGAATTCATTGCCACAGACGGCTGTGGAGGCCAAGTCTGTGGATATTTTTAAGGCAGGGATAGATAGATTCTTGATTAGTACGGGTGTCAGGGGTTGTGGGGAGAAGGCAGCAGAATGGGGTTGAGAGGGAGAGATAGATCAGAGATAGACTTGATGGGCCAAATGGCCTATTCTGCTCTTATAACGTATGAACATGAACTAAATTTGATGTGCAGTCTCAACCCTAACTAATCTCTTTTCTGCTTTTTTTTTTTTTTTTTTTCCCTGCTTTTAACAAGGTTTTTTTTTATCATTGGACACAGAAGTCAGATTTTAAATAACGCTGCAGTGGTGACCTTTACACGATTATAAAATGAAATCCAGATGCCATTTAATGGCAGAGAATGCATTTCATCTTCATGTGTGGAACAAAAACAATATTGAAGAGTATTCTTTTCCTCTTTCATAATAAAATATATTGGAACGGACGGCCGAGAGGTTTGAACTAGTTCTGTGGAACATACATAATCATTACACTGATGTGAGAATGACATTGAGGTGCAGCGGTAGAGTTGTTGCCTCACAGCGCCTGAGACCCGGGTTCGATCCTGACCACTGGTGCTGCTGTCTGTACGGAGTTTGTACCTTCTCCCCGTGACAAATGTGTGTTTTCTCTGGGTGCTCCGGTTTCCTCCCACATTCCCAAGACGTGCGGGTTTGTAGATTAATTAGCCTCTGTGAGTTGCCCCCATGGTGTCGGATAGAGCTCGTGTACAGGGTCGGCGCGGACTCATCGGGTCAAAGGGTCTTTTTTCCCCACGGTGTATCTCGAAACTGAACTAAATTCTGCATACAGTTTAGACTTTAGAGATACAGCATGGAAACAGACCCTTCGGCCCATCGAGTCCATGCCGACCAGCAATCATCCCCTACACTAGCACTATTCTACACACACTAGGGCAATTTGCAATTTACACAAGCCAATTAACCTACACACCTGCGCGTCTTTGGAGTGTGGGAGGAAACCGGAGCACCCGGAGAAAACCCACACGGTCACAGGGAGGACGTACAAACTCCATACAGACAGCACCAGTAGTCAGATCGAACCCAGATCTCTGACGCTGTGAGGCAGCAACTCTAACTTATGGGTCCTCTTTGCTATTTGATGTCATATTTTTTTAGAAGTGCCAATGCAGAGGAGTAAATTGCAAGGTTAATTCCTGGGATGGCGGGACTGTGATAGGCTGAGAGAATGGAGCGGCTGGGCTTGTACACTCTGGAGTTTAGAAGGATGAGAGGTTATCTCATTGAAACATTTAAGATTGTTAAGGGTTTGGACACGCTAGAGGCAGGAAACATGTTCCCGATGTTGGGGGAGTCCAGAACCAGGGGCCACAGTTTAAGAATAAGGAGTAAGCCACTTAGAACGGAGACGAGGAAACACTTTTTCTCACAGAGAGTGGTGAGTCTGTGGAATTCTCTGCCTCAGAGGGCGGTGGAGGCCGGTTCTCTGGATGCTTTCAAGAGATAGCTAGATAGGGCTCTTAAAAATAGCGGAGTCAGGGGATATGGGGAGAAGGCAGGAACGGGATACTGATTGGGGACGATCAGCCATGATCACATTGAATGGCGGTGCTGGCTCGAAGGGCTGAATGGCCTATTCCTGCACCTATTGTCTATTGTCTATTATCTATTGTCTAAATCTTCCAAGACAAATAAAAATTTTAATCCACCAATATCAGGATTAATGGGTATTACTGTAAGTCCAAAATTACTTACACATTTACTGGCCGACACGCATCCACATTGAGACAAACAGCCGGGGAAGAATAATAAAAATAAATTAAATAGTAATAAAAGTCACCAGACTATATAGGATCATGTACTTGTGCCCAAGGTAGTTTAGCACCATCTAGTGCATGGTTCAAAAACACAGCTACATTGCACTTTATAACCAGAACTTGCCATCAAACAGCATTATTAATGCTATTAAAAGTTACCAAAGGTGCTTTGTTAGAGCGTTATCAAACACAGCCTATCGGGAGATATCAAGCATAGAGTTGCAAGACCAGTCAAAGAGATAGGTTTTAAGGAATGTCTTCAAAGGTTAAAGATGTGCAGGTTACGTTTGTTACACAGGGGGTGGTGGGTGCCTGGAAAGGGTGGGGGTGGAGGCTGATACGATAGTGGTGTTTAAGAGGCTTTTGGATAGGCACATGGACATGCAGGGATATAGTTCATTTACTTGAACTCTGTATCTTCCCCTCTTGGACCAGTGGACTATTGATGGTATATCTGTGCTGTTTGGATCGCTTACAAAATGACGTTGTTCTCTGTATCTCAGTACACGTGATAATAAATCCCAATATGCAGGGAGGTGAGATTTGTTTCTCGGCATTTTGTTGGTGAAGGCACTGTGTGTCGAAGGGCCTGTTCCATGTGCCTGAGCTGTTTGTGCTTACACCTCTGAACTAAGGGGTGGCTCAGAGGCGCACAGTTTCCTCCCACATTCCATAGACATAGAAACATAGAAACGTAGAAAATAGGTGCAGGAGGAGGCCATTCGGTCCTTCGAGCCAGCACCGCCATTCATTGTGATCATGGCTGATCGTCCCCTATCAATAACCCGTGCCTGCCTTCTCCCCATATCCCTTGACTCCACTAGCCCCTAGAGCTCTATCTAACTCTCTCTTAAATCCATCCAGTGACTTGGCCTCCACTGCCCTCTGTGGCAGGGAATTCCACAAATTCACATCTCTCTGGGTGAAAAGGTGTTTTCTCACCTCAGTCTTAAATGGCCTCCCCTTTATTCTAAGGCTGTGGCCCCTGGTTCTGGACTCGCCCAACATTGGGAACATTTTTCCTGCATCTAGCTTGTCCAGTCCTTTTATAATTTTATATGTTTCTATAAGATTCTCCCCTCATCCTTCTAAACTCCAGTGAATACAAGCCTAGTCTTTTCAATCTTTCCTCATATGACAGTCCCGCCATCCCAGGGATCAATCTCGTGAACCTACGCTGCACTGCCTCAATCACAAGGATGTCCTTCCTCAAATTAGGGGAACATGCCCCATCTACACTAGTCCCACCTGCCTGCGTTTGACCCATATCCCTCCAAACTTTTTCAAATCCAAACATTTCCCATCCACTGCTGAAAAATAGGGATAGACAGAAGATGGTAGATGTGCTCGGCATGTCAGGCAGCGCCTGAGCATGGAGCAACAGAGTTAAACTCCACTCTTCTTCCCACCCTGCTGCACCCCTCCCTGTACTCATCTGGTAGATGATCCATGAACGGGGACCATCTTCTCTGACAAGATCTCCACCCGAGAAGAAGATGGGCTACTCTGACAGGGGAGGGGATTCATAGAGTCTTACAGCACAGAAACAGGCCCTTCGGCCCAATTTGCCTGTGGGTGCTGAAGTTGGGGAATTCATTGCTGCAGATGGCAGTGGAATACCTAACAAGACATTAGGTATTTTTAAGGCAGAGATTGACAGGTTCTTGATTAGGAAGGACGTCAAAGGAGAGAAGGCAGGAGAATGGGTTTGAGAGGGATAAGTAGATCATCTATGGTGAATGGTGGAGTAGAGTTGATGGGCTGAATGGCCCAATTCTGCTCCAATGCCTTATGCTGAACAAGCCCCATCTACATTAGACCTACCTCCCACGTTTGCTCCTTATCCCTCCGAAACCTTTCCTATCCATGTAGACAATAGACAATAGGTTCAGGAGTAGACCATACGGCCCTTCGAGCCAGCACCGCCATTCAATATGATCATGGCAGATCATCCCCAATCAGTACCCCGTTCCTGCCTTCTCCCCATATCCCCTGACTCCGCTATCTTTAAGAGCCCTATCTAGCTCTCTCTTGAAAGTATCCAGAGAACCGGCCTCCACTGCCCTCTGAGGCAGAGAATTCCACAGACTCACAACTCTCTGTGAGAAAAAATGTTTCCTCATCTCCGTTCTAAATGGCTTATCCCTCATTCTTAAACTGTGGCCCCTGGTTCTGGAGTCCCTCAACATCGGGAACATGTTTTCTGCCTCTAGCGTGTCCAAACCCTTAATAATCTTATATGTTTCAATAAGGTTCCCTCTCATCCTTCTAAACTCCAGAGTGTACAAGCCCAGCCGCTCCATTCTCTCAGCATATGACAGTCACGCCATCCCGGGAATTAACCTTGTAAACCTACGCTGCACTCCCTCAATAGCAAATATGTCCTTCCTCGAATTAGGGGACCAAAACTGCACACAATACTCCAGGTGTGGTCTCACTAGGGACCTGTACAACTGCAGAAGGACCTTTTTAAAAAAAAAAAAAAATTTGAAAATATTTTTTATTGGAGATAATTACACAACCTATTAACATCATTAACAGTCTTACATTTTTGAATTGATAATATTGTCAATTATTATTACATTGTCTCCAATACCTTTTGCCTTTTTTGTTTTTTTAAACTAGATAGAACTAAAAAGATAGATGAAGTAATGAAAGAAAAGAGAGAGAAGAAAAGAGAGAGAAAGAAAGAAAGAAAAAAAAAAAAAAAAAAAAACAGAAAAGAAAAAGATAGTTAAAGAAGAATGGAAAAATGTATTAAAATAAAAAACTTCATTCGAGATATATTCGTACATTTCAGAGTATAGCATTTCATCCATTCTTTGGCCCGAGTGTTAGTCAGGTTCCTGTGCTGAACCATTCTGACCCTTTAAATAATCAATAAAGGGAGACCATGTTCCAACGAATAATTCCTGTTTGTCCAACAGGGAAAATCTGATTCTTTCCACGTTTAAGGTCTCCATCATTTCTATAATCCACATTTTGATTGTGGGGGTTATAGGGCCTTTCCAAAATTTTAGAATTAATTTTTTCCCCGTTATTATACTATAATCAATAAAGTTTCTTTGTGTTGTTGTAAACATTGGAGATTACGAATCGCAAGGTAACGAAGGCACAAAAGATAATTTCCATCCGTTCTGCGCAACGCTGCTTACCTCAGAGCTTGCCGGCGCCGGGTAGTCATTACTCGTGGGCGGGTGGACTTGTTTTAGGACATTCATGTAACTCTGAATCTCAGACAGATTCTGTGGAGAGAGAAGAGCGGAGAAATGGATGAGAACGTGAAACACACTTGGCCTGAAACAGTCTTAGAACTGAAATTTTGAATGATACCATATGATAAGACAGAAGTTTATTGATCCCAGGAGGGGATATTGATCTGCCAACAGTCACCAAAAACACAAAATACATGAAACATGAAATCAAAGTGACCAGTGGAAAGGATTGGGGATGTGCAAAGATTGGGGAGAAACATAGAAACCTAGAGGAATAGGTGCAGGTGTAGGCCATTCAGCCCTTCGAGCCAGCACTGCCATACAATATAATCATGGTTGATCAACTAAAATCAGTACCCCGTTCCTGCTTTCTCCCCATATCCCTTGATTCCGTTAGGCCGGAGAGCTAAATCTAACTCTCTCTTGAAAACATCCAGTGAATTGGCCTCCACTGTCTGCTGTGGCAAAGAATTCCACAGATTCACAACTCTCTGGGTGAAAAAGTCTTTCCTCATCTCAGTCCCAAATGGCCAACCCCTTATTCTTAAACTGTGACCCCTGGTTCTGGACTCCCCCTGATGTGGAGAGAGTAGTCAGTCTCAGTCTACCTCATGACAGAAGGGGGAGGAGTTGTTCAGTTTGATAGCCACAGGGAAGAAGGATCTCCTGTGGCGTTCTGTCCTGCATCTTGGTGGAACCAGTCTGTTGCTGAAGGTGCTCCTCAGGTTGACCAGTGTGCGTGAAGGGGGTGAGCTGCATTGTCCAGGATGCTCCACAGTTTGAGGAGCCTATGGTGTAGAAACATTGTGGACAATTCTTGCTATTGAGGAAGGTCATTCTTGCTATTGAGGGACTGCAGCATAGGTTTACAAGGTTAATTCCCAGGATGGCGGGACTGTCATATGCTGAGAGAATGGAGTGGCTGGGCTTGTACACTCTGGAGTTTAGAAGGATGAGAGGTTATCTTATTGAAACATATAGGATTGTTAAGGGTTTGGACACGCTAGAGGCAGGAAACATGTTCCCGATGTTGGGGGAGTCCAGAACCAGGGGCCACAGTTTAAGAATAAGGGGTAAGCCATATAGAACGGAGAAGAGGAAACACTTTTTCTCACAGAGAGTTGTGAGTCTGTGGAATTTTCGGTGGAGGCCGGTTCTCTGGATACTTTCAAGAGAGAGCTAGAAAAGGCTCTTAAAGATAGCGGAGTCAGGGGATATTGGGAGAAGGCAGGAACGGGGTACTGATTGGGGATGATCAGCCATGATCACATTGAATGGCGGGGCTGTCTTGAAGGGCCGAATGGCCTACTCCTGCACCTATTGTCTATTGACATTAATAAAATATGCATTTTCTCATTCTGGATCTTTATAAAAAAAAGAATCCTGTAGAATTTCAGGATCACGTTACTTCTCCAAACAAGAATGATATGTAATTCCATAAAAGCGTCAGAATTTAGAAGACATTCAAATATCATTTCAATTTTCAGCCCGTTTCAATTAGTGCCTTGTAACATTATTCCTTTCTAATCTAATATGGATTAGGAGTGATAAATTAGTTAGTGTTGAAGTTTACACCAGGCATATACTTACTCTCATTCCATCTGAAAATCAGTCCGAAGAAAGGGCCCGACCTGAAACGTCACCTATCCATGTTCTCCAGAAGCAAAGAACAGCAGATGCTGGTTTGTACCAAACGTAGACACAAAATGCTGGGGTAACACAGTAAGTCAGGCAGCATCTCTGGAGAACATCAAGAGGTGGACGTTTTGGGTCGGGACACTTCTGCGGACATTTTCTCTGGGATGTCAGGACTTTCATATGAAGAAAGACTGGATAGACTTGGCTTATACGCGCTAGAATTTAGGAGATTGAGAGGGGATCTTATAGAAACGTACAAAATTCTTATGGGGTTGGACAGGCTGGATGCAGGAAGATTGTTCCCGATGTTGGGGAAGTCCAGGACAAGGGGTCACAGCTTAAGGATAAGGGGGAAATCCTTTAAGACCGAGATGAGGAAAAACTTTTTCACACAGAGTGGTGAATCTCTGGAACTCTCTCCCACAGAAGGTAGTTGAGGCCAGTTCATTGGGTATATTTAAGAGGGAGTTAGATGTGGCCCTTGTGGCTAAAGGGATCAGGGGGTATGGAGAGAAGGCAGGTACGAGATACTGAGTTGGATGATCAGCCATGATCATATTGAATTGCGGTGCAGGCTCGAAGGGCCGAATGGCCTACTCCTGCACCTAATTTCTGTGTATCTATGTATCTATGTGCTCCGTTTACCTCCCACACTCCAAAGACGTACAGGCTTGTAGGTTGTGTAGGGAGGAACTGCAGATGCCGAAAATAGACACAAAATGCTGGAGTAACTCAGCGGGACGGGCAGCATCTCTGGATGGAAGGAATGGGTGACCATTCGGGTCGAGACCCTTCTTCAGACTGATATCAGGGGAGAGGGAGTGTAAGGTGTGAAAATAAGACAAATTGTCTTTGGTAAAATTGTCCCTAGTGTGTGCAGGACAGTGTTAGTTTACGGGGTGATCGCTGGTCGGTGCGGACTCGGAGGGCCAAAAGGCCTGTCTCTCTAAACTAAACTAAAGGTACGCTGGACAGGTGTGTTTGGGAGGGTTAGAACATCAGGCAATGAACAGCCAGCAGAGGTGAGTCTGTGGAATTCTCTGCCTCAGAGGGCGGTGGAGGCAGGTTCTCTGGATGCTTTCAAGAGAGAGCTAGATAGGGCTCTTAAAGATAGCGGAGTCAGGGGGTATGGAGAGAAGGCAGGAACGGGGTACTGATTGGGGATGATCAGCCATGATCACATTGAATGGCGGTGCTGGCTCGAAGGGCCGAATGGCCTACTCCAACACCTATTGTCTATTGTCTATTATCCAGGCACAATAATGGACAAACAAAGGACAAAGGACATTTATTGCCACATACACCAATTGGTGCAGTGAAATTTAAGTTACCAATAAGACGAATGGCCTCATTCTGTCTTGTTGTGTTGCTATTCTAGTGTTTATTTTGCGTAAGGATCAAGTGTCAACATCAATCCTTCATCACTCAGCTGCTCACAACTTACAAGAAGGTCCAACCGATTAATTATAAATTTCACAAGTGGGCTTAGGTCAAATGCTGGTTTTTGTTTTCTTATACATCTATCATAAAAGAAACAGCATAAATTCAGAATCAAGGGGACCCAGAGGCACACAGAGAAAATTGATAATCCTGTATATTCCACCGAGATCACAATGGAAAACTAGAACAGTACATTGAGGTAAAGATGTGTAGGAAGGAACTGCAGATGCTGCTTTATACCGAAGATGGACACGAAAGGCTGGAGTAACTCAGCGGGTCAGGCAGCATCTCTGGAGAGAAGGAATGGGTGACGTTTTGGGTCGAGACGCTTCTGGAAGATGCTGCCTGTCCCGTTGAGTTACTCCAGCATTTTGCGTCTATCTTTGAGGTAAAGATCTTTGGGGCATCATATCAGTGCCAACTCCACTGACCTGCACCCACTTAGCTCCATCCCTTCATTCACAGCCAAAATCTTCACTAATGATTTCTCTTTTAAGTATATGTCAATTACGCTTTTGAATGTGCATCCATCAACGTTCTCCAGAGATGCTGCCTGACCCGTTGAGTTACTCCAGCACTTTGTGTCCTCCATCATCTTATCAAGCAGGGTTTCGTGAAAACAAGAAACTGCAGATGCTGGTTTACCAAAGAAGACACAAAATGTTGGAGTAACTCAGCTTGTCAGGAGAAGTTGGATAGACAATGTTTTGAGTCAGGGCACTTCTTCAGACTATGTTGATTATCAACGTTCTCCAGAGATGCTGCTCGACCCGCTGAGTTACTCCAGCACTCTGTAAAATGTCACCTATCCATGTTCTCCACAGATGATGCCTGACCCGCTGAGTTACTCCAGCATTTTGTGTCTTCAGGGTATATATACTGTTTCTGAGACACAAGGAACTGCAGATGCAGCTTTTACAAAAAAAAGATACAAAGTGCCGTAGTAATGCAATGGGTCAAGCAGCATCTCTGAATAACATGGACTAAAGAAGGGTCCCGACCGGAAACGTCACCTGTCCATGTTCTCTAGAGATGCTGCCTGACCCACTGAGTTACTCCAGCACTCTGTGAAACGTCACCTGTCCATGTTCTCCAGAGATGCTGCCTGACCCGCTGAGTTACTCCAGCACTCTGTGAAACGTCACCTATCCATGTTCTCCACAGATGCTGCCTGACCCACTGAGTTACTCCAGCACTCTGTGAAACGTCACCTGTCCATGTTCTCCACAGATGCTGCCTGACCCGCTGAGTTACTCCAGCACACTGTGAAACGTCACCTATCCATGTTCTCCAGAGATGCTGCCTGACCCACTGAGTTACTCCAGCACTCTGTGTCTTTGAAATGTGTAGGAAGGAACTGCGGATGCTTGTTTAAACCGAAGATAGACACAAAATGCTGGAATAACTCAGGCAGCATCTCTGGAGAGAAGGAATGGGTGACGTTTCGGGTTGAGGCCCTTCTTCAGACTTAAATCTCCTTCTCACCTTCTTCCTAAAGGAACTTCCTTTAATTCTGAGGCTATCACCTCTAGTCCTAGACACTCCCTTGAGTGGAAACATCCTCTCCACACCCACTCTATCTAGGCCTTTCCCGTTATCTATAATCTCTCGCATCTAGGGAACAATCCCACTCTACCTACCGAGACTTGACTTCCTTCCTAAAATATTGTGCTAGAATTAGACCCAGTTCTCCAGCTACCGTGTAGCTAAGGGCATTAAATGTTCACACTATATTCTGCTTTCAAAATTCATTTATCCATTTATACTTGAGTTACAACCATGAACATACCTGGAAGACCAAGTTCCCAGATACTGTAGGAAGGAACTGTAGATGCTGGTTTCAACCGAAGCTTGACATTAAAAGCTGGAGTAACTCAGTGGGTCAGACAGCATCTCTTGAGAAAAGGAACAGGTAGCATTTCGGGGCGAGACCCTTCTTCAGACACTACTGACTACTGTCTGACTCGCTGAGTTCGTCTAGCAGTTTGCTGACCGATGACAATAGACATAGATACATAGATACATAGAAAATAGGTGCAGGAGTAGGCCATTCGGCCCTTCGAGCCTGCACCGCCATTCAATATGATCATGGCTGATCATCCAACTCAGTATCCCGTACCTGCCTTCTCTCTATACCCCCTGATCCCTTTAGCCACAAGGGCCACATCTAACTCCCTCTTAAATATAGCCAATGAACTGGCCTCAACTATCCTCTGTGGCAGAGAGTTCCAGAGATTCACCACTCTCTGTGTGAAAAAGTTTTTTCTCATCTCGGTCTTAAAGGATTTCCCCCTTATCCTTAAGCTGTGACCCCTTGTCCTGGACTTCCCCAACATCGGGAACAATCTTCCTGCATCTAGCCTGTCCAACCGCATAAGAATTTTGTACGTTTCTATAAGATCCCCTCTCAATCTCCTAAATTCTAGCGAGTATAAGCCAAGTCTATCCAGTCTTTCTTCATATGAAAGTCCTGACATCCCAGGAATCAGTCTGGTGAACCTTCTCTGCACTCCCTCTATGGCTATAATGTCCTTCCCCAGATTTGGAGACCAGCCATTTGGATGATCAGCCATGATCATATTGAATGGCGGTGCAGGCTCGAAGGGCCGAATGGCCTACTCCTGCACCTAATTTCTATGTTTCTATGTTTCTATGTAAAACTGTACGCAATAGACAATAGGTGCAGGAGTAGGCCATTCGGCCCTTCGAGCCAGCACTGCCATTCAATGTGATCATGGCTGATCATCCCCAATCAGTACCCCGTTCCTGCCTTCTCCCCATATCCCCTGACTCCGCTATTTTTAAGAGCCCTATCTAGCTCTCTCTTGAAAGCATCCAGAGAACCTGCCTCCACCGCCCTCTGAGGCAGAGAATTCCACATTGCTTCCCAATACCGGGTAGTGATTGAAAACAAGTGATTGTTGGAAGATTGATGTTGGGACATACCTTCATGTTTCTTTCTTTAGTGGTGTCGATGTCTTCCTGCAGGAATTGAGTACGAACCTGGAGCTCCAGATTCTTCAACAAGGCTTCGTTGGTATCCTGTGGAGAAATCAGATTTTTATTGACGTTTGCACAGACATGAAGGTTCATTCATGGCGGTGAGAAGCAGACCTCACATTGACCAAGTACAAGGACCAAGCTGCAGACTGCAATGACCAGGTTCAGGAATAGCTACTTCCCCACAGCCATCAGGCTATTCAACTTGGCTCGGACAAAAACTCTGAACTTTAATAGCCCATTATCAGTTTATTTGCACTTGATCAGTTTATTTATTCATGTGTGTATATATTTATACAATGGTATATGGACACACTGATCTGTTCTGTATTCATGCCTACTATGTTCTGTTGTGCTGAAGCAAAGCAAGAATTTCATTGTCCTATCAGGGACACATGACAATAAATTCTCTTGAATCTCTTGAATCTTGAATCTCTTGACGATAAAACTCAAACAGGATTAGGACAATATCAACACAGGAAGGGTGTTTCCAAAAAGCTC
>CM075978.1:88114529-88209880 GCA_038087875.1 Malacoraja senta | reverse complement strand
GAGAAAGATTCCCCCGATGTTGGGGAAGTCCAGAACAAGGGGTCACAGTTAAAGGATAAAAGGGGAAATCTTATAGGACTGAGATGAGAAAAACATTTTTTACACAGAGAGTGGAGAATCTGTGGAATTCTCTGCCACAGAGGGTAGTTGAGGCCAGTTCATTGGCTATATTTAAGAGGGAGTTAGATGTGGCCCTTGTGGCTAAAGGGATCAGGGGGTATGGAGAGAAAGCAGGTACAGGATACTGAGTTGGATGATCAGCCATGATCATATTGAATGGCGGTGCAGGCTCGAAGGGCCGAATGGCCTACTCCTGCACCTATTTTTTTATGTTTCTATGTTTCTATGAGAGGGGATCTCATTGAAACATATACGATGGTTAAGGGTTTGGACACGCTGGAGGCAGGAAACATGTTCCCGATGTTGGGGGAGTCCAGAACCAGGGGCCACAGTTTAAGAATAAGGGGTAAGCCATTTAGAATGGAGATGAGGAAACACTTTTTCTCACAGAGAGTTGTGAGTGTGTGGAATTCTCTGCCTCAGAGGGCGGTGGAGGCAGGTTCTTCTGGAGTGCTTTCAAGAGAGAGCTGGATAGGGCTTTTAAAGATAGCGGAGTCAGGGGATATGGGGAAAAAGGCAGGAACGGGGTACTGATTGGGGGATGATCAGCGATGATCATATTGAATGGCAGGGCTGGCTCGAAGGGCCGAATAGC
Source organism: Malacoraja senta (assembly GCA_038087875.1). Classification (NCBI taxonomy): domain Eukaryota; kingdom Metazoa; phylum Chordata; class Chondrichthyes; order Rajiformes; family Rajidae; genus Malacoraja; species Malacoraja senta. The sequence continues at coordinate 88,209,165 of CM075978.1, read as the reverse complement.
CTACTCCTGCACCTATTGTCTATTGTCTATTGTCTATTGACCCGCAAGAAATTCCAGCGAATTGTGGACACATCCCAGACCACCACACTAACCAACCTCCCTCCCATTGATGAGGGGGGGATCTTATAGAAACATATAAAAATTATAAAAAGGACTGGACAAGCTAGATGCAGGAAAAAATGTTCCCAATGTTGGACGAGTCCAGAACCAGGGGCCACAGTCTTAGAATAAAGGGGAGGTCATTTTAGGACTGAGGTGAGAAAAAACCTTTTTCACCCAGAGAGTTGTGAATTTATGGAATTCCCTGCCAGAGGGCAGTGGAGGCCAAGTCACTGGATGGATTTAAGAGAGAGTTAGATAGAGCTCTAGGGGCTAGTGGAGTCAAGGGATATGGGGAGAAGGCATGCACGGGTTATTGATTGGGGACGATCAGCCATGATCACAATGAATGGCGGTGCTGGCTCGAAGGAGCGAATGGCCTCCTCCTGCGCCTATTTTCTATGTTTCTATGTTTCTATGAGTCCATTTACACCTCACGCTGCCCTGGCCACTCCCTCTTCTCCCCTCTCACATCGGGCAAAAGGTACAGAAGTGTGAAAACGCACACCTCCAGATTCAGGGCCAGTTTCTTCCCAGCTGTTATCAGGCAACTGAACCATCCCACCACAACCAGAGAGCAGTGCTGAACTACTATCTACCTCATTGGTGACCCACGGACTATCCTTAATCGGACTTTGCTGGCTTTACCTTGCACTAAACGTCATTCCCTTATCATGTATCTGTACACTGTAAATGGATCAATTGTAATCTTGTTTTGTCTTTCTGCTGACTGGTTTGCACGCAACAAAAGCTTTTCACTGTATCTCTTCACAATAAACTAATTCCTTCGCTCCATAGATGCTGCCGCACCCGCTGAGTTTCTCCAGCAATTTTGTTCTACCTTCGATTTTCCAGCATCTGCAGTTCCTTCTTGAACATAAACTAAACTGAACTGATCTCTTGAGGACATGGATAGGAAACGTTTTCGAGTCAGGACCTTTCTTCAGGTTGATACATATCCTTTTGCGAATACTTGTTGAAGGCTTCCTTTCTACAACACTCCCCACCATTGACTCCATCTACACTTCACGCTGCCTCGGAAAAGCAGCCTTCTTCTCCCTGCTCCTATCTGGCAGTAGGTACAGAAGCTTGAAAGCGCACACCGCCAAACTCAGGAACAGCTTCTTCCCCTCTGTTATCAGGCTTCTGAACGATCCTTCCATAAGCTAGGGCACTGTCCGATTCACCTCTACCCCATTGCGGACATTGGACTTTGTCTCTGGAACTACAATGCTGAGAACTATATTCCGCACTCTGTATCTTCCCCTTTGCTCTACCTGTTGCACTGGGGTTTGGTTTAATTGTATTTGCGTATATTTATCAGTAGAAGTTGCGATCACTGTCGTACGTTGCATTGTAAGAAATGATGATAAAACACACACACACACACCAAAACCTATACTTCCAGCGGCGGAGGTCCGCAGGAACTGGAGAACAGAGATGTGTGGTGCGTCCGTCACCGTTCCCGTCGTAAACCAGCGCCACTGCGTCGCTAATGTTTTCAACGATGATGAATGAAATGAATGAATGTATATTATTATCTGATCTGATAACATGCGAAACAAAGCTTTACACTGTACATCGGTACACGTGACGATGATGAACCTAGACCTTCAGTATTAGTTGAGCCCTGGGACAAAATAAAGGAACATTGAATTCTCCAACTTTAGATACCCACTTCAAAACAACCCCCCCCCCTCCACTTTCAGCCCCATGAGCCTGCTCACTCCTCTCCCCTTCCCTCCCCTCTCCTGACCCCTGGCTGACCTTGCACCTATCTCTCTCCTCCCCTCCACCTCCACCTCCACCTCCACCCCTGCCCTAGGCTACACAACGCGCAGGTCATCAATCCTCTAGCTTCACAATTCACTTCTCGTTGAGTCTTTGGTCTCACATCTTGTGTGCGTTCGTCTCTGGCCTTTGTCCAATCATCTGCCTATCAACCCCTCCCTCTCGCCAGTCCGCTCTTCTAGCTTTCTTAAGGGCCTGTCCCACTTGGCGATTTTTTCGGCGACTGCCGGCGTCATTGACTGAACATTTCAAAATCCAGCGGCGACAAGAAAAACGTCGCGAAACAACGCGCGTCAATACGTCATCACACCGCATCACGCCGCGACTTTTTCGGTGAGCCGATACGTCAGTCAATGATGCCGACAGTCGCCGAAAAAAATCGCCAAGTTGGGACGGCCCCTTTACCCATTTCATCTCTCCAGAGATGCCGCCTGTCCCGCTGAGTTACTCCAGCATTTTGTGCCTATCTTCGGTTTAAACCAGAATCTGCAGTTCCTTCCTACATCATTTCTTTCCTTCCAGTTCAGTTCAGTTTAGTTTATTGTCACGTGGACCGAGGTACAGTGACAAGCTTTTTGTTGCGCGCTAACCAGTCAGCGGAAAGACAATACGTGATTACAATCATTGCATTTACAGTGTACAGATACACGACGAGGGATCCTCATCATGTAACGTTTCCAGCCCGACAATCAGTCTCAAGATGGGTCCCGTCCTGAAACATCACCTGTCCATGTTCTATAGACAATAGACAATAGGTGCAGGAGTAGACCATTCGGCCCTTCGACCAGCATCGCCATTCAATGTGATCATGGCTGATCATCCACAATTAGTATCCCGTTCTTCTATGGATGCTGCCTGACCCGTCGAGTTACTCCAGCACTTTGTGTCTTTTCTAAAAGAAAAAAAATATTGTACACACGCGGAACTGCAGATGCTGTTTTACAAAGACACAAAGTGCTGGAGTAAGTCAGCGGGTCAGGCAGCATTTCTGGAGAACATGTTTAGTTTACTTTAGTTTAGAGATAAAGCATAGAAACAGGTCCTTTGGCCCACCAAGTCCATGCCAACCTAATGTTCATCCGCACACCCGCTCTATGTTGGAACAAAGTACTGGAGTAACTTAGTAGGAAAAATAACTTTCTCCACAGATGCTGCCTGCCCCGCTGAGTTACTCCAGCACTCTGTGAAACGTCACCTATCCATGTTCTCCACAGATGCTGCCTGACCCGCTGAGTTACTCCAGCCACTCTGTGAAACGTCACCTTTCCATGTCCTCCACAGATGCTGCCTGACCCGCTGAGTTACTCCAGCACTTTGGGAAACGTCACCTATCCATGTTCTCCACAGATGCTGCCTGACCCGCTGAGTTACTCCAGCACTCTGTGAAACGTCACCTATCCATGTTCCGGCAGCATCTATGGAGCGAAGGAAATAGGCAACGTTTCGGCCCGAAACCCTTCCGGGTTTCGGCCCGAAACGTTGCCTATTTCCTTCAGGGTTTCGGCCCGAAAGGTTGCCCATTTCCTTCGCTCCACAGATGCTGCCTGACCCGCTGAGTTACTCCAGCACTCTGTGAAACGTCACCTATCCATGTTCTCCACAGATGCTGCCTGACCCGCTGAGTTACTCCAGCTTTATGTTATCCTAGTTTCGCATCCTATGCACCAGGAGCAATTTACAGAGGACATTAAATTTACGATGCGTGAGGAAACCGGTGCCAACCCAGCAGAGGCCCACGCGGTCACAGGGAGAACATGGAAACTCCACACAGGCAGCACCCAAGGTCAGGATCGAACCTGGGTCTCTGGTGCTGTGAGGCAGCAACTCCACCGCTGTCTGAGCACTGTGCCACCCGTGGATAGGTGACTTTTGGAATCGGGACCATTCTTCAGACTGATTGAAGTGAGGGTGGGGGGGGGGGGAGAGCTGGAAGAGGGGAGGGTGGCAAATTAAATCCTTGGTATGGCCTCCTATACATCGGCGAGACCAAGCGCAGCCGAGGCGATCGTTTCTCCGAACACCTCCGCTCAGTCTTCCGATTTCCAAACATTTTCAACTCCCCTTCCCATTCCCACACGGACCTTTCTGTCCTGGGCCTCCTCCATTGCCAGAGTGAGTCCCAGCGCAAATTGGAGAAACAGCACCTCATATTTCGCTTGGCCAGCTTACACCCCAGCGGTATGAACGTTGATTTCTCTCATTTCAAGTACCCTTGCATCTCTCTCTCTCTCTCTCTCTCTCCATCCCTCATGGTCATCCTGCTAGTTCCACTATTCACTTCCTTGTTTCCCCCACCTCTTCTCCAGCCAACAATGGGCCATTGTGGGCTCCACCCTTCCCTTGGTCATCTGTTGCCGGCCCTGATTTCTTCTGGCCGCCTCCCAAAGTGCTGGAGTAACTCTGCACGTCAGGCAACGTCTCTGGAGAACATAGATACATGACGCTTCAGGCTGGGACCCTTCAGCTTTCATGTCTGAGGAAGGTTCCTGAACCGACGCGACCCCAAAAAAGCTTTTCACCGTACCTCGGTAAACTGAACTGTACTGAAACGTCACCGATCCTTTTTCCCCAGAGGTGCTGCCTGAGCCAATGAGTTACTCCAGCACTTTGTGAATATCCTCTGTATAAACCAGCATCTGCAGTTTCTTCCTACATATCACCCATACATGGGCCGCGGAACTGGGGGGGCTGCAGCCCCCCCCACTTTTTTGGCTAGACATGTGTCAATGTCTCCGGCTTTGGACGAGGCGCTGCTGTGCTCTGCGCAACCTGGTCGTGGTTGTTGGAGAGCCGGGGCTGAGGGAGGGATGGAAGCAGAAGCAGCGGCGGGGGCAGATGCGGACGGGGAGCTGGGGCTGGCGAATGTTTGCCGGGCGGGCGAGTTGCTCGCTGCAGCTCCGGCCATGGAGCAGCCTCAGTGCAAGAGTCACAGGCCATCGGAAGCGTCGGAAGCTTTGCAACGCTGCCGTGTGAGCCTCTGCGCCGAATTCGCCCTGGTTACTGGCATGGACCAGGCTGCGGCTCGGTGCATCCTGGAGGACAACCAGTGGCTGCTGGAAGTAAGTACCAAGCACTGGGTAGAAACGGATGGAAGATAGTGGCCTTCAAATAGGGGTGGTTGGAGAAAGCATCCTGCTTGCCTGCTAGATTTTCACTTACTGTAACTGCAGGAAAAATGTTCCCAATGTTGGGGGAAGTCCAGAACCAGGGGTCACAGTTTAAGTAAAAGGGGTAGGCCATTTAGGACTGAGATGAGGACAAACTTTCTTCACCCAGAGAGTTGTGAATCTGTGGAATTCTCTGCCACAGAAGGCAGTGGAGGCCAATTCACTGGATGTTTTCAAGAGAGAGTTACATTTAGTTCTTGGGGCTAACGACATCAAGGGATTATGGGGGAAAAAACAGGAAAGGGGTACTAATTTTAGATGAACAGCCATGATCATATTGAATGGCAGTGCTGGCTCGAAGGGCCGAATGGCCTATTCCTGCACCTATTTTCCTATGTTTCTATGCTTGAGTATATGGCAATAAAACTCGATCACTTGATTTTGAAGCATTCATGCATGGTGGAGGTATAATGTAGTCATGTAGTGATACAATGTGAAAACAGGCCCTTCTGCGCAACTTGCCCACACCCACCAACATGTCCCAGCTACGCTACCTGCTTTTGGTCCATACTTCCAAACCTGTCCTATCCATCAGTGTAAAGCAGTGGTTCCAGGTGAGGCGGAGGTTCACCTGCATCTCCTCCAACCTCATCTATCGCATCCGCTGCTCTAGGTGACAGCTGCTCTACATCGGTGAGACCAGGCATAGGCTTGGCGATCGTTTCGCCGAACACCTCCGCTCGGTCCACATTTAACCAACCTGATCTCCCGGTGGCTCAGCACTTCAACTCCACCTCCCATTCCGAATCCGACCTTTCTGTCCTGGGCCTCCTCCATTGTCAGAGTGAGCAACACCGGAAACTGGGAGGAGCAGCGCCTCATATTCCGCTTGGGCAGTCTGCATCTTGGTGGCCTGAACATTGACTTCTCCAATTTCCGGTAGCCCTTGCTCTCCCTCAGCTCTCCCTCAGCCCTCTGGCTCCTCCTCTTCCTATCTTCTTCCCCTCCCCCCCCCCCCACCCTGCATCAGTCTGAAGAAGGGTTTCGGCCCGAAACGTTGCCTATTTCCTTCGCTCCATAGATGCTGCCTCACCCGCTGAGTTTCTCCAGCAATTTTGTCTACCTTCGATTCTCCAGCATCTGCAGTTTCTTCTTAAACATACTATCCATCAGTCTAACTGTTTCTTAAATGTTGGGATAGTCCCCAGCCTCAACTACCACCTCTGGCAGCTCGTTCCATACACCCACCACCCTTTGTGTAGAAAAAATTACCCCTCAGATTCCTATGAAATCTTTTCTCCTTCACCTTAAATCTGCCCTCTGGTCCTCAATCACCGACTCTGGCCAAGAGACTCAGTGCATTGAAATGTATATTTCTAATGCATTTTAGATTTCTCGAAAGTCTTACTTTTACAAAAGTAACGTTTCCACAAACAAATACCCCGTTATTAATGTCATGGTTTGATGATTCTAAATTCAAATCAAAATGAATTATACGTCAAAAAGAGAACGCATACTTTCAAAATACTCCGATTTTTTCCCCGAGCAAAACATAATTTGTATGACTTTACAAAATCAGGAAATGTTATGATTATTTCTTGTTCCTTTTTCCAACTACAAACTAAAAAAAATAGCACTTGAAATTATAACACATTTAAAAGTTTTTTTGTCAAATTTTCTGTACCGTGGAAGGCACAGGCATCAATCGGGGGGGGGGGGGGGGGGATATATCCTCCCACTTTTTGAGGTGCCAGGGTGGCCTGTATTATTATCCCCCAGTTTTTGGAGGACGAGCAATAACAAAAAAAATAATAATCTCTCATTACCTACATTACCTTAAAAATACTTCAAACAAAAAAACATTGAAATCATACTTCTAACATGATTTTAATACATCAAATTTCAAAAAGTCCCTACCCCCCCCTCCCACACCCTCCCCCCCACTCGGTTGCTCCACTCCCTCGCCGGGTACCCCCAAGGCCAGTGATCAGTGATCGCTCAGCCCCCCCACTTTCACAAACGCTCCGCGGCCCTGCCATCTACTAGTTCCGTCCTACACACCAGAGACAATTTACAGAGGGCCAATTAACCTACAAATGTGCACATCATTGGAGTGTGGGATGAAACCGGAGCACCCGGAGAAAACCCACGAGGTCACGGGGAGAAGGTACAAACTCCGTAAAGACAGCACCCGTGGTCAGGATCGAACCCGGGACTCTGGCGCTGCGAGGCAGCAACTCTACCGCTGCGCCACCCCCCCTGTATCAGCCAATCGTTACCTAGTGCGATAATCATCCAGGGCTCTCTGCGCCTCCTTCAGCTCCTGTTCCAGACTGTTCAGTTGGTTGTGAAGGTCCCAGATCCTCTGCTGGTTCTGCTGGATCTGTTCGGTGAAGACCTCCTCCAGCCCCGAGAGCTCTTTGACTTGCCGCAGACTCTCCAGCTGCCTCCCGAACGAGGTGGCGCTTTGGTCGAAGGTCCGGGTGCGGTTGACGTATCTGCTGAAGCGCACGTTGAACTCTTCCAGGCTTTGCAGGCTGGTCCGGTGTTGATGTCCTTGCCACGCCAGGCCCTGAACACGCCCGGCTTCTCGTCTCTCGTCCGCTCCACCTCCCGGAAGGCAAACGATTCGGCCATTGTCGAAGGGCAAGGTCGTCTCTCGCTAGTCTCCACTCTGTGGATCAGAGTGGGTGCATTGGGAAGCCCTCTCCGCTGCAAGGCGCCAAACAGTGTTTCAAGGGCCAGCGTACACCTCTCCACTGGAATAAATACATTTCCAGGCAGTGCCGAGCTCCAGGGCGCACGTGCTTGTCTGCCTTTGTCCAGCCTTCCAGCCCTTTTCCCACTGCATTGTCAATGAGTTAATTATGGATGGATGGAGCGTTTCAGTGCTCACGTGGATTAAGAAAGTGCCTCCACAAAACACACAGAAAATTCCACAGGCATACACAGTCAGCTCATCTGCTTCAAACTTGCAAACTACGCCCAAATTATTTGTTTACAATGACCGCCACAATGTGTTGCTCAGCACTTTGCAGAATTGCAGTAAACACTGAATAAGCATAACGAGTGGAGTGCAATGTCAACATAGAGTTTGGTTTAGAAATACAGCGATCCCACACATTATAGGCAATAGACAATAGACAACAGGTGCAGGAGTACGCCATTCGTCCCTTCGAGCTAGCACCACCATTCAATATGATCGTGGCTGATCATCCACAATCAGTACCCCGTTCCTGCCTCTCCCCATATCCCCTGACTCCGATAGCCCTAAGAGCTCTATCTAGCTCTCTCTTGAAAGTTTTTTACTACTGTCCTACACACACATTAGGGACAATTTAAATTAATACCAAGCCAATTAACCTACAAACCTGCACGTCTTTGGAGTGTGGGAGGAAGCCGAAGATCTCGGAGAAAACCCACTCAGGTCACGGGGAGAACGTGCAAACTCCCGACAGACAGCACCCATAGTCGGGATCAAACCCTCGTCTCTGGCGCTGTGAGGCAGCAACTCTACCGCTGCGCCATCGTGCCGCCCTTTGGTGGTGGGTGAGAAGAGAATAAGGGTTCACAGTTTAAGAATAAGGGGTCGGCCATTTAGAACGGAGATGAGGAAACCAATTTTCACCCAGAGAGTTGTGAATCTGTGGAATTCTCTGCCTCAGAAGGCAGAGGAGGCCAAATCCCTGGATACTTTCAAGAGAGAGTTGCTCTTAAAGATAGCGGAGTGAAGGGATTTGTGGAGAAGGCAGGAACGGGTTACTGATTGTGGATGATCAGCCATGATCACATTGAATGGCGGTGCTGGCTGGAAGGCCAAATGGCCTACTCCTGCACCTATTGTAAAGTAAAGTAAGCATGCAGGTACAGCAGGCAGTGAAGAAAGCGAATGGCATGTTGGCCTTTATAACAAGAGGAATCGAATATAGCCCTAATGAGACCACACCTGGAGTATTTGTGTGCAGTTTTGGTCCCGTCATTTGAGGAAGGACATTCTTGCTATTGAGGGAGTGCAGCGTAGGTTTACAAGGTTAATTCCCGGGATGGCGGGACTGTCATATGCTGAGTGAATGGAGCAGCTGGGCTTGTACATTCTGGAGTTTAGAAGGATGAGAGGTTATCTCATTGAAACACATATGATTGTTAAGGGTTTGGACACTTTTCAAGAAAGGAGCGAGAGAGAAAACGGGGAATTATGGACCAGTTAGCCTGACTTCGGTGGTGGGAAAGATGCTGGAGTCAATTATTAAAGAGGTATTAATGGGGCATTTGGATAGCAGTAAAAGGATTAGTCCAAGTCAACATGGATTTATGAAAGGGAAATCGTGCTTGACTAATCTTCTGGAATTTTTTGAGGATGTGACAAGTAAAATGGATGAAGGGGTGCCAGTGGATGTAGTGTATCTAGACTTTCAGTAAGCCTTTGATAAGGTCCCGCACGGGAGACTGGTGACTAAAATTAGAGCACATGGTATTGGGGTTAGGGTGTTGACATGGATAGAAAATTGGTTGGCAGACCGGAAGCAAAGAGTAGGAGTGAGCGGGTCCTTTTCAGAATGGCAGGCAGTGGCGAGTGGAGTGCCGCAAGGCTCGGTGTTGGGGCCGCAACTGTTTACCATGTATATTAATGATTTGGAAGAGGGAATTAGGAGCAACACTAGCAAGTTTGCAGATGACACAAAGCTGGGTGGCAGTGTGAACTGTGAAGAGGATGTTAGGAGGTTGCAGGGTGACCTGGACAGGTTGAGTGAGTGGGCAGATGCGTGGCAGATGCAGTATAATATAGATAAATGTGAGGTGATCCACTTTGGCGGCAAAAACAAGGGGGCAGATTATTATCTCAATGGGGTTAGGTTAGGTAAGGGGGAGGTACAGCGAGACCTGGGTGTCCTTGTACACCGGTCACTGAAAGTTGGTGTGCAGGTACAGTAGGCAGTGAAGAAAGCTAATGGAATGTTGGCCTTCATAACAAGAGGATTTCAGTATAGGAGTAAAGAGGTTCTTCTGCAGTTGTATAGGGCTCTGGTGAGACCACATCTGGGAGTATTGTGTACAGTTTTGGTCTCCTAATTTGAGGAAGGACATCCTTGTGATTGAGGCAGTGCAGCGTAGGTTCACGAGATTGATCCCTGGGATGGCGGGACTGTCATATGAGGAAAGATTGAAAAGACTAGGCTTGTATTCACTGGAGTTTAGAAGGATGAGGGGGAATCTTATAGAAACATATAAAATTAGAAAAGGACTGGACAAGCTAGATGCAGGAAAAATGTTCCCAATGTTGGGCGAGTCCAGAACCAGGGGCCACAGTCTTAGAATAAAGGGGAGGTCATTTAAGACTGGGGTGAGAAAAAACTTTTTTTCTCCCAGAGAGTTGTGAATTAATGGAATTCCCTGCCACAGAGGGCAGTGGAGGCCAAGTCACTGGATGGATTTAAGAGAGAGTTAGATAGAGCTCTAGGGGCTAGTGGAGTCAAGGGATATGGGGAGAAGGCAGGCACGGGTTATTGATAGGGGACGATCAGCCATGATCACAATGAATGGCGGTGCTCTGGATGCTTTCGAGAGAGAGCTAGATAGGGCTCTTAAAGATAGCGGAGTCAGGGGATATGGGGAGAAGGCAGGAACGGGGTTCTGATTGGGGATGATCAGCCATGATCATATTGAATGGCGGTGCTGGCTCGAAGGGTCGAATGGCCTACTCCTGCACGTATTGTCTATTGTCTATTGTCTAAAGGGAATAATATTTAGCACAAGTTAAAGTCCAGCAAAGTCGGATTAATGATAGTTGCAAGGTCTCCAATCCTGACCTCTAGATTCTGCATGATGCTGCCTGAGGTATATTCACTCACTTTAACCATAGTTTCTCCATTGCCATCATTGTTAGTGTTGTCCATCAGTACCTCTGTCCTCACCCCCTCCTATCCCAGCTAGGGCAAGGAGGTGACTGCCTTTGACGTAGTCTTTCAATGCACCAACGTTTGAAATTTCCGTCTCCAAAATTCTACCAGCAGAGAAATCTTCTCCTCCATCCGCTTTCAGCATTGCAAATGGCCTGTTCCTTCATTAACTCCTTGATCCACTCTCCCACGTCCACCAACACCTTTAGGAAGGAGATGAGGAGGAATTTCTATCACCAGAGGGTGGTGAATCTGTGGAATTCTTTGCCACAGAAGGCTGTGGAGGCCAAATCAGTGGATATTTTTAAAGCAGAGATAGATGGATTCTTGATTAATACGGGTGTCAGGGGTTTATGGGGAGAAGGCAGGTAAATGGGGTTGAGAGGGAGAGGTAGATCAGCCATGATTGGATGACGGAGTAGACTCGATGGGCCGAATGGCCGCATTCTACTATGACTTATGAACTTATGAATCTATGATTTCTCATTCTCTGACGGCACGATGGCGCAGCGGTAGAGTTAACGCCTCACTGCGCCAGGCACCCGTGTTCAATCCTGACTACGGGCGCTGTCTGTACGGAGTTTGTACGTTCTCCCCGCGACCTGAGTGGGTTTTCTCCGGGATCTCTGGTTTCCTCCCACACTCTAAAGGCGTACAGGTTTGTAGGTTAATTGGCCTGATATAATTGTGAATTGTCCCTAGCGTGTGTAGGATGGTGTTAGTGTGCGGCAATCACAGACTCGGTGGGCCGAATGGCCTGTTTCCACGCTGTCTCTCTCAACTAAACTAAACTAAACTAAATGATACAATACGATATGATACGATAGAACTTTATTTATCCCAGGAGGGAAGTTGGTCTGCATGAAACATGAAACTAAAGTGACGAATGGAAAGTCCAGGATTGGGGATGTGCAAAGATTGGGGAGGGGAGGGGAGGTGGGGGGGGGGGGGCTGAGGGGGAAGGAGAGTCAGTCTACCCCACGACAGAAGGGGGAGGAGTTGTACAGATTGATAGCTTCAGGGAAGAAGGATCTCCTGTGGCGTTCTGTGCTGCATCTTGGTGGAACCAGTCTATTGCTGAAGGTGCTCCTCAGGTTGACCAGTGTGTCACGGAGGGGGTGAGCTGCAAACTAAACTGACTCTGCCAACACTACTGCCAACATCTTCCATTGTAAAAACCAACATGGACATAAAAACATAGAAACATAGAAAATAGGTGCAGAAGTAGGCCATTCGGCCCTTCGAGCCAGCACCGCCATTTAATGTGATCATGGTTGATCATGGCTGAATCAGTATCCCGTTCCGGCTTTTACCCCATATCCCTTGATTCCGCTAGCCCTAAGAGCTACATCTAATGGGCCTGTCACACTTAGGGGACTCTTTAGGCGACTGCCAGGGACTAATTTTAATGGAATTCACCTACGACAACTGGCGACAACCTACGACAACACCACAGCAAAAATTGTCGCCACTGTCGCCGAAACAATTTTCAACGTGTTGAAAATATTATGGTAGTCGCCTAAAAAAATGGCCTAAGTGGGACAGGTCCATAATAGACAATAGACAATAGACAATAGACAATAGGTGCAGGAGTAGGCCATTCGGCCCTTCGAGCCAACACCGCCATTCAATGTGATCATGGCTGATCATCCCCAATCAGTACCCCGTTCCTGCCTTCTCCCCATATCCCTTGACCGCTATTTTTAAGAGCTCTATCTAGCTCTCTCTTGAAAGTATCCAGAGAACCGGCCTCCACCGCCTTCTGAGGCAGAGAATTCCACAGACTCACCACTCTCTGTGAGAAAAAGTGTCTCGGTTCTAAATGGCTTACTCCTTATTCTTAAACTGTGGCCCCTGATTCTGGACTCCCCCAACATCGGGAACATGTTTCCTGCCTCTAGAGTGTCCAAGCCCTTAACAATCTTATATGTTTCAATGAGATTGCCTCTCATCCTTCTAAACTCCAGAGTGTACAAGCCCAGCTGCTCCATTCTCTCAGCATATGACAGTCCCGCCATCCCGGGAATTAACTCTCAGACTCAATGAAATCAATGGCATTTGTACATGTCAAGTGTCATATTAGCTGCTAAATAAATTTGAAGCGTCATTAAAGTGTGACTCTGCAAGCAGATTCATAGTTACTAACACCGGACGTCTCAGAGAGTAAACTCCAATTATTGTATTAGTGGATTGTAAATACAATAGAGCAAAATTGGTGTTTAATGATTGAAAATATCCGATGGAGTTGATTAAGTTTCGCCTGTCACCTTCAATAAGCCCTGAAATCACAATAAGTATTTAGGAGACGATTGAAGATGATTCAAATGGCTCAAAATTTGCATATTAGTATCAACATAAATCTGAAATTGTTTCTAATGGTGTCTGTCACAATAAAATGTGTTTTCACGAGAGTAGATGGCAGTTTTAGTTTCAAGATACAGAGCAGAAACTGGCCCTTTGGCCCATCCAGTCCGCGCCGACCAGCGATCCCCGCACATTAACACTATCCTACACACACTAGGGACAATTTATATTTACACCAAGCCAATTAACCTACAAACCTGCACGTCTTTGGAGTGTGGGAGGAAACCAAAGATCTCGGAGAAAACCCACGCGGATCACGGGGAGAACGAACAAACTCCGTACAGGCAGCACCCGTAGTCGGGATCGAACCCGGGTCTCCGGCGCAGTGAGGCAGCAACTCTACCGCTGTGCCACCGTTAGTATGAAGCACAGTATTTTGGCATGTCATTGAGAGTATTGATGCGTCCAGACCTTGATTGGTACGGGGGTCAGGGGTTATGGGGAGAAGGCAGGAGAATGGGGTTGAGAGGGAAAGATAGATCAGCCATGATTGAATGGCAGAGTAGACTTGACAGGCCGAATGGCCTCATTCTGCTCCTATCGCTTATGTTGACCTGAGGAATCCATGCTCCATAAGCGACTTTGAGTCCTGAAAAGCGCTATATAAATAAAATCTATTATTATTATTATTATCTCTAAACTAAAGGCACCAAGTCAATGGACAATGGTCAATGGTATAAATGCGCAGTGGAATTCTTTTTTTCGGTAAAGTATTGCCATATACCTAAGCCCAATCCCCGACTAGCAGAGTCCACTGAGACTGCATGGAAGAGTCGGCAGGTTTTGGTGATATCTTCATGGCCCAGTTTCTGCGCTGTACCTCTAAACCAAATGAAAAGAGAATAGGTGGAGCAAAGGGGAGTGTACGAGCAATGCTGGAATGTGGGGAACATACTGGACAGGTGACGGAGGAACTCCCTGGGTCAGGCAACATCTGTGAAGGGTAATGGTGAGAGGACATCTTGGGTAGTTGTAGATTAACCCTTATCAATCCATGCCATTTATAATCTCCACTACATATATATGTGCATGCCACCCTTTACATGGTATCACGGTACTACACAGCTTTACACTAGCAAGGTCAGCCGGCTCTCACACAAGCCACGCCGAGCTGGAAGTGAATGGCTGGCAGTTTAAATGTTCCTGATTGCTTATGGAATAAAGACTGATCTTGCACTATGTGTGTTGTTGTGGATCCTTCATCAATCGTCCATTTTCCTCCTCATATTTCCTCCGCAAGGTTAATTCCCGGGATGGCAGGACTGTCATATGCTGAGAGAATGGAGCAGCTGGGCTTTGTACACTCTGGAGTTTAGAAGGATGAGAGGGCATCTCATTGAAACATATAAGGTTATTAAGGGCTTGGACACACTAGAGGGCAGGAAACATGCTCCCGATGTTGGGGGAGTCCAGAACCAGGGGCCACAGTTTAAGAATAAGGAGTAAGCCATTTAGAATGGAGACGAGGAAACACCTTTTCTCACAGAGAGTTGTGAGTCTGTGGAATTCTCTGCCTCAGAGGGCGGTGGAGGCCGGTTCTCTGGATACTTTCAAGAGAGAGCTAGATGGGGCTCTTGAAGATAGCGGAGTCAGGGGATATGGGGAGAAGGCAGGAACGGGGTACTGACTGGGGATGATCAGCCATGATCACATTGAATGGCGGTGCTGGCTCGAAGGGCCAAATGGCCTACTCCTGCACCTATTGTCTATTGTCTATATGCTGCCTGACCTGCTGAGTACATCCAGTAGATCCCCTATTTATGAATCAATTATATTGCTTTGCTAAATGCATACTCACTGTGATTTCTGGAGCCTACAAACTGTCAACTCCCAACAAAAATCATTCTGATTGTAATATCCCACCGAAGGGCCAGATATGGGGTGGCACGGTGGCGCAGCGGTAGTGTTGCCGCCTTACAGCGCTTACAGCCCCGGAGCCCAGGGTTCGATCCCAACTACGGATGCTGCTGTACAGAGTTTGCACGTTCTCCCCGCGACCTGCGTGGGTTTTCTCCAGGTGCTCCGGGTTCCTCCCACACTCCAAAGAGGCGCAGGTTTGTAGGTCAATTGGCTTGGAATAATTGTAAATTGTCCCTCGTGTGTGCAGGATGGTGTTAGTGTGCGGGGATCACTGGTCGGCGCGGACTCGGTGGGCCGAAGGTCCAATTTCCACGCTGTATCTCTCAATTAAATCTAAACTAGTTTGTAATTAATCACACGGTTCAGGCCTTCCACGGGAGATCTTTGCAGAAAAACTGAAGGATGGTAAAGATAATGAAACATAGTGTCGAGCACTTTGAATTAAAAAGGCGGTGAGGAGGAACTTCTTTAGTCAGAGGGTAGTTAATCTGTGGAACTCATTGCCACAGAGGGCTGTGGAGGCCAAGTCAGTGGATGTTTTAAAGGCAGAGATGGACAAATTCTTGATTAGAACGGGTGTCAAGGGTTATGGGGAGAAGGCAGGAAAATGGGATTAGGAGGCAGAGATCAGCCATAGACTCGATGGGCCGAATGGTCTAATTCTACTCCTATAACTTGTGAACTTGTGAACTGGTAAAACACGAAAACTGAAATTAAACAAAGAGAGGGGAGGTTTTCTCTGTGCAGCATGTTGCCAGCAGAACACTAGAGGGCAGCATAGCAGCAGACTGCTGGATCTGGGCGATCTGATCAGATGTATCATAGTTAGACGCAAAATGCTGGAGTAACTCAGCGGGACAGGCAGCATCTCTGGAGAGAAGGAACGGGTGACATTTCGGGTCGAGAGCCTCCTTCAGACTGGCTTACCGGCTCGGGCAGCTTGCAGCCCAGGGGTATGAATTTTGATTTTTCTAACTTCAAGTAACTCCTACATTCCCTCTCTCTCTCTATCCCTCCCCCACCCAAGTCACACCAGCTTCTCGTTCTCACCCAACAAACAGCTAACAACGGCCTGTTTCCTTTATCATCATTTCTTTTTTGCATATTATTTATTCATTGTTCTTTTTTTCTCACCATGTCTCTCGTTTTCCTTGTCCCTAACCAGGTCTGAAGAAGGGTCTCGACCCGAAAAGTCACCCATTCCTTCTCCCCAGAGATGCTGCCTGTCCCGCTGAGTTACTCCAGCATTCTGGGCAGTTCCTTCCTACACGTAATCAAAGACTTGTCCCATCCCGGTCATTCCTTCTTCTCCCCGTTCCCATCCGGCAGAAGGTACAGAAGCTTGAAAACGCGAGCCACCAGACTCAGGAACAGCTTCCACGGGAGTTCTTTGCAGAAAAACTGAAGCATGGTAAAGATAATGAAACATAGTGTCGAGCACTTTGAATTAAAAAGGCGGGACTGTCATATGCTGAGAGAATGGAGCAGCTGGGCTTGTACACTCTGGAGTTTAGAAGGATGAGAGGGGAACGCTGATCATCCCCAATCAGTACCCTGTTCCTCAGGAACAGCTTCTTCCCCTCTGTAATCAGGCTTCTGAACAGTTGGTCCATATGCTACTGTCTGGGGAGATTCACCACATCTTGGAAGTTGACGTTACAACAATTCTTTGGAAACTGAAGGGTAGGATTGTAACACAGCCAACTTCTTAGGAACAAATTGTTACCTAGAATCGCAGCTCTTTCGAAAGCTGTTTTCTTCCTTTGAGAAGCAAGGAACTGCTGGTTTACAAAAAGATGCAAAGTTTAGTTTAGTTTATTGTCATGTGTACTGAGGTACAGTGAAAAGCTTTTGTTGCGTGCTAACCATTCAGTGGAAAGACAAATCATGATCACAATCGGGCCATTCACAGTGTGTAGATAAACGATAAGGGAATAACGTTTGGTGCAAGGTAAAGCCAGCAAAGTCCGATCAAGGATAGTCCGAGGGTCACCGATGAGGTAGACAGTAGTTCAGCACTGCTCTCTGGTTGTGGTAGGATGGTTCAGTTGCCTGATAACAGCTGGGAAGAAACTGTCCCTGAATCTGGAGGTGTGCGTTTTCACACATCTGTACCTCTTGCCCGATGGGAGAGGGGAGAAGAGGGAGTGGCCGGGGTGTGATTGGTCCTTGATTATGCTGCTGGCCTTGCCGAGGCAGCGTGAGGTGTAGATGGCACAGCGGTAGAGTTGTTGCCTCACAGCACCGGAGAACCGGGTTCAATCTGACTACGGGTGCTGTCTGTACGGAGTGTGTACGTTCTCCCCGTGACCTGCGTGGGTTTTCTCCGGGATCTCCGGTTTCTTCCCACACTCCAAAGACGTACAGGTTTGTAGATGCATTGGCTTGGTATACTTGTAAATTGTCCACAGTGTGTGTAGGATAGTGTTAATGTGCAGAGATCGTAGGTCGATGCGGACTCGGTGGGCCGGAGGGCCTGTTTCTGCTCTATATCACTAAACTGAACTAAACTAAATGTGTAGGAACGAACTGCAGATGCTGGTTTAAAAGCTGGAGCAACTCAGCAGCAACTCTGAAGGGAAGGAACGGGTGACGTTTCGGGGCGAGATCCTTCTTCAGACAAACATGGATAGGTGACGTCTCAGGTCACGACCCTTCAGCTTTCTTGTCTGAAGAAGGTTCCTGACCCAAAACGTCACCTATCCATGTTAGAAACATAAAAAATAGGTGCAGGAGGAGGCCATTTGTCCCTTCAGCCAGCACCTCCATTCATTGTGATCATGGCTGATCATCCACAATCAGTAACCCGTGCCTGCCTTCTCCCCATATCCCTTGATTCCACTAGCCCCTAGAGCTCCATCTAAGTCTCTTTTAAATCCATCCAGAGAATTGGCCTCTACTGCCTTCTGCGGAAGAGAATTCCACAAATTCACAACTCTCTGGGTGAAAAAGTTTTCTCTCATCTCAGTTTTAAATGGCCTCCCCTTTATTCTTGGAATGTGGCCCCTGGTTCTGGACTCCCCCAAATTGAGAAAAAATTTCCAGCATCTAGCTTGTCCAGATCTTTCATAATTTTATATGTTTCTATAAGATCCCCTCTCAATAGACAATAGACAATAGGTGCAGGAGTCGGCCATTCGGCCCTTCGAGCCAGCACTGCCATTCAATGTGATCATGGCTGATCATCCCCAATCAGTACCCCGTTCCTGCCTCCCCATATCCCCTGACTCCGCTATCATTAAGAGCCCTATCTAACTCTCTCTTGAAAGCATCCAAAGAACCGGCCTCCACCGCACTCTGAGACATCCTTCTAAATTCCATAGAATCAAGCCCAGTCTTTCCAATCTTTCCTCATATGACAGTCCCGCCATCCCGGGGATTAACCTCGTGAACCTACGCTGCACTGCCTCAATAGCAAGGATGTCCTTCCTCAAATTAGGAGACCAAAACTGCACACAATACTCCAGAGGTAGTCTCACCGGGGCCCTGTACAACTGCAGAAAGACCTCTTTACTCCTTTACTCAAATCCTCTCGTTATGAAGGCCAACATGCCATTAGCTTTGTTTAAGAGAGAACTCCAGATGCTGGTAAAATCAAAGGTGGATTCAAAATGCTGGAGAAACTCAGTGGGTGAGGCAGCATCTATGGAGAGAAGGAATAGGTAACGTTTCGGGTCGAGACCCTTCTTCAGCTTTCCTCACTGCCTGCTGTGCCTGCATGTTTACTTTCAGTGAAGGGCCTGTCCCACTTGGGCGTCATTTGCGCGTCACGCAGATGGAAGATTTCGAAGATCTCCATAGATGCTGCCTGAGCTGCTGAGTTACTCCAGCACTCTGTGTCGATCTTTGGCATAAACCTGCATCTGCGGTTCCTTTGTTTCAGCATGTCACCTGAGCCGCTGAGTTACTCCAGCACTCGGAAATATAAGCAGCAGCATTTGGTAACAGTGTTAGCTGGCAGTGGGTGATTATTCAGTACATTACAGGAACATAATTTTCAAAAGGATTTAAAATATGCTCTGCAAATCAGCTTAAATATTAGAGCCTCCCAGAGGCCTGTAAATTAGTATAATTAGCGGAATTCACTGAGTGATCATTTCATTGTGAACTTATGGTCTGTTTCCAGTCCGCTGTTTATTTAAACAGGAGCATAGGATGTAGAAATGTGATCAGGGGTGTAATTTGCATTTTAAATTCTTTCTTCTTCTGAGTCAGTTGCTGAGGGAAGTGTGGAGGTTTAGTTTAGTTTAGAGATACAGCGCGGAAACAGGCCCTTCGGCCCTCCGAGTCCGCACCGACCCACGATCCACGCACACTAACGCTACCCTACACACACTGGGGACAATTTTACATTTTGTACCAAGCCGATTAACCTGCAAACCTGCACGTCTTTAGAGTGTGGGAGGAAGCCGAAGATAGATACATAGATACATAGAAAATAGGTGCAGGAGTAGGCCATTCGGCCCTTCAAGATCTCGAAGAAAATCCACGCAGGTCACGGGGAGAACGTATAAACTGCGTACAGACGGCACCCTCAGTCGGGATCGAACCCGGGTCTCTGGCGCTGTGAGGCAGTTGCTCTACCCGCTATGCCACCGTGCCGCCCCAGGAGAAGGGTCTCTGGCATGGCCTTTGGAAGCTGTGCTGGAGAGCAAGGTGCTGGATCTGATTCAGTTAAGAACTTTGAACATTACAGCACAGGAACAGGCCCTTCGGCCCACAACGTCCGTGCCGAGCATGATACCGCAACAAAAGCTCTTCACTCCACCTCGATACACGTGACAATAAACTAAACTTAAGATAAACTAATCTCCTCTGCCTGCACGTGACCCATGTCCCTCCACTCCCTGCATATCCTCGTGCCTATCTAAAAGCCTCTTAAACACCACGATCGTATCTGCCTCCACCACCACCCCTGGCAGTGCGTTCCAGGCACCCACCACCCTCTGTGTAAAAAACCTGCCCCGCACATCTCCTTTAACGTTGTCCGTCTCACCTTAAAGCTGTGTCATAAAGTCATTGAGGCATACAGTGCAGAAACAGGCCCTTCGGCCCAATCCGCACACACTGACCAACATATCCCATCTACACTAGTCCCACCTGCTTGTGTTTGACCCATATCCCTCTAAACCTGTCCTATCCATGCATCTCTGCACTTTGGTAGTTGATAAACAATGCAGGTTTGCCTAACTGCTCCAAATAGTTGGCTCGAAGGGCCGAATGGCCTACTCCTGCACCTATTCTCTACTGTCTATGATAACTCCAGATTCCAGATTCAGGGATAGTTTCTTCCCAGCTGTTATCGGGCAACTGAACCAACCTACCACAACCAGAGAGCAGAGCTGAACTACTATCTACCTCATTGGTGACCCTCGGACTATCCTTGATCGGACTTTGCTGGCTTTACCTTGCACTAAACGTCATTCCCTCATCATGTATCTGTACACTGTGGACGGCTCGATTGTAATCATGTATGGTCTTTCCGCTGACTGGATAGATCGCAACAAAAGCTTTTCACTGTACCTCGATACATGTGACAATAAACTAAACTGAACTGAAACTGAATAGCTGATGCCTTTAAATCCATGCAGCGATGGTAAAACCGATAGAATCCTCCCCACCCTGGCTCTCATGTGATTGTGTTGAATAAACAAGAGCAATAAACTACAAGCACGGCACTGTGTTCTGCTTCCGCTACCTTCTGCTCACGTTTTAGTCCTTCCTGAAGTGGGTGATACACTTACACAGAGTCCCACAGCACGGAAACAGGCCCTTCGGCCCAACTCGCCCATGCCGACCAACATGCCCCAGTTACACCAGTCCCATTTGCCCGTGTTTGGCCCATATCCCTCTAAATCTTTCATAAGTGATACGAGTAGAATTAAGCCATCCGGCCCATCAAATCTACTTGGCCAGTCAATCATGGCTGATCTAACTCTCCCTCCTAACCCCATTCTCCTGCCTTCTCCTCATAACCCCAACTAATCAAAAATCTATCTACCTCTGCCTTAAAAATATCCACTGATGTGGCCTCGACAGACTTCTTTGGCAATGAATTCCACAGATTCACCACCCTCTGACTAAAGACTTTCCTGTCCATGTATCTGTCCAAATGTCTTTTAAATGTTGTTATGGTACCTGCCTCGACTACCTCCTCTGGCAGCTTGTTCCATATAGCACAGAAGGCCACAGGAGATCCTTCTTCCCAGTGGCTATCAAACTGTACAACTCCTCCCCCTTCTGTCGTGGGGTAGACTGACTCCCCCCCCACCCCCACTCACCCCTAAATCTTTGCACATCCCCAATCCTTTCCACTCATCACTTTAATCTCATGTTTCATGTTTAGTTTAGTTGAGAGATACAGCGTGGAAACAGACTCCCGGATCGCCGCGTAGAAACCCAGGTCGGGGCCTCCCGGATCGCCGCGTAGAAGCCCGGGTTGGGCGAAGCGGCCGACGGAGCCCGCAACTGGGGCCCAGGTTGGCACCACGGAGGCGTGAAGTGGGGCGTCGACAGCAGTGTGGCCTCGGCGGCGGCGGCAGCCGTGAAGCCTGGCAACGATGGGGCCTCGCCGGTGGTGAAGCCTCGCCACCCCGCGGTCGACGGTCGATGAGAGCGTGGAGGACGACCGTGAGGGGGGAGGGGAAGAACAATGGACAAGGGGGGGGGGTGTGGACAAAGAACAATGGGGACCCGACATGGGGGGACTGCTGTGGGGGGAGGGACGGTGGAGCCCTTTCTCAGCGCCGCTATCTGTATACATTGTGTACGCAAGCTAAAGAATCTCACTGTGCCTGGTCACGTGACAATAAAGTATTCCCATTCCTATAAACATGGTATTCAACAAGCAACAGCACCGCCATTCAATGTGATCATGGCTGATCATCCCCAATCAGTACCCCGTTCCTGCCTTCTCCCCATATCCCCTGACTCCGCTATTTTTAAGAGCCCTATCTAGCTCTCTCTTGAAAGCATCCAGAGAACCTGCCTCCACCGCCCTCTGAGGCAGAGAATTCCAATCAGGATAATAAACACGACCTCCAACTAAGCTCTGAACTACATGGACACAGTGTTTTTGTCATTGCACTATTAATATTTGTAATTTTATATACTCTTCATCCTTTGTTGTTCATTATTGTATTGTTTAGCCTGCAACTCATACCTTCAAGGTCGGCAGAGGAGCGGCAGGTGAAGGGGTGAGTGAGTGCGGGGATCGGCTGAGAAATTTAATTAGCAAATCGGTAAGTTAGCTAATTAGAGCAGCAGTCAATTTATCAGCTAATATAAGCAAGGTTTGCTCAAGGGGAGACGCCTGGTCGAGGGAAGTGCCTTGGTGAGAAAATACATAGAGGGGAGTGGAGGCCAAATCACTGGATGGATTTAAGAGAGAGTAAGATAGAGCTCTAGGGGCTAGTGGAATCAAGGGGTATGGGGAGAAGGCAGGCACGGGTTATTGATTGGGGACGATCAGCCATGATCACAATAAATGGCGGTGCAGGCTCGAAGGGCCGAATGGCCTCCCCCTGCACCTATTTTCTATGTATCTATGTAAAAGTGCGAGTCTTTGGCGAGGAGACTGGTCAAGCTAGATGCAGGGAAAATGTTCCCAATGTTGGGGGAGTCCAGAACCAGGGGCCACTGTCTAAGAATAAAGGGGAGGCCATTTAAAACTGAGATGAGGATAAAAGCTTTTCACCCACAGATTTCTGAATTTGTGGAATTCTCTGCCACAGAGGGCAGTGGAGGCCAATTCACTGGATGAATTTAAAAGAGAGTTAGATAGAACTCTAGGGGCTAGTGGAATCAAGGGGTATGGGGAGAAGGCAGGCACGGGTTACTGATTGTGGATGATCAGCCATGATCGCATTTAATGGCGGTGCTGGCCTGAATGGCCTACTCCTGCACCTATTTTCTATGTTTCTATGTTTACTTTAGAGATACAGTGCAGAAACTGCCCCTTCGGCCCACCGAGTGCACACCAACCAGCGACACTAACACTATCCTACACACACTCGGGACAATTTACACTTATACCAAGCCAATTAACCTCCAAACCCGTACGTCTTTGGAGTTTGGGAGGAAACCGAAGATATCGGAGAAAACCCACGCAGGTCATGGGGCGAACATACAAACTCCGTACAGACAGCACCCGTAGTAGGGATCGAACCAGGATCGCTGGTGCTGTAAGGCAGTACACCCCAGCGGTATGAACATTGACTTCTCTAACTTCAAATAACCCTTGCTTTCCGTCTCTCTCCATCCCCTCCCCCTTCCCAGTTCTCCCACCAGTCTGACTGTCTCCGACTACATTTTATCCCTGTTTGCTTTGTTGTTACCTTCTCCCACCTAACAATGATCCATTCTACATTTTCCTCGATCTCCATTCCCTTTGTCCTGTTTTCACACCTTACGCTTCTTTATCTATGTATCTCCCTCTCCCCTGACATCAGTCTGAAGAAGGGTCTCGACCTGAAACGTCACCCATTCCTTCTCTCCAGAGATGCTGCCTGTCCCGCTGAGTTACTCCAGCATTTAGTGTCTATTTTCAGTTTAAATCAGCATCTGCAGTTCCTTCCTATATATATATATATACTAGACTAAGTGGGACCGGTTGGGTCCCATGTTCACACGAGAGGGCTGGTCCCCCGACGCAATATTCCACCTCTCCACCAATTCCAATATTGGTGGCCAGTGGGGGGGGGGGCTTTCTGGAGAGCTGGTATGGGTGTTGTTGGCTGCAGGGACTACTGGTCTCCAGAGGGCTAGTATGGACATTGTGGGCCAAATGGATTCTTGGGGTGGCAGCTCAGTCCCTCAAGCCTGATGTGCTGGCAGCTCATTCACGGCTGGTGGGCTGGCAGTTGACTCACGGCTATTCCTTGAAATTCCATTTCAAGCAAAGTGCAAGGCCACCAAATTCAAATCCATTTTCCTACCATTTCAAGCAGGGTGCAAGGCCACCAAATTCAGGTTCAGTTTCCTACCACTTCAAGCAGGATGCAAGGCCACCGAATTCAAGTGCAGTTTCCAACCACTTCAAGCAGGGTGCCAGACCACCAAATTCAAGTGCAGTTTCATACCACTTCAAGCAGGGTGCAAGACCACCGAATTCAAGTGCAGTTTCATACCATTCAAGGAGGGTGCAAGGCCACCAAATTCAAATGCAGTTTCATACCATTTCATGCAGGGTGCAACGACACCACATTCAAATGCAGTTTCATACCATTTCATGCAGGGTGCAAGGCCACCAAATTCAAATGCAGTTTCATACCATTTCAAGCAAGGTGAAACCACCATAAAACCACACAAAACACCACACTCACAGTTCAGTAGACATTCAGTGTGTTCAGTTGATTCACAGCTCAGACAGAGATGTGACCTCTCCCTCCCTCATCAAGCAGAGACTGAGCCACACCCACACTTCCGGGTTTTATAATCCCTCCCCCTTCCACCGGAAAATGTGTGGCCTTCATGGCGTGATTGACACGAGAGAGATTCTCAACATTTTTTAAACACTAATAACACTTTTATTTTTCATTGATGGGAAGAATCCTCTGCACCTGATCAGCGGAGGGGGACTGAGTAAGATGGGCAAGAATCACAGCCGTAAGTGGTAGCATTTTACTTAAAATCAATATAGTGCAAACAGGAAGTTGTCAAGTTTAGACAAACAACCCTTTGCAGTGCCTTTTCACTTCAACCCAAAACCCGCCTAAAACGACCATTTGCAGTGCATTTTCACCAACCCAAATGACCATTTGAAGTGCATTTTCACTTCAACCCAAACGACCATTTGCAGTGCATTTTCACTTCAACCCAAACGACCATTTGCAGTGCATTTTCACTTCAACCCAAACAACCATTTGCAGTGCAATTTCACTTCAACCCAAACAACCATTAGAAGTGCATTTTCACTTCAACCCAAACGACCATTAGCAGTGCATTTTTACTTCAAACTAATCATATTTTCATTTTTCAAACCACATTAAGGGCACTCACAGTTGAGTAGACATGTGTTCAGTGTTATTCAGAGCTCAGAGAGACGTGACCCTTTGGCTTCCTCCATTTTGCAGAGACTGAGTGAGGCACGCCACTTCCTGGTTTTATAGTCCCCCTCCCTCCAGCAGGGGCAGCAGAGAGAATGGCAAATTATTAAAAAACATTAATATCTCTCTGATTATTCATCGATGGGAAATATCCTCTGGTCCAGGTAGGCGGAGGGCGGTTCTGAGCGAGGTGGCCAAATATGACGGCCATAGGTGGTGGCGTTCTCTCAAAAATTGCACCACAGTGAGCCAAAAGCGGTCAAGATCAGACTTTTAGTAATATAGATATATTGTTTAAGAAGGAACTGCAGATGCTGGAAAATCGAAGGTACACAAAAATGCTGGAGAAACTCAGCGGGTGCAGCAGCATCTATGGAGTGAAGGAAATAGGCAACGTTTCGGGCCGAAACGTTGCCTATTTCCTTCACTCCATAGATGCTGCTGCACCCGCTGAGTTTCTCCAGCATTTTAGTGTACCTTATATATATATATTGTTTACAGCAATGTTGATATATTCTGTATTGCTGCTGCAAGTAAGAATGTCATTGTTCTATCTGGGACATATGACTCTTGACTCTCGGAAACGAGTTTCATTTCAGGCATCCAATAAAACCAACAGCTCCAAATCACCAACATCAATATTAATGTGAAACCGGAGATACTTTGCTTGGAATCGGCCCAAATAAAACCGGGAATGGAAGAAAGGAATAGGAGGTAATCGGAAAATTGTAAATGCAGGAAATTTGAAGTATCAAGAATTAAACAGAAATAGAATTGAGCTAAAAGCAAACAGCTGGAGGCATTCAGCAGGTCATAAGGTCATAAGTGTTAGAAGCAAAATGAGGCCATTCGGCCCATCAAATCTACTCCGCCATTCAATCAGGGCTGAACTACTATCTACCTCTTTGATGACCTTGGACTATCCTTGATCAGACTTTGCTGGGTTTACCTTGCACTAAACGTTATTCCTTTATCATGTATATCTACACATTGTAAATGGCTCGATTGTAATCATGTATTGTCTTTCCGCTGGCTGGCTAGCACACAACAAATGCTTTTCACTGTAGTTCGGTACATGTGACAATAAACTAAACTGTAAACTAAACTGTAAGATCTTATTGAGACATATAAGATTGTTAAGGGCTTGGACACACTAGAGGCAGGAAACATGTTCCCGATGTTGGGGGAGTCCAGAACCAGGGGCCACAGTTTAAGAATAAGGAGTAAGCCATTTAGAACGGAGACGAGGAAATATTATTTCACCCAGAGAGTTGTGAGTCTGTGGAATTCTCTGCCTCAGAGGGCGGTGGAGGCAGGTTCTCTGGATAATTTCAAGAGAGAGCTAGATAGGGCTCTTAAAAAATAGCGGAGTCAGGGGATATGGGGAGAAGGCAGGAACGGGGTACTGATTGGGGATGATCAGCGATGATCACATTGAATGGCAGTGCTGGCTCGAAGGGCTGAATGGCCTACTCCTGCACCTACTGTCTATTGTCTGTCATTTTGAATTGTTTTTCAACACCTTTGATCATCGGAGACACAAAGAGCAGTTGAAAGGCCTTTGTCCGCGGGTCTGGCGGACGGCAACACCGGAAGCCCGCGGGTCCCCTAGTGGGAGACCGCTTTACGGGGCTTCCGCAGCGGCGACTTCTCCCGCCCGAGTTGCGGGGTTGAAGAGCACCTGGAGCGGGGCTTTACATCGTCGCCCCGCGCGGCTTGGAATGGCCGCGGGACTTTGCGAGCGCGCGCCGGGGCTCTAACATCAAGACCCGGTGCGCGACCTTGCATTAACCGGCGTGGCTTTAATGGCCGCGGGACAATCACCATCGCCCGCCGGGGGCTTTGACTTTGACTCTGACATCGGGGGGGGGGGGGGGGGAGTGCAGTGGAGAAATACGTTTTTTTTGCCTTCCATCACAGCGCTGTGATGGATGTATGTGTAAAATTGTGTTGTGTCTCGGGTCTTCTTCGTTTTGTAATGTATGGCTGCAGAAACGACATTTCGTTTGGACCTCAACGGGGTCCAAATGACAAATAAATTGTATTGTATTGTCAGAAGGAGCTGCAAAACACACCTCCTGAGGCCTAGTTACTGCTTGTGAACTCTGAGTTGGAGCGGGTCCAGGGCTCAGCGAGAGCCACTGACATATTAAGTTAACAAAGTGGCAGGAATAACACAAAATCATAGTTGGATAGTTGGCTGGGTCCAGAATATTCTATCCTAATGTCAACATTGTAATTTTGCAAGACCAATCTATTTTTCTGCTTTACATAGGATTTTATTTTTAAATGTCCTAATCAAATGTTAACCAATAATCATTCAGAGGAAATATTAATTCTTGCCCAAATAACCAGGTCCAGAGAGAGGGGAGAACATATATCTTGCAGGCTCTCTCCATTTTCTAATTCTATTGCCTCTGCTGGATAGATTGAATGTGGAAGTTGCTAGTCTTTGGCCTGTGGCCCAGTATCTATTTGGTAGATGGTAGATGCAGATATAGTACCCCAGATGCAGGAAAAATGTTCCCAATGTTGGAGGCATCCAGAACCATGGGTCACATAGTTTAAGAATAAGGGAGAGGCCATTTAGGACTGAGATGAGGAAACACGTTTTCACCCAGAGAGTTGTGTGAATCTGTGGAATTCTCTGCCACAGAAGGCAGTGGAGGCCAATTCACTGGATGTTTTCAAGAGAGAGTTAGATTTAGCTCTTAGGGCTAACGGAATCAAGGGATATGGGGGAAAAAAGCTGGAATGGGGTACTGATTCTGGATGATCAGCCATGATCATATTGAATGGCAGTGCTGGCTCGAAGGGCCGAATGGCCTACTCCTACACCTATTGTCCATTGTCTATTGTCTATTCTGCACACCTAAAACAGCAGCAGTTTGCTGGACTGCAAAGGAGAACAGCATTTAGCTCACACGAAAGGGATCTTGACATTGTAAACCTTATCATCTAACACAAATAAAACCATATCATCTGGCATCTATCATCTAGGCTCCACGGTGGCGCAGCAGCAGAGGTGCTGCCTTACAGCGCTTACAGCGCCAGAGACCCAGGTTCGATCCCGACTATGGGTGCTCTCTGTGCGGAGTTTGTACGTTCTCCCTGTGACCTGCGAGGGTTTTCTCCGAGATCTTCGGTTTCCTCCCACACTCCAAGGACGTGCAGGTTTGTACGTTTATTGGCTTGGTGTAAGTGTAAATTGCCCCTAGTGTGTGTAGAATAGTGTTAGTGTACGCGGATCGCTGGTCGGCGCGGACACGGTGGGCCGAAAGGACCTGTTTTCACACTGTATCTCTAAACTAGACTAAATTAAAATGCATTTCCCTGCCAACACACCCGGAGATGGAGATCACGGTGCAAAATGTGCACAATAAAAGTAATTTGCAAGAGAGTAAAACGCTCTTCCCATCCTGTCAAAAAACATAATGAGTTTCTTGTGTGAAATTCATAAATAGCCAAAACCAGAACAAAAAATACAATGAGTTTCAACGCTTGCATATTAACATTGGAGATGAATTACAGCAACTTCATTTCCTCCCTGGGGTAATCAAAGGGCCAATTCTAATTTAGTTTAGTTTAGTTTAGAGATACAGCGCGGAATCAGGCCCTTCGGCCCACCGAGTCCGTGCCGACCAGCGATCCCCGCACACTAATGCTATCCTACACACATTAGGGACAATTTCAATTTATACCAAGCCAATTGACCTGCAAACCTGTGCGTCTTTGGAGTGTGGGAAGAAACTGGAGCACCCGGAGAAAACCCACGCACATCACGGGGAGAAGGTACAAACCCCTTACAGATGCACCCGTAGTCAGGATCGAACCCGGGTCTCTGGCGCTGTGAGGCAGCAACTCTACCGCTGCGCCACCATGCCGACCTAGCGCCATTGTTTATTAATAGGTATAGCATTAATTTACTGAACTGTAAGCATAAAAATAATTTACCTGTTAATCTGTGGTTGTGATAATAAAGAACCTTTAGGGTGGTTACGGTGGCGCAGCGGTAGAGTTGCTGCCTTACAGCGAATGCAGCGCCGGAGACCCGGGTTCGATCCCGACTACGGGTGCTGTCTGTATGGAGTTTGCACGTTCTCCCCGTGATCTGCGTGGGTTTTCTCCGAGAACTTCGGTTTCCACCCACACCACAAAGACGTACAGGTTTTGTGGGTTAATTTGTTTAGTAAATGTAAAAATTGTCCCTAGTGGGTGTAGGATAGTGTTAGTGTGTGGGGGTCGCTGGTCGGCACGGACCTGGTGGGTCGAAGGGCCTGTTTCCACGCTGTATCTCTAAACTAAACTAAACTAAACCATTGAAGACATTGAAGGCTAGAGCATTGACCAGATGGGCTGGTTTCATCCCACTTATGATACAATACAATAGAACTTTATTTATCCCAGGTGGGAAATTGATCTGCCAACAGTCATAAAAACACAAGATACATTACCCTCTAATGAAATTAAAGTGACAAGTGGAAAGGATTGGGGATGTTCAAAGATTGGGGAGAAACATAGAAACCTAAAAAAATAGGTGCAGGAGTAGGCCATTCGGCCCTTCGAGCCAGCACCGCCATTCAATATAATCATGGTTGATCATCTAAAATCAGTACACCGTTTGTGCTTTTTCCCCATACCCCTTGATTCCTTTGGGGAGAGGGGAGGGGAGTCAGTCTCAGTCTACCCCACGACAGAAGGGGGAGGAGTTGTACAGTTTGATGGCCGCAGGGAAGAAGGATCTCCTGTGGCGTTCTGTGCTGCATCTTGGTGGAACCAGTCTGTTGCTGAAGGTGCTCCTCAGGTTGACCAGCTTGTCACGGAGGACTTCGAGCCTTATCTCACACATTTTGCCTTTTCATCTCTGGACTTTGTCCAAACATCTGCCGAGCAAAACCACCCCCTCGTACCAGTATCCACCTATCACTCTCCAGGCTATGTCCTGCCCCTTCGCTCTTCCAGCTTTCTCCTCCATCCCCACCACAAGAAGGGTCCCAACCCGAAACGTCACCTATCCATGTTCTCCACAGATGCTGCCTGAGACCCGCTGAGTTACTCCAGCACTCTGTGAAACGTTACCTATCCATGTTGTCCAGGGATGCTGCCTGACCCGCTGAGTTACTCCAGCACTCTGGGAAACGTCACCTATCCATGTTCCGGCAGCATCTATGGAGCGAAGGAAATAGGCAACGTTTCGGCCCAAAACCCTTCCGGGTTTCGGCCCGAAACGTTGCCTATTTCCTTCAGGGTTTCGGCCCGAAAGGTTGCCCATTTCCTTCGCTCCACAGATGCTGCCTGACCCGCTGAGTTACTCCAGCACTCTGTGAAACGTCACCTATCCATGTTCTCCACAGATGCTGCCTGACCCGCTGAGTTACTCCAGCACTCTGTGTCTTTCTTTGTAAACTAGCATAGCAGTTCCTTGTATCTACTCTTGACTCAGTTTCCCATTAAATAAGTTCCAATTCCTCTTGACGATTTCTGATGTTCTACCATATACTCTCCCATTAATTGAACAAGATCTTTCTAATGTTGAAAATCTAATTCCTCTTGCTGTTTGTGCATTAAAATTGGGTTTTGTATCTTGAGATCCCAGGTGGCAAGGTGGCGCAGCAGTAGAGTTGCTGCCTCACAGCGCCAGAGTCCCGGGTTCGATCCTTACTACGGGTGCTGTCTGTATGGAGTTTGTACAGAGTAAAGCGAAGGAGTAGGAGTTAACGGGTCCTTTTCAGAATGGCAGGCAGTAACTAGTGGGGTACCGCAAGGCTCAGTGCTGGGACCCCAGCTATTTACAATATATATTAATGATTTGGACGAGGGAATTGAATGCAACATCTCCAAGTTTGCGGATGACACGAAGCTGGGGGGGCAGTGTTAGCTGTGAGGAGGATGCTAGGAGGCTGCAAGATGACTTGGATAGGCTGGGTGAGTGGGCAAATGCATGGCAGATGCAGTATAATGTGGATAAATGTGAGGTTATCCACTTTGGTGGCAAAAACAGGAAAGTAGACTATTACCTGAATGGTGGCCGATTAGGAAAAGGGGAGTGCAACGAGATCTGTGTGTCATCGTACACCAGTCATTGAAAGTAGGCATGCAGGTGCAGCAGGCAGTGAAGAAAGCAAATGGTATGTTAGCATTCATAGCAAAAGGATTTGAGTATAGGAGCAGGGAGGTTCTACTGCAGTTGTACAGGGTCTTGGTGAGACCACACCTGGAGCATTGCGTACAGTTTTGGTCTCCTAATCTGAGGAAGGACATTCTTGCCATAGAGGGAGTACAGAGAAGGTTCACCAGACTGATTCCTGGGATGTCAGGACTTTCATATGAAGAAAGACTGGATAGACTCGGCTTGTACTCGCTAGAATTTAGAAGATTGAGGGGGGATCTTATAGAAACTTACAAAATTCTTAAGGGGTTGGACAGGCTAGAGGCAGGAAGATTGTTCCCGATGTTGGGGAAGTCCAGAACAAGGGGTCACAGTTTAAGGATAAAGGGGAAATCTTTTAGGACTGAGATGAGAAAACATTTTTTACACAGAGAGTGGTGAATCTCTGGAATTCTCTGCCACAGAATGTAGTTGAGGCCAGTTCATTGGCTATATTTAAGAGGGAGTTAGATGTGGCCCTTGTGGCTAAAGGGATCAGGGGGTATGGAGAGAAGGCAGGTACAGGATACTGAGTTGGATGATCTGCCATGATCATATTGAATGGCGGTGCAGGCTCGAAGGGCCGAATGGCATCCTCCTGCACCAATTTTCTATGTTTCTATGTTTCTATGTTTCTCTGTACCTTCTGCACTGTGACCTGCGTGGGTTTTCTCCTGGTGCTCCGGTCTCCTCCCACGCTCCAAAGACGTGCATATTTGTAGGTTAATTAGTATTGGTAAATAGTCTCTGGTGTGTGTAGGATAGTACTAATGTAATGGTCTCTGCAGACTCGGTGGGCTGAAGGGCCTGTTTACGCTCTCTATCTCTAATACAAACTAAAGTAAACTAAACTAATTAATGCAATAGTGTTTACATAAATACGAGTGTCTTCTGAAATTCTTTCTTTGAATTCCTAGCTTCACTCTGACCACCAAAATCCAACACTGCCCCACCATACCCCACACTACCCCCATGCTTCTCCAAGGACCTCTCATAAGTTCATGTGATAGGAGCAGAATTAGGCCATTCGGTCCATCAAGGCTACTACGCCATTCAATCATGGCTGATCTATCTCTCCCTCCTAACCGAATTCTCCTGCCTTCTCCCCATAACCCTTGACACCCGTACTAATCAAGAATAGTAAGATTAAACGAGAACTTACCTAAGTTTGAAGTTTGATCTTTATTTTATGAGGAGTTACGTAGGTGATTACGTGAAGAAGCCCGTCAGTGCGCCTGCGCGTCAATCTTCAAAGCAGCGGTGTGAAATCACAAAAAACAAGAACCGAAGTAATATAGTCTCATACTAAAACGAGTAATACAAGAACTTCCATCTGACCTTTATGATAGAGGGTAGAGTCGTGGCGGGCACGTAATCACCTACGTAACTCCAAATAAAATAAAGATCAAACTTCAAACTTAGGTAAGTTCTCGTTTAATCTTACTATTTTACTTCGGAGTCACGTGAGTGACTACGTGAAGATTTTAAAGCTTTGTGATTTCATGCCGTGGATCAATCCCGGCTTCTCACTGCATAGATTGACTCGGAACGAGAATAATCAATCATGCATTCATAATAACATTTGTACCACAAATGCAGTAATTCATTTCAAGAATGAAATGAATCAGATCCCCTTTAAACCAGAGGAATTTACACAGAACTTAAAATAGTTTCTGCAAACAACCCCGCATTAACAATAGGCCGATGGTAAAAATGTTGAAACATCAACTCATTGGACCACCCGGCGGCTGCGAGGATATGGTCGACGGGGCCGTCTTTCGCCCTGGCCGCCGACATTTCTGCTGCCCTAGTCGAGTGAGACGTAAAAACATAAGTGTTAATACCAGCAGCTGTTAAGACTTCTTTTATCCATCTGGAAATAGTCTGTATTGAAACTCTCTTGTGTGGTTTCTTGTGTGTGATCAAAAACCCAGTTTCCGTATTCTCAAATTCTTTGTGACCTCAATGTATTGTAATAAATATGTCTTAATACAAAGACATGGATCATTTGGATATGCTGCCAGCATAATTTTAAATCCTGTCACACCTGGCCTAATTTGCTTTATTAGGTCATAGATATAGAATGTAACCTTGTCTTCAGTTACTTCCATACTATCTATTTGTAATTTTCCAAGTGTTTGCACTCGTTGTGCTGTCACTCATGCCATAAACATGAATACTTTCATACTGAGCTTGACCAAAGGTAAAGACACACTTGATAACCATCACGAAGTAGTTTCAGTACCACACTTACATCCCAGATTGTCACGTACCTAGGTTTCGGTGGTTTGGAATTAAAGATTCCTTTCATTAGTCTGGAAACAATTGGGTGTGACCCAATTGAGTTTCTTTCTGAATCCAGAACCAAATATGAGGACAATGCACTTCTGGCTGAATTAATTGCACTACAACTCAGACCTTCATCATAATAAAGTTTTGACAGAAATTCTAAACATTTGAAATATCTGCAGTACTTTATTGCACATTCTTTTGTACCCAGAACTTTTCCCATTTCTTAATATAAGAAAGGTACTGTTTTTGAGTGCTCTTCCTCCAGGCTGCCGTAAGCATGTCCACAGTATGCTCAGACAGTTCTCGTCCCAGAAAAGGCATTCTTAAAACCTGCAAATCAACAAATCCAAACGATCATATAATGGATGTTGTTCCCCTGTACAGGGAGCAGCAATAAATTACTCTTTTTTGGGACTTTCATCAACATTTGTGTTGTTAATTCTAATATCAACGGATACCATGGCTGTGTAGGCCAATCTGGTACTACCAATACCCTTGAAGCAGCATCTTGCCTGATTTTAAGCAAACATTGGCTTATGAGGCAGAAAGGTGGAAATATATATGAAAACATACCACCCCAATGTAGCGAGAAAGCATCAATCGCCACTGCTCCTGGATCTGGTTTCCATGAGACATATCTCGATAGCTGATGATTCAAGTCGATGTCGGTCATTCCAAATCTGATGACTATATCATTGAATACCTCTTGATTCAACATCCATTCTTTATTATCATGGAACTTTTCGTGACTTGGTGTCTGCTATCGTTCATTCTACCTGGTAGATAGATAGCTGAAATCCAAATGTTCTTTTCAATACACCAAGCCCAAAGTTGATTAACCATTTTGTCACAAGACACCGACTTAATTCCATATCATTAATATTAACAACTACTGTTGTGTTATCAATTTGAACTTGAACATGCTTATTAGTTGTGTTAGAACAATAAGCTTGGAGCCCATAGAAACATCCTAGAAGCTCCAAATAGTTAATTCCCCATGTCTGCAGTAACAATGACTCTTCCTGATTCCATCTGCCTCCTCAGCTAGACGTTAAGTCAGTTGCACCCCATCCTGGTGCACTGGCATCAGTTTGTAATATCATGGAAGGTTGTTCAATCAGCACTTTGCTGGAACTGCTTGAGACATGTAGAATCCACCACTGCAGACCAGAAACAGCATTTGTTGTTAGTTGCATGGTTCTATCAAAATGACCAACATGCATTCTCGGTGCCTGTTCTTTAAGTCTCTGCAGCTGTTGATAATGTAATGGTCCAAATTGGACTGCTGGGAATGCTGCTACTAATTTTCCCAGTACACGAGCCACCTGTCTAATTGAAGGTTTTTGCTCGTTTAGGAGATTACTGCAATCTTTAATCAAATCCACCCTTTTCCCTGGGCAAAGTGATATTCATTTGGACTGAATCAATTGTGATCCCCAAATAATTAATAGAGGTACATGGTGTTAACCTAGATTTCTGTGGATGAATTAGAAACCCCAACTTTTCAAAAGTTGATTTCACAACTGCAACAGATACTTCTGTTGACTGTTTTGTCTTTCCTATAATCAAGACATCATCCAAATATGCCATTAGTACATGCCCCTGGCTACTCAGCAAGCCCAGAATTGGTTTTAACAATTTTTGTGAATATTCTGAGTGCAGATATTAACCCATTAGGCAGAGCTTTGAACTGCCACAACTGGTTCATCCATTTAAATTTAAGATACTTCCTATCTTCTGAATGAACAGACACTGAATAATATGCATCTTTCAAGTCTATAGTTGCCATATAACATGCTTCTGAAATAAGCTGTTTGGCAGTCACAAATGTTTCCATTTTAAAATGTCTAAATTGCACAAAAGGATTCAGATTTATCAAATCTACAAGAATCCTACATCCTCCATCCTTTTTTGATCGAGGGAATATTTTTGACACAAATTGGTGACTTTGGTAGACTGATTTTTCAATAACCCCTTTTTTTATATAGGGTTTCAATTGCAACCTGAACCTCCATCACTTCTTTTTGTACAAAGTGCAGAGTTCGGCTAGGAACATGCTGAACAGGCAAATCATAATTTGGATTGAATTCCATTCGAAATCCTTGTATATTATTCAGGATTACCACATCTGAAGTAATTTTCTTCCAATTATTATAGAAGAAATGTAACCTGCCTCCAACTTTTGGACTTAATCCAGTTAGTATGTTCCCATGAGAACCAGGTCCACCTACCTCTTGAGTCATTTCAGTACCCTGAGATTCCTGGGTTCTCCCGGAAGCACGCCCACTGGTTCTTGCTCCCGCTGCAGGCCGCCAACTACGTCCCTGCGTTGATGAGCGACTTGGTCCAGGATCCGTATGACGTCTGAAAGGATACTTCCTCTTTACAGACTTCACAACCATTGATGTCTTCATCAATCCTGTTTTCGCTTCATCTTCCAACTCTTTAATACGTCTCCCGAGATCTCTCCAAAGAGTAAGTTGGGTAATTTGTATATTACTTGGTTTGCAGAGTGCTGCGAATTTCGGATTCATAGTAGACCGTATAGCACTTCTCGAAGTGGGTGCTGCATAGCAACCCAGTGCTTGCTGATGCAACTTCGTCATCTTTTGGTTGTTACCTGCTATTCTGGTAAAAGCAGTTATTCCAGAACCCAGCAGCTTTAATATTCTCTGCAACTGATTCCAGATACTCGTGCAGTCTCATCCATTTCATGCTGTTCCAGCTAATGGTAAACCAAGTAATTTATTAAGGAGGCCAGTTCTTCCTAATGGCTCTCCTGACCCTGACGGGGCAGCGAATCCTACTACCAGGGTTGGAACATCTGGCAGCTGCCTTTCATCGCCTTGTACAGCCTCACCGTCAGAGTCGGGGTCTGAAATCTCATGACCCGTAGCACGCTCCTCATTCCTGAGGGTGCATTCCATCAGCCCTGAGCCAGGTGCTGTTAAGCTGCTCCTGCAGCTTGGATTACAGTACACTCCTTCCTGAGTGAACTTTTGCTCCAACAACCTATGAAAAAGGCTTCTATTTGGGCAATACGCTCGAAAGCAGTATCTAGCCCTGTACCAGGAGCTGTTTGAGCTGTTTCCAGCAGCTTGGCTTTCAGAACACTCCTCACTGAGTGAACGTTGCTCCAACAGCCTGTGTAAAAGGCTTTCTATTTGGGCAATACGCTCTAAAGCAGTATCTAGCCCTGGAGCTCTTCATTGCCTGAGACTCCCTCCATTGGCCGTTGGGATTTAAACTTTGTCTTTTGCCCGACAGGCACTGACTGTGTTTTCACCAGCCCCATGTCCACAGTCGCTATGCTCACCGCTGGCGACTGTACCGGGGTTTAGAGGCGGTTGGTCTCTAACCGCGGACTCCCGACTTTCCCGACTTCTGTCGGCTATGTCGCTCGCCTCTTCCCCCTGTCCGTTTTTTCCATGGCGTCTGTGGAAAAAATCCCCATAGACCCACAGTAAACGGACCTGGAAAACCTGTAAAAAAGTTTTTACTTACCTTGTAGTTGAAAAACTACAAACCACTCGAGGAGCACTGCTCCTCACGTCCGTTTGCGTCAAGGCGTCTGACGTAATGACGCGCAGGCGCACTGACGGGCTTCTTCACGTAGTCACTCACGTGACTCCGAAGTAAAATCTATCTGTCTCTGCCTTAAAATTATCCATTGATTTGGCCTCCACAACCTTCTGTGGCAATGAATTCCACAGATTCACCACGCTCTCACTGAAGAAATTTCTCCTGATTCCTCCTTTAATTTTGAGGCTGTGACCTCTGGTCCTAGACTCTCCCACTAGTGGAAACATCCTCTCCACATCCACCATCCATCGCCTTAAAGAAATCAATTTTGAATGAGTTTCTGGTGAACAATCCTATTACCTCCTGTAATTCACCATTTCTTATTCTTGGACGACATCTGTTATATTTTTCCACAATAGGTGTTTGTAGGTTAATTGGCTTTGGTTAAAAAAAAAACGCCCTTAGTGCGTAGGGATTAGTAAGAAAGTGGGGTGGCATAGAACTAGTGTGAACGGGTTATCAGTGGTCAGCGTGGACCTGGTGGGCTGGGTGCTGTCTGTATGGAGTTTGCACGTTCTCCCAGTGACCACGTGGGTTTTCTCCAGGTACTCCGGTTTCCTCCCACACGCACAAAGATGTACATCTTTGTAGGTTAATTGGTTTCAGTATAAAGGGCATGCCCCTCTATGCG
Organism: Malacoraja senta; assembly: GCA_038087875.1. NCBI lineage: Eukaryota > Metazoa > Chordata > Chondrichthyes > Rajiformes > Rajidae > Malacoraja > Malacoraja senta. Next base: position 88,171,348 of record CM075978.1, on the reverse strand, counting down.
AGTTTACCCAAGAGCTCTCCCGAGTCTAAAAAAAAAGCAAACCCGTGGTACCTCATCACGAGTACTTTTTTAACTCTTGGAAATTTTTCACACTGTTGAAAAAACTTCACGAGTTTCCGCGTTTCCCGAGTACCTGCCGTTAGCGTTACGAGCCGTTACGAGCCGCTACGAGACATCCACGTACATTTTACGTACTTACCACGAGTTTGATTATTTTTTAAAACTCGGGAGAGCTCTTCGGTAAACTCGCATCGTGGGACAGGGCCTAAAATTGTAAATTGTTCCCAGTGTGTAGGATAGTGCCAGGGTGATCGCTGGTCGGCACGGGCTCGGTGGGCCGAAGGGACTGTTTCCGTGCTGTATCTCTATAAAGTCTAAAGGCTAAAGACTGCAGCTTTGTGTGCCTTTAATAACTGCACAATCTTTACCAGATTACAATAGGTAACTATTTTTTTTTAAAACCAGGAAGTGCATAAACGGCATTTAATTAAAAGCATTACAGATCTCTCCAGCTGGAGAGAGGCACCAGGAGACAAATTCAACAAAGAGTAGACAAAGGTGCTGGAGAAACTCAGTGGGTGCAGCAGCATCTATGGAGCGTAGGAAATGGGCGACGCTTTGTGCCGAAACCCTTCTTCAGACTGATGTAGGGTTGGGGGGGGGGGGGTGGTTGCGGGGAGAAGAAAGAAGAAAGGAAGAGGAGGAGCCCGAGGGCTGAGGGAGAGCTGAGAAAGGGAGGAGACAGCAAGGGCTACCGGAAATTGGAGAAGGCAATGTTTATGCCGCTAGGGTGCAGACTGCCCAAGGTGCTGTTCCTCCAATTTCCGGTGGTGCTCACTCTGGCCATGGAGGAGGCCCAGGACAGAAAGGTCGGATTCGGAATGGGAGGGGGAGTTAAAGTGCTGAGCCACCGGGAGATCAAGTTGGTTAATGAGGACCGAGTGGAGGTGTTCGGCGAAACGATCGCCAAGGTCTCGCCGGTGTAGATCAGCTGACACCTAGAGCAGCGGATGCAATAGATGAGGTTACAAAGAGTATTGTCCAGGAGGTTTTCAGGGGCAGAGGTTAAACACCTTATTCTTAAACTGTGGCCCCTGGTTCTGGTTCCCCCAACATCAGGAACACTGAAATGTTCTGTGCACTGAAAATGTTGTACCCTTTATCCTATAGCTGTGCACTTTCAGCAGTTTGATTGTAATTATACATAGTCTTTTCTTGATTGGATAACATGCAAACAAACGCTTTTCATTGTACTTTGGTACCCATGACAATAATAAACGAATTGTGTAGGAAGGAACTGCAGATGCTGGTTTACACCGAAGATAGACACAAAATGCTGGAGTAACTCAGCGGGACAGGCAGCATCTCCGGAGAGAAGGAACGGGTGACGTTTTAGGTCGAGACCCTTCGAACAATAAGCTAAACTAAACTAGTGTAGGAAGCAACTAACCTAGACCTCCCAGTGGCACAGCTGTCAGTGACAGGACAGAATAGAGTAGAATTCTATTATTCGGAATAGAATTACCGAAATGGAGAAATCTCAAATTCACTTGTCAGCCTTTGCCAAAGTAATTAGAACAACATTTGCCAACATTACTCTCTCGTCAGCTCATCAGTTGCTGAAATCCTCAACCCTGAATTTCCCACCTCGAGACTTTCCTATTGCAGTACGTCTCTTTTGGGCCTGTCCCACTTAGGCTATTGTTTAAGAAGGAATATTAGTTACTCCAGCTCCATAGATGCTGCTGCGCCCGCTGAGTTTCTCCAGCACTTTTGTCTACCCACTTAGGCGACATTTTAGGCGACTACAGGCGACTAGGCTGTCGCCACATGGTGACGCCTGTACGGTCGTGAGTCGTCTCCTCAGTCGCCCAAAGAGTCGTAGCGTTTTTCTGGACGCCGCTGGATTTTCAACATGTTGAAACATTTTTGCCGCACTATCGACCATGGGTTTGACGTCAATGAGCGTAGCTTGACGTAGGTGCTGTCCCAGGTTGTCGCCAGGTTAACGTAGGTTGCCGCCAGGTGACGTAGGTTGCCGCCGGTGCTGACTTCGATGAATTCCATTGTCATATTCGCCGGCAGTCGCCTAAAAAAATCGCCCAAGTGGGACAGGCCCATTAGATGCTTCTGTGCACCTCAGTCTCCAAAAATAGGATTCAGCGGACTAAAGCTAAATAAACCTTGAGTGAAATCCCATTTAACCCTGTGTTTGATGACAATGGGTCTCAATTAACCAAACTCTGGATTCTGCAGTTGTTGTCCAAAATCCAGGCTTAGAAACATAGAAACATAGAAAATAGGTGCAGGAATAGGCCATTCGGCCCTTCGAGCCTGCACCGCCATTCAATATGATCATGGCTGATCATCCAACTCAGTATCCTGTACCTGCCTTCTCTCCATACCCCCTGATCCCTTTAGCCACAAGGGCCACATCTAACTCCCTCTTAAATACAGCCAATGAACTGGCCTCAACTACCTTCTGTGGCAGAGAGTTCCAGAGATTCACCACTCTCTGTGTGAAAAATGTTTTCCTCATCTCGGTCCTAAAAGACTTCCCCCTTATCCTTAAACTGTGACCCCTTGTTCTGGACTTCCCCAACATCGGGAACGATCTTCCTGCATCTAGCCTGTCCAACCCCTTAAGAATTTTGTAAGTTTCTATAAGATCCCCCCTCAATCTTCTAAATTCTAGCGAGTACAAGCCGAGTCTATCCAGTCTTTCTTCATATGAAAGTCCTGACATCCCAGGAATCAGTCCGGATTCCCACCATTGACTCCATCTACACTTCATGCTGTTTCGGAAAAGCAGCCCAACACAATCAAAGACTTTAGACTTTAGAGATACAGCACGGAGACAGGCCCTTCGGCCCAGCGACCAGCAATCGTCCTGATGGGAATGGAGAGAAGAAGGAATGACTGAGGATGCGGCACTTTGGCTCAGGTCCCATCATCAGACGTCTTCATTCGATGTGAAGGCTTTGGAGAAGGTGCAGGAGAGGTTTACCTGAACACCGACTAGATTGGAGGATAATAACTATGTAGACATTGAACAGACTTGGATTGTACCGTTTTGGTCCCCTAATTTGAGGAAGGACATTCTTGCTATTGAGGGAGTGCAGCGTAGGTTTACAAGGTTAATTCCCGGGATGGTGGGACTGTCATATGCTGAGAGAATGGAGCAGCTGGGCTTGTATACTCTGGAGTTTAGGATGAGAGGGGATCTTATTGAAACATATAAGATTATTAAGGGTTTGGACACGCTGGAGGCAGGAAACATGTTCCCGATGTTGGGGGAGTCCAGAACCAGGGGCCACAGTTTAAGAATAAGGAGTAAGCCATTTACAACGGAGATGAGGAAACACTTTTTCTCACAGAGAGTTGCGAGTGTGGAATTCTCTGCCTCAGAGGGCGGTGGAGGTGGGTTCTCTGGATGCTTTCAAGGGAGAGCTAGATAGGGCTCTTAAAGATAGCAGAGTCAGGGGATATGGGGAGAAGGCAGGAACGGGGTACTGATTGGGGATGATCAGCCATGATCACATTGAATGGCGGTGCTGGCTCGAAGGGCCGAATGGCCTACTCCTGCACCTATTGTCTATTGTCTATTGATTATTTTTGGATTGATTGAGTCTGAAGAAGGGTCCTGTCCCAAAACGTCACCTATCCATGTTCTCCACAGATGCTGCCTGACCCGCTGAGTTACTCCAGCACTTTGAATCTTTTCTTGAAAACTAGATCTGCAGTTCCTTGTATCTACATCTTGGATTGTTTTCCCTGGAACGTCACAGGATCTGATACCACAATATCCTACGCAGCCAATGAAGGAATAGGTTGAATGAAATCGCTGCTGTAACGTAGGAATTGTAGCAAGCTGAATTAAGGGCCTGTCCCACGAGCATGCGACTCCATGCGGCATGCGGCAGCCGCCTCGCCGCCGTACGTCACGCGCGTACTTCCCGCGGACTTCGCTCGAACTTCACGTCACTCACTCGACCTCCGCGCGGACCCCGCTTCCGGTTTGGTCGCGCTCGCCGCATGCAGGCGCATGCTGGTGGGACCAGCCCTGTACGTGGATCACTCGACCTCCACGCGGCCCCCGCGTGGCCCCCGCGCGGCCCCCTTTTCCGGTTTGGTCGCGCTTGCCGCATGCAGGTCGCATGCTCGTGGTACAGGCCCTTTACTCATAGCAAGTTTTCACAAGCAGCAAAATGGCACCAAGACCAGGGCAATCTGTTTTGGAGATGTTCACGTTTAGGCGATTGTTCAAGTGAGTTTACAGTCATTTCACCAAGTAAGGTGCAGTGAAATTTGAGTTATCATACAGCCATATTAAGTGAAAAGCAACAATACACACAGCCACATAAAATAAATTTAACATAAACATCCACCACAGTGGAATCCCCATTCCTCATTGTGATGGAAGGCAATAAAGTTCAGTCAGTCCTCCTCCTTTGTTCACCCGTGGTCGGGGCCTTTGAACCCTCCGCACTTGCCGCTGCCGCCGGCCCGCTGTCTAAGCCCTCGCGTCGGGATGACCGACACTCCGGCGTCGGGATGGATCGGAACACTCCGCGGCATGGAGCTCCCGAGATGGCCTCTTCTTACCGGAGACCGCGGGCTTCACGGTGTTAAGGTGCTGGAATGCCAGGAATTATTCTCTTCTCTTATAGACAATAGACAGTAGACAATAGGTGCAGGAGGAGGCCATTCGGCCCTTCGAGCCAGCACCGCCATTCAATGTGATCATGGCTGATCATCCCCAATCAGTTCCCCGTTCCTGCCTTCTCCCATATCCCTTGACTCCGCTATTTTTAAGAGCCCTATCTAGCTCTCTCTTGAAAGTATCCAGAGAACCTGCCTCCACCGCCCTCTGAGGCAGAGTATTCCACAGACTCACCACTCTCTGTGAGAAAAAGTGTTTCCTCGTCTCCGTTCTAAATGGCTCACCCCTTTATTCCTAAAATTCCGATTCAGATCATGTCGTTTCATGTCTGAGGCAGAAAATTCCACAGACATTCTTCATCATTAGAGTGCTCTGGATTCTTACACATCCATCTCCGACCACACAGAGGATGAGAGAATGCGGCTACAAGAATAACAATCGTTTTGCAAGCTCCGGAAAGTTGGAAATGATGGAAGCGTCAGGAGTCAAGAGTGTTTTATTGGCATATGTCCCGAAATGGAACAATGACATTCTGACTTGCAGCGGCACAACGTATATGTAAATATAGTATGATACGACGGAACTGCAGATGCTGGTTTATACCCACCTTGACGCCGCCCTATACGTGGCGACTCTTTGCATACCTTGTGCATGGAACACAACACAAAGAATTTCACTGTGACATGTCACATGTGATAATAAAGGATCAATCTATCACACAATCAAGATAGAAAGACACAAAGCACTGGAGTAACTCAATGGATCAGGCAGTACATAGTACTCTGTGAAAACGCACACCTCCAGATTCAGAGACAGTTTCTTCCCAGCTGTTATCAGGCAACTGAACCATCCTACCACAACCAGAGAGCAGTGCTCAACTACTATCTACCTCATTGGTGATCCTCGGACTATCCGTGATCAGACTTTACTGGCTTTACCTTGCACTAAAACATTATTACCTTATCATGCAGCAGTACACTGTGAATGGCTCGATTGTAATCATGTAATCAGTCATCTTTCCGCTGACTGGTTAACACACGACACAAGCTTTTTCACTGTACCTCGGTACACGTGGCAATAAACTAAACTGACCTGCAAACAGCATCATAAACGACGAAAAAGGGAGTCAATAGACAATAGACAATAGGTGCAGAAGTAGGCCATTCGGCCCTTCGAGCCAGCACCGCCATTCAATGTGATCATGGCTGATCATCCACAATCAGTACCCCGTTCCTGCCTTCTCCCCATATCCCCTGACTCTGCTATCTTTAAGAGCCCTATCTAGCTCTCCCTTGAAAGCATCCAGAGAACCGGCCTCCACCTCCCTCTGAGGCAGAGAATTCCACACTCACCACCACTCTCTGTGAGAAAAAGTGTTTCCTCGTCTCCGTTCTAAATGGCTTACCCCTTATTCTTAAACTGTGGCCCCTGGTTCTGGACTCCCCCAACATCGGGAACATCGGGAACATCGGGAGTGCAGTATCTAAAAAAATAAACAAGTCATCGTGTCATCTTGAAGTTGGGAAAGGAGCTGAAAGTTTACACTGGGAGATCAGTAACACGAACAGCCAGTAGCAAATAATAACTGGTCACATTTGCCAAACCATCATAGTCGGATGTCTCCATGTAACATTTCACATTCTCCAACGGATTGGACATCTGCTTTGTGTCGACGATTCATTTGAGATGAATTGTAAAGTGAATGATGGAACAAACAGAGGAATGTAGATGTTTCATGAAACTAAATAACTTTTAAATATTCAATTTACCTTTGGATAGAATAATAAATGTAACTTTAGACAGCTGGGAGTTATGGAAAGCTGTTCCAGATGTTATTTTATCATATAAAATGTTCAAAGATTAAGAGTGGATAATTCTGCTCTAACCATTTGGCTCTAATCAGGAGAATGAGCTGGAAAATCACAGAGGGATTTTCGACGACGTTTCTACCTATTCAGGGTCGAACGCTGAAATCTCTTTCATCAATTTGGTCTCAGGGTATATTAATTAAAAAAATATATCAAGAATTGTCCTGGGAAGTCGCAAAAGCCTTATACTGTGAGGTTGGTCAGGTCCAATTCCCTTTGTTTATCAAATATCTATTAATCATAGATTTTAAAATTAACAATTCACCAAGAAAATGTCCCAAATGTATACCATATTCTGAATGGAGAAATGTTTCCCTGAAAGTACCACATTTAGTTTTGAGACACCGTTGGTGGTCCTAGATTCCCCAACCATTGGAAACAATTTTTCTCTGTTGCTCTGATCAAATCACCCCATAATACTCGGAACTCAAAGAAATACAATATCCGTTGCCATCATCACCTCTTGTCTTGTAATCTTTAGAGCATTGATGGCTTTCCAGTCAATCTATATGCATCTCTCTCCAAGATTAAACTGTCATTCCTAAGGTGTGGTGTGCAGAACAGCTCCGAGTTCTCCAAAGGGTGACTAAAGCTGTACCAAGAATTCTTTATTCTGATGGATGACACAATACAGATGCTCCGGGAAAGACCGCCAGAAATCGCCGAGAGTTTAGTTTAGTTTAGTTTAGAGATACAGCGCAGAAACAGGCCCTTCAGCCCACCGAGTCAATAGACAATAGACAATAGACAATAGGTGCAGGAGTAGGCCATTCGGCCCTTCGAGCCAGCACCGCCATTCAATGTGATCATGGCTGATCATCCCCAATCAGTACCCTGTTCCTGCCTTTTCCCCATATCCCCTGACTCCGCTATCTTTAAGAGCCCTGTCCAGCTCTCTCTTGAAAGCATCCAGAGTCCGCACCGACCTGCAATCCCCGCACATTTACACTATCCTACACACACTCGGGACAATTTTACATTTACACCAAGCCAATTTACCTACAAACCTGTACGTCTTTGGAGTGTGGGAGGAGAATCTTGGATCTTGGAGAAAACCCACACAGGTCACAGGGAGAACGTACAAACTCTGTACAGACAGCACCCGTAGTCGGGATCGAACCCGGGTCTCCGCGCTGTAAGCCCTGTAAGGCAGCAACTCTACCGCTGCGCTGCCGTGCCGCCCAAGTTGTAGCTGTAGCCCAGTCCATCACCCAGACCAAACTCCCCACCATTGACTCCATCTACACTTCATGCCGGCCTTGGAAAGCAGCCGACATATCAAAGACCTTCCCTACCCACATCATTGCTCCAGTCAGGACGAAAATATAGATGTTTAAAATAGCACACCACCAGACTCAGGGACAGCTTTTCCCCTCTGTTATCAGGCTTCTGAACGGTCCTTCCACAAGCTAGGGTACTGTCCGATTCACCTCTACCCCATTGCGGACATTGGACTTTGTCTCTGGAACTGATGCGCTACAATGCTGAGAACTATATTCTGCACTCTTTATCTTCCCCTTTGCTCTACCTATTGTACTGGAGTTTGACCTGATTGTATGCATGTGTGGTTTATCTAATTTGATTGGAAGTCATGCGAAACAAAGCATTTCACAGTCCAGCAGTACAGGTGACAATAATATACTCAACCTACCCCTTTATTAGTTTAGTTTAGAGATGCAGCATGGAAATAGGACCTTCGGCCCACTGAGTCCGCACCAACCATCGATCACCCATTCACATTAATTCTGTGTTTTTGACATTCCAAAGACGTTTCCTTGACTATGGTTTAATAACTGCGAAAAAACGTATACTTAAATTCTGGAAAAAGATAACAGTCCCCACAGTGAAGATGTGGATTACAGAAATGACCGAGACACTACATCTAGAAAAAATAAGGCTTGTTTTGTCTGACAAAACAGAGAAATTTTCCAAAATATGGTCTCCTTTCATTGAATTTCTTCAACAACAGAATGGTTGAACACAAATTCAAAACTGATGCTAGGGTTGGGTGTGGGCGTAGCAGGGAAGGGTAGTGGGATATATCTCAGCGTCTTTTTTTCACTTCTTTGTTAGTTCAGGGTTTTTTTCTCTTTCTTTTTCGTATCTTTCTTCTTCCTTTTCATTCTTTCCTTTTTAGTTTTTCCGATTTAAAAATTAAAATAAAATAATAATAAAATAAAAAATTCTGTGTTGTCCCACTCTCTCTTCGTACTCGGGGCGATTTGCAGAGGCCAATTAACTTAGCATGCAAAACCAAGCTTTCACTGTACCTCGGTACACGGAACAATAATAAACCTGAGCCCAAACCCATGGCTTAAGATGGTCAAAAAGTAACGCACACATCTGAGTCAGGGCACCAAGATTTGTGCTGTGTGCAGTGGTCTGTTAGATGTCATAGAAACATAGAAACATAGAAAAGAGGTGCAGGAGGAGGCCATTCGGCCCTTCGAGCCAGCACCGCCATTCATTGTGATCATGGCTGATCGTCCCCTATCAATAACCCGTGCCTGCCTTCTCCCCATATCCCTTCACTCCACTAGCCCCTAGAGCTCTATCTAACTCTCTCTTAAATCCATCCAGTGACTTGGCCTCTGTGGCAGGGAATTCCATAAATTCACAACTCTCTGGGTGAAAAAGTTTGTTCTCACCTCAGTCTTAAATGACCTCCCCTTTATTCTAAGACAGTCGACATTGCAAATTCAATGCAGATGCAATGTATGACTTATTCAGTCTACATTGCAGATGAAAGTGGGGACAATTTCTACAATTGACAAACTATTAAAACTTCCAGGTGTGTAGGAAGGAACTGCAGATGCTGGTTTAAACCAAAGATAGACACAAAAAGCAGGAGTAACAGCGGGTCAGACAGCATCTCTGGAGCAAAGGAATACGTGATGTTCCAGATAGTGGATATTGAAATCCAAAACAAATTTATACCTAAGTGTCTATTTTTGCAATGTGGCTTCATGCATGATAAAAAAGGACACAAACTGGCAAAATAGTATTTTGGACAAACTTGTCTTCTTTTATAACGAAAGTCTATTGTGACACAGTGGTAGAATTGCTGCCTTACAGCGCCAGAGACCCAGGTGTGAACCTGACTACGGGCGCTATCTTTACTGAATTTGTACGTTCTCCCCGTGACCTGCGTGGGTTTTCTCTGGGTGCTTCGGTTTCCTCCCACGTTCCAAGAAGGAAGTAAGTAAGTAAGTAAGTATATTGGCCAAGTATTCACATACAAGGAATTTGCCTTGGTGCTCCACCCACAAGTAACAACATGACATACAGTGACAGTTACGAATGAATCAGAAAACACTAAACATTAATAATAATAAAACATTAATGATAAAACATCATTGATCAAGCATGTGAACCAACAAAATACCAGATCAAAGAAGTACAGGTTTGTAGGTTAATTGGCTTTGGTAAAAAATTGTAAATTGTCCCTAGTGTGTGTAGGATGGTGCTAGTGTACGGGGATCTTGGTGGGCCGTAGGGCCTGTTACCACGCCGTGTCTCCAAAGTCTAAAGTCTAAAGCTGAACTTGCACAAATTAATCAGCATAGTGATGTTCCAGAATAAATGCAATTCATCCAATTCAGAACTCAACCCAATTAGATCAGAGCGATTTGGAACAGAAAAGGTTTGTGGATTATCTTTCTTCATCACGGCTTAATAAATCCAAATGATGACAGTGTTAAACTTCAGACTTTGACAATGCCACTCCTATGACAGATCATCTGAAATCATTGCCCTGTGATAATCCGTCTTCCAATAACTAACCGCCAGGAGAATCAAGTCACAGGATTAATTTTAAAACCCAATGTAACTTTACAGTAAATGCAGAAATAATTTCATCCATGCCTTAAGCTGCTTGCCGTAACATGCTTTTATCTGTCGTCTTCCGCCCCTCCCCTCCATATCTCTAGTCTCTCTTTCTCTCCCCTGACTCTCAGTCTGAAGAAGGGACTCGACCCATAACGTTACCCATTCCTTCTCTCCAGAGATGCTGCCTGTCTGTCCCGCTGAGTAAATGCACCAAGATTTGTGTTGCATGCAGTAGTCACAAGTTATAGCCCCTGTCCCACGGTACGAGTTCATTCCAAGAGCTCTCCTGAGTTTAGAAAAAAATCAAACTCGTGGTAAGCGCGGAGAATGAACGTAGCGGGTACGTCGGAGCTCGGGGACGTCTCTTAGCGGCTCGTAACGCTAACGGCAGGTACTCGGGAAGACTCGCTAACGGCAGGAAGACTCGTGAAGATTTTTCAACATGTTGGAAAAATGTCCACGAGAGCCCCGAGTACCGACGAGTGGCCATTACCGTAAATCTCCGAGTTCGAATCAGGGCAAACTCGGGAGAGCTCTTGGAATGAACTCGTACCGTGGGACAGGGCTTTGACTCTCAGTCTGAAGAAGGGTCTCGACCAGGAACGTCACCCATTCCTTCTCTGCAGAGATGCTGCCTGTCCCGCTGAGTAATGGCACCAAGATATGTGTTGCACGCAGTAGTCACAAGTTAAGCTTCAATTTTTATTCGTATCTGTGACAGCTGTCTGTACGGAGTTTGCAAGTCCCCCCCCCCCCCCCGTGACCTGCGTGGGTTTTCTCCGAAATGTTCGGTTTCCTCCACCATTCCAAAGACGTACAGGTTTGTAGGTTAATTGCCTTGGTAAATGTAAAAATTGGCCCTAGGGTGTAGGATAATATTAATATGTGGGGATCGCTGGTCGGCGCGGACCTGGTGGGTCCTCTGATTCTATATTTAAATCATCTTCAATAAACTATAGAGTGTTGTGGTCTGGAATTGTGAAATTAAGCATCTTTCTCCATGTTTATACACAGGCTTTGAAGTGGAAATCAAATTATTACCAGTTGGGATAAATTGGATTCAAGAAATTAGCAATGTCAAATGTCAAAACGTTGAAATAGTTTTCATTTTCCAATGTTTTAAGTTCAGTATTTCACGCAGCTAAGTGCAACAAAATGTAATTCCATGCCTCACAGCAGTGTCTCTCTGGGATCAATCTGACCTAAGGTGCTGTTGGTGTGGCAACGAGGAATTGAAGACGCTGGTTCATACACAGAGGCACACAGAGTGCTGGAGTAACTCTGCGGGTCAGCCAGCATCTCCGGAGAAAACGAAGAGGTGACGGTTCCAAATGATTGAAAGGTACAGCGTGGAAACAGACCCCCTCAGCCACACACACCCCCCCCCCCCCCCGCCCCGAGTCCACGCCGACCATCGATCACCCACTCACACCAGCTCTATGTTAACCCACCTCCTCATCCATTGCCTGCATGGAGTTCATTCCTTTCACCCTAAAAGCTAAATCTTACGGGCCTGTCCCACTTACGTGACGTTTTCGGGCGACTGCCGACACCCGTCATAGGTCGTTGCAGATCGGCGAAAATGTTCAACACGTTGAAAATCCAGCGGCGACCAGAAAGACGCTACGACTCTTTGGGCGAGTGAGGAGACGACTCACGAGCATACAGGTGACACCCTGGCGACATGTTCGTCAGTGGTCGCCCAGAGAGTCGTGCCTTGTTCTGGTCGACGCTGGATTTTCTACATGTTGAACATTTTCGGCGACCTGCAACGACCTATGACGGGTGCCGGCAAGTCGCCGAAAAAGTCGGGTAAGTGGGACAGGCCCGTAACTCTCTCTTGAAAACATCCAGTGAATTGGCCTCCACTGCCTTCTGTGGCAGAGAATTCCACAGATTCACAACTCTCTGGGTGAAAAGGTTTTTCCTCATCTCAGTCCTAAATGGCCGACCCCTTATTCTTAAACTGTGTGACCCCTGGTTCTGGACTCCCCCCAACATCGGGAACATTTTTCCTGCATCTACCCTGTCCAATCCTCTAAGGATTTTATATGTTTCTATAAGAAACATGGTCGGCGTGGACTCGGTGTTTCCGTTGTCAGGATTGAACCCGGGATTCTGGCGCAGTAAGGCAGCAACTCTACACTGCGCCACCGTGCCACCCTACAAAGGCTCAGTTGTATCAAATAAATTCCTTCAATGAATTATCCACTTTTCCTGAGTCAATAGACAATAGACAATAGGTGCAGGAATAGGCCATCCGGCCCTTCGAGCCAGCACCGCCATTCAATGTGATCATAGAAACATAGAAACAAAGAAAATAGCTGCAGATGGAGGCCATTCAGCCCTTCAAGCCAGCACCGCCATTCATTGTGATCATGGCTGAACGTCCCCAATCAATAACCCGTGCCTGCCTTCTCCCCACATCTCTTGATTCCACTAGCCCCTAGAGCTCTATCTAACTCTCTCTTAAATCCATCCAGTGATTTGGCCTCCACTGCCCTCTGTGGCAGGGAATTCCACAAATTCACATCTCTCTGGGTGAAAAAGTTTTTTCTCACCTCAGTCCTAAATGGCCTCCCCTTTATTCTAAGACTTTGGCCCCTGGTTCTGGACTCGCCCAACATTGGGAACATTTTTCCTGCATCTAGCTTGTCCAGCCCTTTTATTATTTTATATGTTTCTATAAGATCCCCCCCTCATCCTTCTAAACTCCAGTGAATACAAACCCAGTCAAACCCTGCGGGAAATCGGCCGTTCCAGCCGTAGTTGCGGCTTCCGGTGAGGAATGCGGCCGTTCCAGGTGGCCCAGCTGCTGGAGGACTCTCCCGACGCCGGGGCTACATCACCCGGCGAGAACGGCCAGGATCATCGGGCCTCCGTAGAGGCAATAGCGGGGGCCTCATTTGGCCTGACTTTTTTGGGTGAACTGGGGCTGGGGACTGGACATTGTGCCTTCCCCCACAGTGGAAATCACTGTGGGGGGATGATTTTTGTATGTAATTGTTTGTAATTGTATTTGTTAGTCTGTGTTCAAGATGGCGGTCGGAGGGGAGAGTGGACGCTGGCGCGGTTTCGTTGCCGCTGCTCTCTCCTCAAATTGTGCTTCTGATTTTCTTTTTTTGTCTTTTTGGAAGGAATTCTGTCCCTGATTTGTGTATTGGTCTTTATAACTTATTTTTTAAATTCTGATTATATGTTTCCTATAAATCTCTGTAAGGTGTCCTTGAGACCTCGGTATAAGGCGCCCGTAAATAAAATTCATTATTATTATTATTATTTCAATTTTTCCTCACATGACAGTCCCGCCATCCCAGGGATCCCTGTACCCCGTTCCTGCCTTCTCCCCATATCCCCTGACTCCGCTATCTTTAAGAGCCCTGTCTAGCTCTCTCTTGAAAGTATCCAGTCATCTTTGGGGTTAACGGACTGGTCATTACTAAATACATGGAGCATTGTCTACATGTATTATCTAAGCTATATGAGCATAATCTTGATGGGGATAGGAATCTGATCAATCTCCCTTGCAGCATAATTTAGACAATGAACGATTGCATAAAGAACATATTTCTTGGCAGCAACTTATGTGATTTGTAGTCTGCTCCTCTGAAGGGCAATGGTAGCAATTTCAGTAATGACTCCCAAAAGGAAATTGGTAAATCATTGCAAAAGAATGGTTGGATAATGGTGAAAAGAAAGAGGATGTTCTTGGATAATTCTTTCAAAGATCTACCACAGAGTGACATTACCGTAAATCTCCGAGTTCGAATCAGGGCAAACTCGGGGAGAGCTGTTGGAATGAACTCGTACAGTGGGACAGGGGTTTAACATGGTGTGCAGTGTTCACACTCTACAATTTGACGTGGACACGGCAGGAACGGTTTAGTGGGATATGGGTCAAACACAGGCAAATGGGATTAGTTTAGATGGGGCATTCTGGTTAGCTTGGACAAGTTGGGATGAAGGAAGGCACAAAATGCTGGAGTAACTCAGCGGGACAGGCAGCATCTCTGGAGAGAAGGAATGGGTGACGTTTCGTGTCGAGACCCTTCTTCAGACTGACGTCAAGAGAAGGGGGCAGGGAAAAGCTAAAATGCAGTCGGAGACAGTAAGACTGGTGGGAGAACTGGGAAGGGGAGGGGATGGAGAGAGAAAGCAAGGGCTATTTGAAGTTAGAGAAGTCAATGTTCATACCGCTGGGGTGTAACTACCCAAGCGAAATATGAGGTGCTGCTCCTCCAATTTGCGCTGGGCCTCACTGACAATGGAGCCAGGACAGAATGGTAGATTGGGAATGGGAGGGGAGTTGAAGTGCCGAGCCTGCGCTTGGTCTCGCCGATGTGGGGAAGTTGACACCTGGAACAGCGGATACAGTAGATGAGGTTGGAGGAGGTGCAAGTGAACCTCTGCCTCACCTGGAAAGACTGTTTGGGTCCTTGGATGGAGTCGAGGGGGAGGTAAAGGGACAGGGGTTGCATCTGTTGGGCTGAAGGGCCTGTTTCCATGCTGTAAGACCGATAACTCCATGGAGAGATTTAACTCAGAAGTAGACTGTACCTGGAACAAACCATTAGAGAGAGAGAGAGAGCTAGATAGGGCTCTTTCAAGAGAGAGAGAGAGAGCTAGATAGGGCTCTTAAAGATAGCGGATTCAGGGGATATGGGGAGAAGGCAGGAACGGGGTACTGATTGGGGATGATCAGGCATGATCACATTGAATCGAAGGGCCGAATGGCCTACTCCTGCACCTATTGTCAATTGTCTATTAGAGGAAGCAACAGAAGCTGATACAATTAATAATGCCAATTTAAAGACACATGAACAGATATGGATAGGGAGGGTTTATAAGGCTTTCGGGCCAAATGCAGGCAAATGGGACTAGCCCAAAATGCCAACGCGGTCGGCATGAATAAGTTGGGCCGAAGGGCCTGTTTCTGTGCTGCGTGCCTCTTATCGGTTAATGCTGAAAACAACAAGAAAAATGGAACTGAGTCACACAACAGCAGTTCAAAATCAGCCACCTTCATCTAATCTAAACTAAACTTAACCAGACAAAATAATCTGCTTAAATGTACAGGAGAGTCATAAAAAACAAACGCTGACTGGAGATGACATGAGGAAATTAGACTCAGATGTTGAAAGGGGAGGTGAATGGATGGTGAGGGTCGGAAGGGAATTCAGGGCTTAAGGGCTTGGACAAAGGCCAAACGTGGTGCAAGTGTAATCAGGCTAGGGATATCCAATCTGTCCTCGTTGGCTCAGCGGGCCTTACCCAACAACATGCAGCGTTAGACAATGATTAATTGCTTTAACTAAGTACAGTCATCCATTAGAATATTTGGCACCTGGTTGCTGAAATGACATTGAATGGGGATTTGGGTGAATGAGTGACGTTTGACCACGAGTGTGTATCAATTTTCACCTTTAGTTGACAAAGCTGGGCGGCACGGTGGCGCAGCGGTTAGACCTGCTGGCCTCATAGCTCCAGACACGCAACGCCAGAGACCTAGGTTCAATCTGAATGGTGGCCGATTAGGAAAAGGGGAGATGCAACGAGACCTGGGTGTCATGGTACACCAGTCATTGAAAGTAGGCATGCAGGTGCAGCAGGCAGTGAAGGAAGCAAATGGTATGTTAGCATTCATAGCAAAAGGATTTGAGTATAGGAGCAGAGAGGTTCTACTGCAGCTGTACAGGGCCTTGGTGAGACCACACCTGGAGTATTGCGTACAGTTTTGGTCTCCTAATCTGAGGAAGGACATTCTTGCCATAGAGGGAGTACAGAGAAGGATCACCAGACTGATTCCTGGGATGTCAGGACTTTCATATGAAGAAAGACTGGATAGATTCGGCTTGTACTCGCTAGAATTTAGAAGATTGAGGGGAGATCTTATAGATACTTACAAAATTCTTAAGGGGTTGGACAGGCTAGATGCAGGAAGATTGTTCCCGGTGTTGGGGAAGTCCAGAACAAGGGGTCACAGTTTAAGGATAAGGGGGAAGTCTTTTAGGACCGAGATGAGAAAAACATTTTTTACACAGAGAGTGGTGAATCTGTGGAATTCTCTGCCACAGAAGGTAGTTGAGGCCAGTTCATTGGCTATATTTAAGAGAGAGTTAGATGTGGCCCTTGTGGCTAAAGAGATCAGGGGTATGGAGAGAAGGCAGGTACAGGATACTGAGTTGGATGATCAGCCATGATCATATTGAATGGCGGTGCAGGCTCGAAGGGCCGAATGGCCTACTCCTGCACCTATTTTCTATGTTTCTGTATTTCTATGATCCTTCTCCGTGGATTGTTACCTTGTCGTGGTGGTGAAGCTTGTGTGGACCTGAGATCCTGAGAGCGATGACGTCTGGAGCTACGCTCCTGGTAGGGCCACCCATGGTGGTAAGGTCGAGGGGGAGGTCTCTGACAAAGAGCAATCCAACCAAGACCTCAACGGTGGAACAGGCGGAGGACGATGGCTGACCTTAGTGGAGCGTCACAACGGCTGGGAAGGCGGATGAAGGCTGCAGCAGAAAAGGGTCTCCGGTCGTCTTGGACTCCATGCCACTGGATCCTGACCCAGATCTGTCAAGGACCGTGGGGTGGCTGTCTGTGCACCAGTCTCCCCACGTTAAACAAAGTCACGCACAGGCCTCCTCCATGGGAGGACAGTCATACTCGTTTCGAGTGACCGCTGATGATGAAGTTCGATCCTAACCTCGGGTGCTGTCTGTATGGAGTTTGCACGTTCACCCTGTGACCGCGCGGATTTCTTCCGGCCGCTCCGGTTTCCTCCCTCATCCTAGCGACGCGCAGGTTTGCAGGTTAATTGGCCCCTCTGTAAATTGCCCCTAGTGTGTAGGGAGTGGGCGAGAAAGTGGGATAGCATAGGACTGGTGTGAACGGATGATCAATGGTCAGTGTAGACTCCGTGGGCCGAATGGTCTGTTTCCATGTGTAGGGAGGAACTGCAGATGCTGGTTTACACCAAAGATAGACACAAAATGCTGGAGTAACTCAGCGGGACAGGCAGCATCTCTGGAGAGAAGAGATGGGTGACGTTTTCCATGCTGCATCTCTGAAACCAAATCATATGCTGAGAGAATGGAGCGGCTGGGCTTGTATACTCTGGAGTTTAGAAGGATGAGAGGGTATCTCATTGAAACATATAAGATTATTAAGGGTTTGGACACGCTAGAGGCAGGAAACATGTTCCCGATGTTGGGGGCGTCCAGAAGCAGGGGCCACACAGTTTAAGAATAAGGGGTAAGCCATTTAGAACGGAGACGAGGAAACACTTTTTTCTCACAGAGTGTGGTGAGTCTGTGGAATTCTCTGCCTCAGAGGGCGGTGGAGGCTGGTTCTCTGGATGCTTTCAAGAGAGAGCTCATTAGGGCTCTTAAAGATAGCGGAGTCAGGGGATATGGGGAGAAGGCAGGAACGGGGTACTGATTGGGGATGATCAGCCATGATCACATTGAATGGTGGTGCTGGCTCGAAGGGCCGAATAGCCTACTCCTGCACCTATTGTCTATTGTCTACATGGAAGATGTGGTTAAGCAGGATCTCATAGATGCGTGTGAACGGGTCATCGATGGTTGGCATGGATTCGGTGGGTCGAAGGTCTTTATTCCATGTTGTAACTTTCAATTCAAAGTTTGGAAGCCTAACTCAAATGTAAAATCAACTTTAGTTCATCATTATTTGTTCTCCTTGGCATGATAATAGCTAAGTTTAAAATGTAATATGGGGTAGGAAGGGGGGAGGGGGGGGGGTGGGGGAAACTTTTAAAATCTTTTCCCTGTACGGGGGACCCGACCTTTTCCCTGTCGGGTCTCCGTTGTCGTTCGGGCCTAGCACCGTGGAGCGGCCGCCAACCGGAACGACCTGGGGGCTCCAGTCGCGGAGCCTGCGGACTCAGCATCGCGGGGCTGGCCGGCTTCGGAGCGTGGAGAGCTGTGGTGGCGCGCGGCTGTGACCCGACTTCGGAGTATTGGAGGCTCCAGCCGCAGGTCCGGTGGACGGTAACATCGGGAGCTCGCGGGTCCCTGGTGGGAGACCGCTTTCCGGAGCTTCCGCAACGGCAACTTCTCCCGCCGAATTGCAGGGTTGAGGGTGACCCGGAGCGGGGCCTTACATCGCCCAGCGCGGCTTTAATGGCCGCGGGACTTGCCAGCACCCGCCGGGGGCTCCAACGTCAAGACCCGGAGCGGGGCCTTACATCGCCCGGCGTGGTTTTAACGGCCGCGGGACTTACCAGCACCCGCCGGGGGCTCCAACGTCAAGACCCGGAGCGGGGCCTTACATCGCCCGGCGTGGTTTTAACGGCCGCGGGACTTACCATCGCCCGCCGGGGGCTTTAACATCGGGAGAAGAATGGAAAACAGGGAAGAGACAAGACTTTGCCTTCCATCACAGTGAGGAGGAGATTCACTGTGATGGATGTTTGTGTAAATTGTGTTGGTGTGTGTCTTGGTTCTTTTCGTGTTGTATGACTGCAGAAACCAAATTTTGTTTGAACTTCATTTGAGGTTCAAATGACAATAAACGGTATTGTAATTGTAATTGTAATTGTAATAAACTTTGCCGTAGTTGGCTGTTCGACTATTGAGCTGTGGAGACCGGTATCTACCCCTTTCAAATAGTTTAGTTTAGTTTATTGTCACGTGTACCAAGGTACAGTGAGAAGCTTTTATTGTGCGTGCTGACCCAGTCAGCAGAAATACAATACATGGTTACAATCGAGCCGTCCACAGTGTACAGATACATGATGAAGGGAATAACGTGAATAGCGTTTAGTGCAAGATAAAGTCCAGCAAAGTCCGAGCAAAGACAATCTCAGGGCCTCCAAAGAGGTAGATAATAGCTCAGGGCCGGTGGATAGTAGCTGCGATGCTGGCTCGAAGGGCCGAATGGCCTCCTCCTGCACCTATTTTCTATGGACCGCTCTCCAGTTGTATAACTGAAAGAACATTTGGTCGTACAGTAAGATTGGCAGTGCCGTAATTGCTTTCCAGTGATTTGAAACGGCTTTATTAATTATTAAAGGTAGACAAAAATGCTGGAGAAACTCAGCGGGTGCGGCAGCATCTACAAATTATTAATGCTAGTGATTCAAGAATCACGATTCAAGAGAGTTTATTGTCATGTGTCCCAGATAGGACAATGACATTCTTGCTTTGCTTCAGCACAACAGAATATTGTAGTCATAAATAAATACAGAATAGATCAGTGTGTCCATATACTATTGAATATATATATACATGCACATAAATTAGCAGATAATGTGCAATAGGCTATTAAAGTTCAGATTTTTGTTTGAGTTGAGTGTAATAGTCTGATGGCTGTGGGGAAGCAGCTGTTCCTGAACCTGGACGTTGCAGATTTCAGGCTCCTGTACCTTCTACCTGAAGGCAGCGGAGAGATGAGTGAGCGGCCAGGATGGTGATGAAATCTTGTTCAATTTTCAAAGAGAAGGGTTGTGTGGCAGATGTATAAAGTGAGGGCGGTCATGGTGGTGCAGAGATAGTGTCCCCGCCTTACAGCGCTTGCAGCGCCGGAGACCCGAGTTCGATCTCGACTACGGGTGCTGTCTGTGCGGAGTTTGCACGTTCTCCCCGTGAACTGCGTGGGTTTTCTCCGAGATCTTCGGTTTCCTCCCACATTCCAAAGACGTACAGGTTTGTACAGGTTAATTGACTTGGTGTAAATGTAAACATTGTCCCTAGAATGTGTACGTTAGTGTTAATATGCAGGGAACGCTAGGCTTAAGGGCCCGTTTCCGCGCTGTATCTCTGAACTAAACTAAGAGCGACCCACATAATCGCCATTTAACATTCAAAGCCGTGACCACCAGAGGTGTAAATTGTGGTGATGTTGGTGATATTGCAAAGTCTTGAAAACATTTTGCGGGACAGCTTGTGTACAGAATTCGTCGGAAGGTCGAACGGGAGACATCGAAACCAGCGGAGAGGCTTCGCCGGGCGGCCAAACTCGCTTGGAGGCTCCTCGGAAGCGGAACTGCCCGAAAGCGCGTCGGACATGGAATATCTTTCATTCATTGTTCTTTATCTCCCGACATCATCGTCTATATCTCTCATTCCCTTTTCCCCTAACTTCTGGTGCTTGGCCCAGAAGTGGATCAACTAACATTCATTACAATCACACCACCCTTTTAAATCTTTATATCAACAGCAGCATTTCTTACTCTAACCATGGTCTACTCGCTGCGGACGGATTGATGTTAAACATGTATCATCTTTTGTTTGAAATCTTGATATCTTTTATTTCGAACGAACGATTAAAAAAAGAAAAGAAAAATGAAAATGAATAATAAATAAAGGAAAATTATATATATACATATATATATACATAAATACATACACACATACATACATATATATGTACATATATACATACATATACACATATACATACATACACATATACATAACATATATGTACATACATAAATTAAAAAATCAAAAGGCAATTTCAACATGATACACTGGCTGGAGAGAACACAACTAATGCTTTTCGTGTTAAAGAAGGAACTGCAGATGCTGGAAAATCGAAGGTAGACAAAAGTGCTGGAGAAACTCAGCGGGTGCAGCAGCATCTATGGAGCGAAGGAAACAGGCAACGTTTCGGGCCGAAACCCTTCTTCAGAATGATAGGGGGTGGGGAGAAGAAAGGAAAAAGGCGGAGGAGGAGCCCGAGGGCTGAGGGATGGGAGGAGACAGCCAGAGGGCTGAGGAAGGGGAGGAGACAGCAAGGGCTAGCAAAATTGGGAGAATTCAATGTTCAAGCCCCCAGGATGCAGACTCCCCAAGCGGAATATGAGGAGCATTTCCTCCAATTTCCGGTGTTGCTCGCTGTGGCCATGGAGGAGACCCAGGACAGAGAGGTCAGATACGGAATGGGAGGGGGAGTTGAAGTGCTGAGCCACCGGGAGGTCAGGTTGGTTATTGCGGACCGACCGGAGGTGTTCGGCGAAACGATCGGCAAGCCTCCGCTTGGTCTCACCGATGTAGATCAGCTGGCATCTAGAGCAGCGGATGCAATAGATGAGGTTGGAGGAGATGCAGGTGAACCTCTGTCGCACCTGGAACGACTGCTTGGGTCCTTGAATGGAGTCGAGGGGGGAGGTGAAGGGACAAGTGTTGCATCTCTTGCGGTTGCAAGGGAATGTGCCCGGGGAGGGGGTGGTACGGGAGGGAAGGGAAGAATTGACAAGGGAGTTACGGAGGGAGCGGTCTTTGCGGAAGGCAGACATGGGGGGAGATGGGAAGATGTGGTGAGTGGTGGGGTCACGTTGGAGGTGGCAAAACTGACGGAGGATCACTTGTTGTATGTGATGGCTGGTGGGGTGAAAGGTGAGGACTAGGGGGACTCTGCCCTTGTTGTGAGTGGGGGGATGGGGAGAGAGAGCAGTGTTGCGGGGTATGGCAGAGACCCTGGTGCGAGCCTCGTCTATTGTGGAGGAGGGGAACCCCCGTTCCCTGAAGAAAAAAGCTTTTCACTTGGTACATGTGACAATAAACTAAATGAGTAAGATTAAACGGAAACTTACCAGTTTGAAGTTTGATCTTTATTTTATGAGGAGTTACGATGAGTGATTACGTGAAGAACCCGCCAGCCCGCATGCGCGTCAATCTTCAAAGCAGCGGTGTGAAATCACAGATAACAGTTGATGAACTGAATATAGTAAGATTAGAGAAACTAGAACTACCAGCTGACCTTTATGAGAGAGGGTTGGGAGCGGAGGGCACGTAATCACTCATCGTAACTCCTCATAAAATAAAGATCAAACTTCAAACTGGTAAGTTCTCGTTTAATCTTACTATTTTACTTCGGAGGCACGTGAGTGACTACGTGAAGATTTCAAAGCTCTGTGATTTCATGCTGTGAGAAACGAGTCTACACAACCACAACTGCTTCAATTGACAGATAAGGGAAACATTCATAATGAATAAATAATAATAATAGTAACCCCTCTCATCCGGGAGGAAACTATATAACTGAACCTAAAATAGAGTTGGCAAATACCCCTGGTCTGGCAATGGGGTATTATAAAATGTTTGGAAAACTCGTTCGTTAGACCATCCTGCAGTCGCTATGATTTGGTCCAGAGGACCGTACATAACCCTTGCTGCTGATGTTGTAGCAGCCCTGGTGGAGTGAGATTAGAAATTTAGTATCTACTCCTGCATAAGCCAAAGCCCCGTTTTAACCACCTGGAGATGGTCTGAATTGATACCTTCTTATGAGGTTTTTTGTAACTAACAAACATAGCTAGTATCAGAGCCACTAAGGCTCTAGGTGACCTTGACGTAATGTTGTAAATGTGTGACCACACATAACCGAAGGTCCCTGGGGTATGCCATGAGACTAGTTTGAGACCTGACGCCCCTTCTGGCGCCCCTCGATTCACAGAGGCCCAGGAGCGGTTGCAGTGGGAGGAGTGACGTCCGGGCGGTGAGTACAAAACCCGATCACGGGGCTTCGATTCACAGAGGCCCAGGAGCGGTTGCAGTGGGAGGAGTAACGTCCGGGCGGTGAGTACAAAACCCGATCGCGGGGCTTTGATTCACAGAGGCCCAGGAGCCGTTAGTGCGGGAGGAACCCAAATCTGTAACGTTCCATTCACAGTTCACAGTTCAAAACAAGTGGGCTTGAGGAAGCCGCTGATTGGTGGAAGCAGACTAGAGGAAGCAGCTGATTGGGAGTCAGATCCCTGCTGATTTCTTCCAGCACTTTGTATTGTATCCAGGGTAAGGGGGGAGTATGAGGGCCAGGGCAGTTTACTGTACTGGATGTCAGATGTATTGTATCCAGGGTAAGGGGGGAGTGTGAGGGCCAGGTCAGTTTACTGTTCTGGATGTCAGATGTGGGAGGTCAAGGAATCTGATAGCCCTCCAGACGTTCACATCTGCGCCAGGTGCATCGAGATGAGGTTCCTAAGGGACCGTATTAGGAACCTGGAGTAGCAGCTCGATGACCTCCGTCTGGTCAGGGAGAGCGAGGAGGTCATAGAGAGGAGTTACAGAGAGGTGGTCACTCCAAAACCACGGGAGGCAGGCAAGCGGGCCACGGTTAGGAGGGGCAAGGGGCAGAGGCAGGGACTAGAGAGTACCCCGGTGGCTGTACACCTTGGCAATAGTACTTCTGTTTGAATACTGTTGGGGGGCACAGCCTACATGGGGGTAGCTACAGCGGCCGGGCCTCCGGTACAGAGACCGGCCCTGTTGCTCAGAAGGGTAGGGAAAAAAGAGGAGGGCAATAGTAATAGGGGACTCTATAGTTAGGGGGTCGGATAGGCGATTCTGTGGATGCAGTCAGGAGACCCGGATGGTAGTTTGCCTCCCTGGTGCCAGGGTCTGGGATGTGTCTGAACGTGTCCAAGATATCCTGAAATGGGAGGGAGAGGAACCCGAGGTCGTGGTAGATATAGGTACCAATGACATAGGTAGAAAAAGATAAGAGGTCCTGAAAGGTGAATTTAGGGAGTTAGGAGGAGAGTTAAGGAGAAGGACCGCAAAGGTAACAATCTCGGGATTACTGCCTGTGCCACGCGACAGTGAGAGTAGGAATGGAGCGAGGTGGAGGATAAATGCGTGGCTGAAGGACTGGTGCAGTGGGCAGGGATTCAAATTTCTGGATCATTGGGACCTCTTTTGGGGAAGGTGTGACCTGTACAAAAAGGACGGGTTGCACTTGAACCTGAGGGGGACCAATATCCTGGCGGGGAGATTTGCAAAGGCTACTCGGGAGACTTTAAACTAGAATGGTTGGGGGGAGGGACTCAAATAGAGAAAGCTTGTAGATAGTGTGTGAGGCAGGAGGCAGAGAAGGGAAGCACTCAGACCCAACATGTAGGGGGGAAAGAAGAAAAAAATAATAAACAGAGAATAAGAGGTGTTAAAGAAGGAACTGCAGATGCTGGAAAATCGAAGGTACACAAAAATGCTGGAGAAACTCAGTGGGTGCAGCAGCATCTATGGAGCGAAGGAAACAGGCAACGTTTCGGGCCGAAACCCTTCTTCAGACTGATAGGGGGTGGGGAGAAGAAAGAAAAAAAGGCAGAGGAGGAGCCTGAGGGCTGGGGGAGGGGAGGAGACAACCAGAGGGCTGATGAAGGGGAGGGGACAGCAAGGGCTAGCAGAATTGGGAGAATTCAATGTTCAAGCCCCCAGGATGTAGACTGCCCAAGCGGAATATGAGGTGCATTTCCTCCAATTTCCGGTGTTGCTCGCTGTGGCCTTGGAGGAGACCCAGGACAGAGAGGTCAGATACGGAATGGGAGGGGGAGTTGAAGTGCTGAGCCACCGGGAGGTCAGGTTGGTTATTGCGGACCGACCGGAGGTGTTCGGCGAAACGATCGCCAAGCCTCCGCTTGGTCTCACCGAGGTGGTGGGTTTCTTAAATGTGTGAGCAGAGAGACAGAGGGGTGTAAAATGAGGGTAGAAGCAATAGGTAGCGAGGTGAAAAGTAAAAGTGGCAGGCAGACAAATCCAGGGCAAAAATCAAAAGGGCCACTTTTCAACATAATTGTATAAGGGGTAAGAGTGTTGTAAAAACAAGCCTGAAGGCTTTGTGTCTCAATGCAAGGAGCATTCGTAATAAGGTGGATGAGTTGAATGTGCAGATAGCTATTAATGACTACGAGATAGTTGGGATCACGGAGACATGACTCCAGGGTGACCAAGGCTGGGAGCTGAACATCCAGGGATATTCAATATTCAGGAGGGATAGACAGAAAGGAAAAGGAGGTGGGGTAGCGTTGCTGGTTAGAGAGGAGATTAACGCAATAGAAAGGAAGGACATTAGTTTGGAGGATGTGGAATCGATATGGGTAGAGCTGCGAAACACTAAGGGGCAGAAAACACTAGTGGGTGTTGTGTACAGGCCACCTAGCAGTAGTAGTGAAGTTGGGGATGGCATCAAACAGGAAATTAGAAATGCGTGCAACAAAGGTAAAACAGTTATAATGGATGACTTCAATCTACATATAGATTGGGTGAATCAAATTGGCAGGTGTGCTGAGGAAGAGGATTTCTTGGAATGTATGCGGGATAGTTTTCTAAACCAACATGTAGAGGAACCAACGAGAGAGCAGGCTATTCTAGACTGGGTATTGAGTAATGAGGAAGGGTTAGTTAGCAATCTTGTTGTGCATGGCCCCTTGCGCAAGAGTGACCATAATATGGTTCAGTTCTTCATTAGGATGGAGAGTGACATAATTAATTCAGAAACAAGGGTTCTGAACTTAAAGAAAGGTAACTTTGAGGGTATGAGACGTGAATTGGCCAAGATAGACTGGCAATTGATTCTTAAAGGGTTGACGGTGGATGTGCAATGGAAGGTATTTAAAGGCTGCATGGATGAACTACAACAATTGTTCATCCCAGTTTAACAAAAGAATAAATCAGGGAAGGTAGTGCATCCGTGGATAACAAGGGAAATCAGGGATAGTATCAAAACAAAAGATGAAGCATACAAATTAGCCAGAAAAAGCAGCCTACCAGAGGACTGGGAGAAATTCAGTCCATCAGAGGAGGACAAAGGGCTTAATTAGAAAAGGGAAAATAGATTATGAAAGAAAACTGGCAGGGAAAATAAAAAATGACGGCAAAAGGTTTTATAGATATGTGAAGAGAAAAAGATTAGTTAAAACAAATGTAGGTCCCTTGCAGTCAGAAACAGGTGAATTGATCATGGGGAACAAGGACATGGCAGACCAATTGAATAACTACTTTGGTTCTGTCTTCACTAAGGAAGACATAAATAATCTGCCGGAAATAGCAGGGGACCGGGGGTCAAATGAGATGGAGGAACTGAGTGAAATTCAGGTTAGCCGGGCAGTGGTGTTAGGTAAATTGAATGGATTAAAGGCCGATAAATCACCAGGGCCAGATAGGCTGCATCCCAGAGTACTTAAGGAAGTAGCCCCAGAAATAGTGGATGCATTAGTGATAATTTTTCAAAACTCTTTAGATTCTGGAGTAGTTCCTGAGGATTGGAGGGTAGCTAATGTAACCCCACTTTTTAAAAAAGGAGGGAGAGAGAAAACGGGAAATTACAGACCAGTTAGTCTGACATCGGTAGTGGGGAAACTGCTAGTCAGTTATTAAAGATGGGATAGCAGCACATTTGGAAAGTGGTGAAATCATTGGACAAAGTCAGCATGGATTTACGAAAGGTAAATCATGTCTGACGAATCTTATAGAATTTTTCGAGGATGTAACTAGTAGAGTGGATAAGGGAGAAGCAGTGGATGTGTTATATCTGGACTTTCAGAAGGCTTTCGACAAGGTCCCACATAAGAGATTAGTATACAAACTTAATGCACACGGTATTGGGGGTTCAGTATTGATGTGGATAGAGAACTGGCTGGCAGACAGGAAGCAAAGAGTAAGAGTAAACGGGTCCATAAATTCTTATGGGGTTGGACAGGCTAGATGCAGGAAGATTGTTCCCGATGTTGGGGAAGTCCAGAACAAGGTGTCACAGTTTAAGGATAATGGGGAAATCTTTTAGGACCGAGATGAGAAAAACATTTTTCACACAGAGAGTGGTGAATCTCTGGAATTCTCTGCCACAGAAGGTAGTTGAGGCCAGTTCATTGGCTATAGGGAGTTAGATGTGGCCCTTGTGGCTAAAGGGATCAGGTGGTATGGAGAGAAGGCAGGTACAGGATACTGAGTTGGATGATCAGCCATGATCATATTGAATGGCGGTGCAGGCTCGAAGGGCTGAATGGCCTACTCCTGCACCTAAAATATTATATTATTTTCAGATGTAACCATCCTGTCCAGTCGCAATTATGTAGCGACTGAACCCGTTGCGCTGAGACCAGCACCATGAGGATAACTACCTTATGAGAGCCGGGTCAAAGCTAAGGATGTAGCTGGAGCCCCCTGGTGAAGTAGTGTTAACATAATGTCAATATCCCATACTGTCCTGTACTTGTCCTGGGAGAACTTGTGTTAATGATATCCTTTACAAACTCGATATCCGAGGGTGAAACCCGACAGAGTGGGTCCCGTTCGCTGCAGCAAATATGATGGGAAGGCACGTTGGGCACAGTAAATGGCCCTATAACGCAATTATTGTCAAAGACCTATTTGAAAACGAACTCCAAGACGTCAGTAATCTGTACCGTATTAAATGTAACATTAGCATTTAAACAAAACGCTTCCCATCTCCTGAAGAGGAAATGTACTGCTTTTTTGGTGCTATCCCTGCAATCTGCAGTGAGCACATACATGGATCGGTGTGACAACCCAAGCCGTAGGAGCAGTCTCCTCAGAATCTGCAAGTCAATGAATTGATTTTATCATGCAAAGGCTGGTTTCCCGAGCCACAGACTGAACCCGCAAAGTTTACGTTTAGAATAACCATGTAAGGTTGTATTATTATTCTCGACAAAAGCGGGAATCATGGCTGCATAGGCCAATCAGACAGTACGAAAACCTAAAACGGGATCTTGCTGACTTTATTTCAAGAACCGACTGATGAGGCAAAATGGAGGAAGACATAAAAGAACATTCCTCCTCCTTGTGGCGAGAATGTATCTCTCGCCACTCTTATGCCACATATTTTTACAACCGGTGAATGAGCATGAAAACAAACATATCGATATTCGGTGTTCCATCGAACCATAATTTCACAAAATACTTTGTGATCCAACACCCATTCTGTGTTGTCATTGATCTGTACGTGACGATACACCAGTGGCAAATGAGATTAGGTAAATTATTACAGGATACTTTTACTTGATTGCACCCATGTGACTAACATATGCCACCACCATAGTGTATCAACTTGAAGTTGAGCATGCAGATTATGCATATTTGCTCAATAACCCTTTAACTCATAGAATGCACCTAGTGTCAATAGATAGTTGATACCAATAACTGAAGATTTGGCAACTCATGCAAATCTCCTCCACCTCCAAGCTAGAGATGACATTCGCAATTTTCCACCTTAGAGCACTTAGCATCAGTTTGTAATATAACTGAACTTTTGCTGACCAAACTACTGGAGCAATGCTGAATATTTGTTCGTCCATCATTGTGACTTTGGTAGCTTCAGCTGGTAATAGCATAGGTCTGTTAACAATGACTTACATGGCACTTGAGAGGTTGCTACTTTGCACGATGTCAGTTCCCCCACTTGCACAGCTGAATCACAGCTACTATATTGCCAATTATACTTGATGAATAGAAGGTTGCTTTATAACAACAAGGTTGTTATAAGCTTCTATTAACTCCAATCTCTTGCCCCAGGGCGGAGTCACAGACTAATTAATAGTTAAAGGTAAATCCCACTGATCAACAAGTCTATTTGGTATCAACTTAAATTTAACTGGATAGATGAGGAACCCCAATTTCTCAAATATAGTTTGAGGCTGAAGCAGCTGATTTTAGCGAAATACAGCGTTAGAATATCATCCAAACAAGACATAACAAGTGTTTTTGAACTCTGAGCAGTCCTAACACCGATTTTAGTAATTTGGTAAATAACCTGGGAGCTGAAGTTAGCCCATTTTGCAATGCTTTACTGTTATCATTACCTCATCCAGATAATTTCAAATGTCTCCCGTGACCCCTGTAAATGGGAACTGAATAGAATGCATCTTTGAGATCAATGCATGCCATAAAGATCCTTATGAAAATCAGTCGTTAATCAGTAACAAAGTTTCCTATTCAGAAAAGTTTATACTGCACATGCAAGTTAAACGACATTCTCCATCTTTCCCAATGAACAGGCCACGCCTGCCATCATTCCGTGCCTGCCTCGACCGATAACTCTGGCCCGATTTCCGAGCCTGTCTTGAAAGACAATCCTGGCCCTAATACTGAGCCTACCTCGAAAGACAACTCTGGCCATAATTCTGAGCCTGCGTCGAAAGACAACTCTGGCCATAATTCTGAGCCCCAATTCCAACCTCCTTGGAATGCTAGTATTGAGCAGTTTTACATGGTTAGATGCCGCTAAGTAGATGGCAATGCCTTAACCATTTGTGTGTTGTACAAAACAAGTGTAAATATTACCAACTTGTAAGTGGTCCACTTACCCCATGTTTCGGAAGTGCCAGACCCACCTACCTGCCTGGTTATTCTTGGTTGTAGAGTAGTACTGGTAGGGTGCGTAGAACCTGTGCCCAGCTTTCACGCTGCCATCAGCGTCAGTGAACCGCTTACTGCCGATGGAGGCGTGGGGTGTGTTGTCGCCGAAACGATGAAGCTTTGCTCGTCGTTGGTACCTTGATTGGTGCGACAGCTTTTGCTTCCTCATCCAGGTTTTGCCTGTTGAATAGGTCTTACCTGAAGAGAAGATTCGGCAGCTGGCTCTAATGTAGCCCTTGATAGCGCTGTTCACTGCCGGCACTTGTAGACTGAGGGGAACTCTGGCCCCTTCCGGGTATTCTGCCCACGGCTGGTAACCAACTCTTCTGGCAGCAACACCTTCGTTTGCGAGGATTCCCTTGAAGCCATACGCATGTGCTCCAGTACGTTCCACGGACATACTTTAAAATTTGAAGTCAGTTACACACTGACCACTCGCACTCCCCTCCACAGAGAGGGCGATTCGTAGGCAGCACTGAAACAGGTGCTGCCGCAGGCCCCTGAGGATACCTGCGCTGATATGGCCCCTCCAACGGACCTATACCAGGATGGAACATCCATGCTCCATTTTTTCCTTGCGGGCACGTCGATTTATGCCCTTCGTGCCTCGTGCTCTCCGCTATACCTTCGAACTCATGAGTCAGAAAACTGACCCCGATTGGCCAGCTCTTCACCCAGCGGTTCTCCTGAGTCTGTTGGGATGGCAAATCTTGCTGCCAGGAATGGTACCTCTGACTCGTGCCCTTCATCCCTTGGGGTATGCTCCACGGCTAAACTCACAGACTCGGCGTCAGAATAACACTGACCCCGCATGCTCTCCTCCTCCAAGAGGGAGACATTAAGTAGCCCTGAATCAGATGCCGCTGGCACGGGCTCTCGAAGAGGCCGGCGCTGACACAACTCCTCCTGTTGGAGTGCGTCTTGGTGGAGCATCCTCTCCATTAGGAGCTCCATCCTAGACAACCGTCTAAAGACATTATCCATTACCGGAGGGGAATCCTCCCGGCCTGACTCATCCGAGTCCATAGGCCTGACCGACTTATTGTTGGTTTTACCCCATGTCCTGGGGACCACAACGGTCTGGGAGCCGCTGACCGCACTGTCAGCGACTCTGGTGGTGATACCGCCTTCCTCCTGGATTTACCCCTTCCACGGGAACCACAGCAGTCTGGGAGCCGCTGACCGCCATGTCAGCGACTGGGGCAGCAAACCCGACGGCCGTCGGCTACCCGCGCATCCGCGGTCCGTACCTGGAGCCACGGCCCATAGCCGGTTTCCCCGCGGCCCGTCCGGACTTCGCCCCGAAAACATCCAGCAGGAAACCTCTGTAAAAAGGGGTTCCTGCAAGAAAAAAACAGGACCTCGTAAGAAATACAAAACTTACCTGTAGGTTTAAACTTACCGCTGGCAGGAGCGACTCGCCTGCCAGTCCAGTGCTTCGCCATGCAACAGACGTAATGACGTGCATGCAGGCTGGCGGGTTCTTCACTTAGTCACTCACGTGACTCCGAAGTAAAATAACTAAATCAAACTGAACCAAACTAGACAAAACTAAAATTAATCATTATTTCTTTTCTTGGCTCAGTGCTTCTCTCTGGGGTTAGAGATACAGCATGGAAACAGATCGTTTGGCCCCTCAAGTCCATGCTGACCATCGATCAATAGACAATAGACAATAGGCAATGGGTGCAGGAGTAGCCCATTCGAGCCAGCACCGCCATTCAATGTGATCATGGCTGATCATCCCCAATCAGTACCCCGTTCCTGCCTTCTCCCAATATCCCCTGACTCCACTATCTTTAAGAGCCCTATCTAGCTCTCTCTTGAAAGTATCCTGAGAACCTGCCTCCACCGCCCTCTGAGGCAGAGAGTTCCACAGACTCACAACTCTCTGTGAAAAAGTGTTTCCTCTTCTCTGTTCTAAATGGCTTACCCCTTATTCTTAAACTGTGGCCCCTGGTTCTGGACACCCCCAACATCGGGAACATGTTTCCTGCCTCTAGCGTGTCCAAACCCTTAACAATCTTATATGTTTCAATAAGATCCCCTCTCATCCTTCTAAACTCCAGAGTATACAAGCCCAGCCGCTCCATTCTCTCAGCATATGACAGTCCCGCCTGATCATCTGTCATCAGTTTAATTTATTGTCACCTGTACCGAGGTACAGTGAAAAGCTTTTGTTGCGTGCTAACCAGTCAGCAGAAAGACAATACATGATTACAATCAATCCATTCACAGTGTATTACATGATAAAGGGAATGACTTTTAGTGCAAGGTAAAAACAGCAAAGTCCAGTCAAGGATAGTCCGAGGGACATCAGAGGTTGATAGTAGTTCAGGACTGCTCTCTGGTTGTGGTAGGATGATTCAGTTGCCTGATAACAGCTGGGAAGAAACTGTCCCTGAATCTGGTGGTGTGCGTTTTGACACTTCTGTACCTCTTGCCTGATGGAGAGATATCCGTTCACACCAGTTCTAGATTTTCCCACTTTCTCATCCACTCCCTACACACTAGGGGGAATTTACAGAGGGCTGATTAACCTACAAACCCGCACGTCTTTGGGAGGTGGGAGGAAACCGCATGTGAAGGAGACCTTTGGAAATCCATTCAGAATCAGCATTGGCTTTTGGAATTTTGAACTAAAAGTATGTCCAAGGCACAAATCTTCTTTGTAAGGAGGATAGGGAAGAGGAAGCAAATCAGTTGTTTGATTTGGATGTGGACAATTTAATGGTCCAAAATTAAAGGGATTAATCTGAGACGTCTCTGACTTCAGACTAATGCTGAAGTTATGGTCGTAGAGTCAGAGAGTGACACAGCAAGGAAACAGGCCCTTCAGCCCAACTCGTCCATGCTGAACAAGATGCCCCATCTAAGATCGTCCCATTTGCCACCTGTTGCCCCATATCCCCCTAAACCTTAGGTAGACAAAAATGCTGGAGAAACTCAACGGGTGAGGCAGCATCTATGGAGCGAAGGAAATAGGCAACGTTTCGGGTCGAAACCCTTCTTCAGACCCGAAACGTCACCTATTCCTTCACTCCATAGATGCTGCCTCGCCCGTTGAGTTTCTCCAGCATTTTTGTCTACCTTTGATTTTCCAGCATCTGCAGTTCCTTCTTAAACATTCCCTGTAAACCTTTCCTATACAAGTAGCTGTTGAGTAAACAACGGACAGATGGTTAAAGGAAGGGTGAGCTGCATTTAGTTATGAGTTATAGCTTAGTTTAGAGACACAGCGCCGACCAGCGATCCCCGCACATTAACTCTATCCTACACCCACTAGGGACAATTTTTACATTTACACCAAGCCAATTAACCTGCAAACCTGTACGTCTTTGGAGTGTGGGAGCAAACCGAAGATCTCGGAGAAAACCCACGCAGGTCACGGGGAGAACGTACAAACTCCGTACAGACGGCACCCACAGTCGGGATCGAACCCGAGTTTCCGGCGCTGCGAGGCAGCAACTCTACCGCTGCGCCACCGTGACCACCCATGGACAGGTAGGGGTTAGAGTAGTAGAAACTAGCTTAGGTGGGATATCTTGGTCGGCATGAATTAGTTGGGCAAAGTGCTGATTAAGAGGGGTTATGGGGAGAGGGCAGGAGAAGGGGATTGAGGGGGGAACATAGATAGAAACATAGAAACATAGAAAATAGCTGCAGGAGGAGGCCATTCGGCCCTTCGAGCCAGCACTGCCATTCATTGTGATCATGGCTGATCGTCCCCTATCAATAACCCGTGCCTGCCTTCTCCCCATATCCCTTGACTCCACTAGCCCCTAGAGCTCTATCTAACTCTCTCTTAAATCCATCGTGATTTGGCCTCCACTGCCCTCTGTAGCAGGGAATTCCACAAATTCACAACTCTCTGGGTGAAAAAGTTTTTTCTCACCTCAGTCTTAAATGACCTCCCCTTTATTCTAAGACTGTGGCCCCTGGTTCTGGACTCGCCCAACATTGGGAAAAAATTTCCTGCATCTAGCTTGTCCAGTCCTTTTATAATGTTATATGTTTCTGTAAGATCCCCCCTCATCCTTCTAAACTCCAGTGAATACAAGCCTAGTCTTTTCAATTTTTCCTCATATGACAGTCCCGCCATCCAGGGATCAATCTCGTGAACCTACGCTGCACTGCCTCAATCACAAGGATGTCCTTCCTCAAATTAGGAGACCAAAACTGTACACAATACTCCAGATGTGGTCTCACCAGAGCCCTATACAACTGCAGAAGATCAGCCATGATTGAATGGCAGAGTTGACTCGATGGGCCGAAAGGCCTAATTCTGCTCCAAATAATTCTGAACATGCCTCTGTAACAACTGGTTCTATCATCTGAGAGTTAACTGCAGATCCAATTTCTTCCATCCTGTCTGCATATTCTTCTCCAGAAAAATAACATGGGCACACTAGTACAGATACCCACTTGTCCATGTTGAATTATGTATGCAATATATTTGGAACGTGGTTGCATAAATATGTTGAATTCCACGATGGAAATTTAGTTCCATTGACTTCATAGAATGTTAATTTCAGAAGCAGCGTACAATATGCATTTGTTGTTATTTCATGCAGTTAGTGCAGGTGACCAGGAGTGAATGTCAGCCCTTTTTAGCAACGCAGTCCATCAAATCTGTACTCTACAACTCCTTGTTCATTCATGCCAGAGCACACAATGTAAGCATGTAAACCTCAGAGGAGACCAGTCACAAGCTTCAGAACCAGGGGCCACAATTTAAGAATAAGGGGGTAAGCCATTTAGAACGGAGACGAGGAAACACTTTTTCACGCAGCGAGTTGTGAGTCTGTGGAATTCTCTGCCTCAGGGGGCGGTGGAGGCCGGTTCTCTGGATACTTTCAAGAGAGAGCTAGATAGGGCTCTTAAAGATAGCAGAGTCAGGGGATATGGGGAGAAGACAGGAACGGGGTACTGATTGGGGATGATCAGCCATGATCACATTGAATGGCGGTGCTGGCTCGAAGGGCCGAATGGCCTACTCCTGCACCTATTGTCTATTGTCTGATTACTCGCTCAAAGCTCAGCCACATTCTGCCGTAACAAGCTCTCTGAAAAGGACCATGATTAGTACTGGGCGGCAAGGTGGCGCAGCGGTAGAGTTGCTGCCTCACAGCGCCAGAAACCCGGGTTCGATCCTGACTACGGTTGCTGTCTGTACAGAGTTTTTCACGTTCCACCTGTGATGGTGTGGGTTTCCTCCCACATCCTAAAGTCCCGCAGTTTTGTAGGTTAATTGGCTTCTGTGAATTGTTGCTAGTGTGTGTAGGTATGTTACAAAACTTACCTTCAGTGGCGCTGCAGTTCTGTCACTGCCTGTGTGCGCGACTTTGGCGCCTTTGAGAGGGGGGCGGGTTTAAAATGCCGTTTTCTCCAGCCTGTTCAAATTGAACTTTGTCAGGCTGGTTAGTTGCTGCAGAAAAATCGCTCCGACTGCCGTTATATCAAGTTTATTAAAATTAGCGCTGGATAATTTAATAGCAGGAGTAAAATTAAAATCGTCTTCTAAAGCCGTGAACGCCGACAACGGGACGGATCTCACGTACGGGATAGCTAAAGGAAAGACGTTTATTTTACATATAAACGTGCTTCTTAGGATGCCTTTAATCAAAATTTCACGTTGCGAAAATGTGATTATGTAAATATACAAACACGCGGTATTTTACCTGCCGATATGGGGTTTAAATTCACTGCAACCGCAACGTTCCAATCGATCGCATTCCACAAAATCTCACTCGCAAGATGATTTAAATGGCCATTAATTTACGGGAATTAAACACTAAATTCCTTTCATTCGGCCTATAAATTCATGACAATGAGATTTAAAAATCATGTTATATTGTGAATTCTTGTGTGAATGTTATTTGGACTCTTAGGCGATTTAAAAATGTTAACCTTTTCTTAAGAAATGGATAGATGTTTAGATCTAGTAATTGAATTTTGTAATTAGCTACAATTAGGTAAGTAACTAATTATATGCTTTAATAGTAAGATTAAATGAGAACTTACCAGTTTGAAGTTTGATCTTTATTTTATGAGGAGTTACGTTGGTGATTACGTGAAGAAGACCCGTCAGGGCGCATGCGCGTCAATCTTCAAAGCAGCGGTATGAAATCACAGACAACACAATAATTGCAGTAACATATTAAGATGATCAACATGAGAACTACCATTATGACCTTTTTTCTATGAGAGAGGGTTGGGCGTGGCGGGCACGTAATCACCAACGTAACTCCTCATAAAATAAAGATCAAACTTCAAACTGGTAAGTTCTCGTTTAATCTTACTATTTTACTTCGGAGTCACGTGAGTGACTACGTGAAGATTTCAAAGCTCTGTGATTTTTATGCCGCAGATCAAAATCCCGGCTTCTCACTGCATTGATTGACTCTGAGTATCATCAATAATGCTGTAAACATGACATTGCATATCATGCAAAAAAAAACAGTTTTATTTTTGGTCATAAAACAAACAATAAACCCTCTTAATTTAGGGGCAACAAACGAAACAGAATTAAACAGTATTGAAAACAGAATTTAAACAATAGCAACAGCATTCAATATTGAGTTGGCAAACAGCCCTCCATCGGCAATCGGCCGATGGTAGTATTGCTGAAAACACGTTCATTTTCCAACCTGCGGCTTTTAATATATGGTCGATGGGAACGTCCATCGTCCTGGCCGTGGATGTTGCTACTGCGCTAGTGGAATGAGATGTAAACACATAAATGTTAATTCCTGCCTGAACCAACTCTTATTTTAACCACCTTGAGATAGTCTGAACTGGCACTCTTTTATGTTGGCTTCTTGTAACTGACAAATAATCCTGTTTCTTCTTGTCTTAAAGCCCTTGTGGCTTCAATATAATGTGTCCTTACACATAAACATGGATCTGTAGGATATGCTGAGAACACAATCTTAAATCCTGTCACACCTGGCCTGCTTTGTTTGAGCAGGTCATAAATATAAAACATAACATTCTCTGTAGTCACTTCCATTCTATCTAACTGAAGTTTTTGCAAAGTCTGCACTCTCTGTGCTGACACCAATGCCATTAGCATAGCCAATTTCATGGTTAATTTTAACAAAGTTATAGACGTGACAGGGACCCAATGACGAAGCATGTTAAGAACAACGTTTACATCGCAGATTACCATATACCTAGGCTTAGGTGGTTTGGAATTAAAGATTCCTTTCATCAACCTAGATATGAGAGGGTGAGAACCTATACTTTGTGTCCGTGTACCTATTACAAGATATGCCGACAAAGCACTTCTAGCTGTATTGATAGCACTATAGGTAAAACCCTCATCATAATAAAGTGTAGATAAACTCTAACACACTTCCCATAACTACAGTATCATATTGAATATTCTTTTGAACACAATATTGTTCCCATTTTTTTACGTCATATACTGCTTTTGAGTACTCTTTCTCCAGGCTGCAGTGAGTATATCCACCGTTGGCCTAGAAAGTCCTCGACCAATGTAAGGCATTCTTAAAACCTGCAAATTAACAGATCAATACGATCACATAACGGATGAACTTAACGCGTTACTGGATGCTCCAGCA
Source organism: Malacoraja senta (assembly GCA_038087875.1). Lineage (NCBI taxonomy): Eukaryota > Metazoa > Chordata > Chondrichthyes > Rajiformes > Rajidae > Malacoraja > Malacoraja senta. The sequence continues at coordinate 88,134,282 of CM075978.1, read as the reverse complement.
AATTCCTACTGTTTGGAATCAGCAAAGGAGGTTGGATCGCTATCTGTAACATCAAAGGGAACCATGGTTGAATCGGGCAATTTGGTATCACCAAAACCCCTGAAGCGGCATCCTGCTTGATTTTTTTTTTTTTTCCCCAAACACCGACCTATGAGGCAGAATGGTGGGTGAATGTACACAAACATATCATCCCAATTTAGTGAAAAAGCATCAATTGCCACTGCCCCTGGATCTGGTTCCCATGAAACATATTTTGGCATTCCATATAGAAGTACTATGTTCTTGAACACATCGTGCTTCAACATCCACTGTGTATTATCACTGTAATTTTCGTGACCTGGCATCTGCTACCACATTAAGTTTCCCTGGCAGATAGATAGCTCCAATGCAAATATCTCTATCCATACTCCAGGTCCAATTTTATTTGCCAACATGTCACATGATAACGATTTGATTCCACCCATGTGATTCATATAATCAACTGCTGTAGTGTTGTCTATTTGGAACTGCACATGCAAACTAGTTTTGTTAGTGCCATAAGCCTTGTGTCCATAAAATACTCCTGGTTAATTCCCCATGTTTGCAGCAGCAATGTCCATCTGTCTCCACAGCTGTATCTTGTATCAGTAGCACCCCACCCAAGTGCTCTGAAATCTGTCTGCAAAATCATGGAAGCTTGGTCCAATAACACTTTGGAACTACTAGTGGACACATGCTGAATCCACCATTGTACATCAGCAACAGCCTCTATTGATAGAAGCATAGGCCTATTATAATAATAATAATAATAATAATAATAATAATAATAGATTTTATTTTAAGGGCGCCTAATACCGAGGTCTCTAGGACACCTTACAATTTAAGAAACATATAAACATATAAACATATAATCAGAGTAAAACAAGTTATAAAGACATCACAAATACACAAATTAAAAACAGAAATTCAATCCAAAAAAAAGACAACAACAAAATTCAGAAAACACAACATGAAGGGAGAGCAGCGACAGCCAAACCGCGCCAGCGTACACTCTCCCTTCCGCCCGCCATGTTGGACATAGACTAACACAGACTAACACAGACACTTAACACTACACACAAAATCATCCCCCCACAATGGTTACCACTGTGGGGGAAGGCACAATGTCCAGTCCCCAACCCAGTTCTCCAAATAGTCAGGCCCATTGAAGCCGCCACAGTTGCCTCTACGGAGGCCCGATGTTCCTGGCCGTCGGGAGAGTCCTCGCAGCGGCTGGAACGGCCGGTTTCCCAGCAGAGTCGATGGCACCTGAAGCCGACAGGGCCGCGCCAAGTTGGAGCCACGAGGCTCCCGATGTTAAAGTCGGCGCCGCCGCCCGCGGCTGGTCGTTCCGCAGACCCGCAGCCCGGAGGTGTTGATCTCGGCGGTCACCGCATACCGGAGCTCCACCACGTCGACCCAGTGCGGCGACCCAGGCAAGGCATCGCCCGCTACGTTCCCCGATAGCGCTCCAGCGCTGTGCCGCCGACCGAAGCTGAAGGTGCTGGGCAGTCCCCGTCAGGAAACGGCACTCCATGCCCGCTGTTAGGCCACGAGGACGGGTCGACGAGGCAGCCCGGAGAAAAAGCTGCCTCACCGACCAGGTAGGGACCTAGAATAAAATTACCCCCATTCACCTTACATTTAAAAGTAGATTTCTCCAACTGGAGACACTAAAACACACTAAAAAAATATTTAAAAAAGGTGAATTAAACGGACGGCTGCTGGTTAGCATCCGTTCCCCAACATGGCTCCTCCTCCATACATACATAATGATCCTAATGTATCCTCAGTGCTTGTTCCTTTGACCTTTGTAATTGTAGATAATAAAGTGGCCACTATTGAACTGCTGGAAATGCTGCCACCAATTTCCCCAGCAGACTCGTCACCTTGCTAATTGAAGGCTGTGTGTCAGCAATTAACTTGATACAGCTCTCAATTAGCTCTACCATTTTTGCCTCGGCAAGGTCACAATCATGTTGATTGAGTCTATTGTGAAACCCAAATAGTCAATTTGTGTCACAGGTATTCATTTAGATTTCTCTGGATAGCTTATGAAGCCCAATTTTTTAAAAAGTGGTTTTTACCAACTGCCACTGATGCTTCAGCTGTTTCCTTTGATTGTCCTACAATCAAGATATTATCTAGTTAAGCCATGAGCACATGCCCTTGACTTCTCATCATGCCTAGAATAGGTTTTAACAACTTTGTAATCACTCTAGGAGCTGAAGACAAACCATTAGACAGTGCATTGTATTGCCATAATTGCCCCATCCAGATGAATTTTAAATCTTCTATCCTGCAAATGAACAGACACTGAATCCGCATCTTTAAGATCTCCTTCATCTTAAAATGTCTATACCGTACAAAAGGGTTAAGACTATTCAGGTCCAGTATAATCTTCAGTATAAACATATCTGAGGTAAACATTTAATTGTATCACGTTAGATCTGTCTACATGAGAACCAGACCCACTTACCTCCTTACCACCTGGCATACTTCCCCGGCCTCGAGCTGGCTATCTCACCTTCCCTGGCGCTGCTACAGCCGAACGCCAACTGCGCTGCATCGTAGCTCGACTCGTCCCTTGCCCGGACCAGTCTCCTCGCTTATAGGGATACTTCCACTTCGGTGGATATGTGGCTGCTGGCTGCTTAATCAAGCCCACCGTCTTGGCCTCCTCCTCCAGCTCCTTCACCTGCTTTGCGAAATCCTCGCCAAACAGTAGATTTGCCGGTTGCACTGTGCCAGGCTGGCAGAGTGAAGCATATTTAGGATTGATGGTTGGTCTAATCGCAGTTTTGCGGAGGCAGTTGATCTCAAAGTGGGCACTCCAGAATAGCACCAGCACCTTTTGTTGTAATTTTGTCATGGCCTCTCCATCCACCATCCTGGCAAAGCTCGTTATGCCAGATGCCAGATGCCAGCAACTTTAAAAATATGCTGGAGCTTCACCTCCTCCTGGGCTCTCATTTGTATGCCCATCTTGCCCCAAATCTTCCTGTTCCCAACAGGAACTTGTAACAGGCCACAGTTGATTGGGGCTTCATGCTTCCTTACTGTCTCATCCATTGTCAGCTCCTGTAGCTGATGTGAGACTTCGTAATTTATGCTGGTGGCAAGTTCCTCACCCAGAGGCTCACCAGCGTCCGACGACATGGCAAACCGTGCTGCACATGGTGTCAGCTCTGGCAGCTACCTGCCCTCCCTTTGGAAGTCGTCGTCGGACTCAGGGTCAGAGCGTATCTGCCCTTCTGCACTCACCTCTTGAAAAGAGGGTGCTTTCAAGCAGGCCTCTACTAGGCACTGCCAGCGGAGCCTTCCCCATGGCCTCCTGCCCACACAACTCCTCCTGGAGTGGCTTTGTGGAGCAGCCCCTGTATGAGCTGCTCCTTTTGGATAACCGCTGGGGCACGGTATCCTGTCCCGGACGGGACTCTCCTGGCCCGACTCTGCGGAGTCAATGGGCCTGAAAGACTTGGCTTATGCCTACAGCCCGACTGGCGTTGGCTGTGTACCCGGCTGGGCACTTGGGAGTGCCAAGTCTGTCGCCGCACCGCTACCGGCTTGCGACTCCCCAGAGGTGACAGGCTGCCTTTCAGAGACTGCGCTCTCCCGCAGCCTCTGACAGGCTGCCTTTCAGAGACTGCGCTCCTGCAGCTCTCTCTCTCCTTGTCCGTAGCACACCTGCACCTTGTTCCTGTATTGTGGGGACAAAACACAGCAACAATTTTTCTACTTTTTACTAACTCCTCCAAAGTCTCCCCGACTTTGGTGGAGCTTCTAAACTACTCACCTGCAGGAGGAGCTCCGTCTTCCTGCTGCCGGGCGCCAATGCGTCAGACGTAATGACGCGCATGCGCCCTGACGGGTCTTCTTCACGTAGTCACTCATGTGACTCCGAAGTAAAATTTCAGGTCATCCAAGTAAGTTTGTTTCATATTTGTTTCAGAATGCTTCAATCTATAATAACTGAAAAAAAATTTCAGTTCTCTTAATTTTTAAGAAAGTTATGGGCTTTTGACTCTCCTTGATCACAGCTTTTGAGTTAAGTCAATGGAAAAGCAATAGGGAACAAGATGCTAAATTCCGAGTACGAAAATGGCCATAACCTTTTTAATACTGAAGATATGAAAGTGAAATAGGTGTCAAATTAAACTTCTTTTTATGCTTTATCTGATGGGATAAATTGCAGACTTGATTTTTAAAATCACAAAATATTGTAACATTGCTAGTGTGTGTAGGATGGAACTACTGTACGGGGATTGCCGGTCGGCAGGACTCGATGGGCCGAAGGGCCTGTTTCCGTGCTGCATCTCTGAAACTAAAACTAGCAGGGCAGTCACGGTGGCGCTTGCAACGCCAGAGACCCGTGTTCGATCCTGACCACGGGTGCTGTCTGTATATGGAGTTTGCACGTTCTCCCCGTGACCTGCGTGGGTTTTTTCCGGGTGCTCCGGTTTCCTCCCACATCCCAAAGACGTACAGGGGTGTAGGATAATTGGCTTGGCATGATTGTAAATTGTCCCTAGTGTGTGTAGGGTAGTAGTTAATGCGCGGGGATCGCTGGTCGGCGCGGACTCGGTGGGCCGAAGGGCCTGTTTCCGCGCTGTATCTCTGAACTAAACTAAACCAAACTAAACTAAATGAGAGAGGATAATCTCAGAGACATCGCCACTATTCCCAGAGTGACAAAAGCATTGAAGCTAGGTGGAAGATAACAGCATTTTTATTTCTCTGGCTCAATCCAAAGTAATTGCTTGAATGACAATGGGTTGCACCTTACTGTAAGAGGCAGAGACAGTGGGCTGTGGGAGAGCTGGGAAAGGGAATGGAAGGAGGGAGAAAGCAAGGACTACCTGAAATTGGAGGTCAATGTTCATACCGCTGGGGTGTAAACTACCCAAGCGAAATATGAGGTGCTGCTCCTCCAATTTAAATTCAGTAGGAAGGTAAAATTAAAGTGAGAGGCTTTTAAAGCTGGTGTCTCTGCAGAACAAGATCCCCCATTACTATCAGTCTGTATACTACACATGCATGTTCAGGAATTTAATGTATAAGAAATAGCATGATCTTTGATCTTCCGCTCTATGATCTTTGATATGTACACACAATTCTAGAAAGATATGTATTTTTTAGGTAGACAAAAATGCTGGTGAGGCAGCATCTATGGAGCGAAGGAATAGGTGACGTTTCGGGTTGAGACCTTTCTTCAGACTGATGTGGGGATGGGGGGGCGGGAAGAAGAAAGGAAGAGGCGAAGACAATGGGCTGTGATAGAGCTGGGAAGGGGAGGGGAAGGAGGGAGAAAGCAAGGACTACCTGAAATTGGAGAAGTCAATGTTCATACCGCTGGGGTGTAAACTACCCAAGCGAAATATGAGGCGCTGCTCCTCCAATTTGCGGTGGGACTCACTCTGGCCATGGAGGAGGCCCAGGACAGAAAGGTCAGATTTGGAATGGGAGGGGGAGTTGAAGTGCTGAGCCACCGGGAGATCAGGTTGGTTAATGCGAACCGAGCGGAGGTGTTGGGCAAAGCGATCGCCGAGCCTACGCTTGGTCTCAAGTGAGTTGTCTTTTTGCAAGTCGAATCGGTAGTAAGAAAGACAAATTCAATGCTAGCATTTATATCAAGAGGAATGGAATACAAAAACAGAGATGTAATGCTGAGGCTCTATAAGGCGCTGGTCAGGCCACATTTGCAGTATTGTGAGCAATTTTTGGGCCCCATATCTGAGGAAGGATGTGCTGGTTCTGGAGAGGGTCCAGAGGAGGTTTCCAAGAATGATCCCAGGAATGAGTGGGTTAGCATATGATGAGTGTTTGACAGCACTGGGCCTGTACTCGCTGGAGTTTAGAAGATTGAGGGGGGACCTCATTGAACCTTACAGGATAATGAAAGGCATAGATAGAGTGGACGTGGAGAGGATATTTCCACTGGCGGGAGAGTCTAGGTCCAGACGTCGTAGCCTCAGGATTAAAGTGCGCTCTTTTAGAAAGGTGAGGAGAAACTTCTTTAGTCAGAGGTTAGTTAATCTGTGGAACTCATTGACACAGAGGGCGTCAGTGGATATTTTTAAGGCAGAGATAGACAAATTCTTGATTAGAACGGATGTCAAAGGTTATGGGGAGTAGGCAGGAAAATGGGATTAGGAGGCAGAGATCAGCCATGTTTGAATGGCGGAGTGGACTCGATGGGCCGAATGGCCTAATTCTACTCCCAAAACTTGTGAACTTGGAACAACCAACCCCCCCCCCCCCCACACACACACACACACACACACACACACACACACACACACACACACACACACACACACACACACACACACACACACACACACACACACACACACACACACACACACACACACACACACACATAGTTTCCACCCTCCTTTGTGCCTCATCTGGAATCGACTATTCTAAAATGAACTGTGAAAAGTTTTTTAAAATTTGGCTGATTCCCTGCACCCATTTGAAAAAACCGCACAGGAAAACCAGGCAATACTTCTGCCATGGAACAGTGCTGTAAACATTGTTAAAGCGAATTCCATGTTAGAAGCGATCGCCAACCCTGCGCTTGGTCTCACCGATGTAGAGCAGTTGACACCTAGAGCAGCGGATGCAATAGATGAGGTTGGAGGAGGTGCAGGTGAACCTCCGCCTCACCTGGAGATACTGATTGGGTCCTTGGATGGAGTCGAGCGGGGAGGTAAAGCGACAAGTGTAGCATTTCCTGCGGTTGCAAGGGAAAGTACCAGGGGAGGGGGTGGGACGGGTGGGACGGGACGAATTGACCAGGGTGTTACGGAGGGAGCGGTCTCTGCCCAACCTCTGGTTAGGTTGTTCTTGGATAACTGTGACATTCCATGGGGACATTATTACAGTTCCTCCTCTTTGTTCTTTCCAACTCGATGAGCAGTGGCGCAGCGGTAGAGTTGCTGCCTTGCAGCACTCACAGCGCCAGAGACCCGGGTTCGAACCCGACCATGGGTGCTGTCTGTACAGAGTTTGTACGTTCTCCCCGTAAACATCTGGGTTTTCTCCGAGATCTTCGGTTTCTTCCCACACTCCAAAGACGTACCGGTTAGTAGGTTAATTGGCTGGATATAGATGTTAAAATTTGACCCGACTGTGTTAATGTGCGGGGATCAGTGGGACACAGTGCAGACACAGTGGACCAAAGGGCCTGTTTCCACGCTGTATCTTTAACTAAACTAAAACTATCTTCGCACCAACTGTCCCGAGTTCTGTTCTGGGAGCCAAAAGTAACTTTAAAGTAAAATTGGTAAATGTCTCTTTCTTTACCTTTCATACGCTGTCCCTGCTTTGAGCTTCCAAAGACATCTGATCAAATACATGACTAAGCGAACAGCAAACATTGAAGAAATTGGCTGAAGGACTGGATGAAGGAACCAAGAACTCGGAATAATAGCACGTATTTATTTATATTGGCAGAAATGAGTCAGTGATTTACTGCAACGATCTTTGTTAAGGCCACAAATATTCACCTCATAGCAAAGTAGACACAAGAAACCTCAGATGCTGGTTTACCAAAAAAAAGACTCGGCACGGTGGCGCAGCGGTAGAGTTGCTGCCTCCCAGCGCCAGGGTCCCGGGTTCGATCCTGACCACGGGTGCCGTCTGTATGGAGTTTGTACGTTCTCCACGTGACCTGCGTGGGTTTTCTCCGGGTGCTTCGGTTTCCTCCCACATTTCAAGGACGTGCAGCTTGTAGGTTATTGGGCCTCTGCAAAATTGTCCCTAGTGTTTAATTTGCAGAGTTTTTTTTCTCACTTCCTGCAATTTATCCAAGGTTTGGTCTATTTTAGACTTTAGGCTGCTGAGATACGGCGTGGAAAAAGGCCCTCGGGCCCACTGAGTCCGCGCCTACCACCGATCGCCCGTTCGTGCCACACACTAGGGGCAATTTGCAAAAGCCAATTGAACTGCAAAGCTGCATGTCTTTGGAGGATAACCAGAACACCCGGAGAAAACCCACACGGTCACGGGGAAAACGTACAAACTCAGTTTGTGGACAGCACCCATAGTTAGGATCGAACCTGGGTCTTTGACAATGCGAGGCAGCAACTCTACCGCTGCGCCACCATGTTGCAAGATTACAAAGTTTCAAGATTTGGGGAATGGATGGAGGCAAGTCTATTCTTAATCTTAAATCAAAGACATACAGTTTTGATATCCAAAGATAGCAAATTGGCTACATGGAAGGAAGCAGAGGGTGATGGTGGAAGGTTGCGTCTCAGACTGGATGCCTGTGACCAGTGGTGTGCCTTAGTGTTTGGTGCTGGGCCTGTTACTGTTTGTCATCTGCATCAATGATTTGGATGAGAACATGCAGGGCAAGATTAGCAAGTTTGCTGATGATATAAAAGTTAGTGGATTTGCAGACAGTGAAGATGGTTGTGAACGATTGCAGCAGGATCTGGATCAATTGGCCAGGTGGGCGGAGGAATGGTTGATGGAATGTAATATGGAGAAGTGTGAGGTGTTGGATTTTTGGGACGTCGAACAAGGGCAGGACCTACACAGTGAATGGTAGGCCTCTGGGTAGTGTTGTAGAGCAGAGGGATCTAGGAGTACTGGTGCATGGTTCTTTGAAGGTCGAGTCGCAGGTAGATAAGATGGTCAAAAAGGCTTTTGGCACTTTCACCTTTATCAGTCAGAGTATTGAGTATAGAAGTTGGGAGGTCATGTTGCAGTTGTTATGAGACGTTGGTGAGACCGCATTTGGAATATTGTGTTCAGTTCTGGGCACCATGTTATAGGAAAGATATTGTCAAGCTTGAAAGGGTTCAGAAAAGATTTATGAGGATGTTGCCAGGACTAGAGGGTGTGAGCTATAGGGAGAGGTTTAGTAGGCTGGATCTCTATGCCTTGGAGCACAGGAGGATGATGGGTGATCTTATATAGGTGTACATAATCATGTGAGGAATAGATCAGGTAGATGCACAGAGTCTCTTGCCCAAAGTAGGATAATCAAGGACTAGAGGACATAGGCTCAAGGTGAAGGGGAAAAGATTTAATAGGAATCTGAAGGGTAACTTTTTCACACAAAGGGTGGTGGGTGTATGGAACAATCTGCCAGAGGAGGTAGTTGAGGCTGGGACTATCCCATCATTTAAGAAACAGTTAGACAGGTACATGGATAGGACAGGTTTGGAAGGATATGGACCAAGAGCGGACAAGTGGGACTAGTGTAGCGGGGACATTGTTGGCCGGTGTGGGCGTTGGGCCAAAGGGCCTGTTTCCACACTGTATCACTCTATGATTATGACTCTAAATGATATGGGCTGCTGCAAATCTGTCATGATTTCAATAAATTATCATCAGTCTGAAGAAGGGACTCGACCCAAAACGTCACCTATTCCTTCGCTCCATAGATGCTGCCTCACTCGCTGAGCTTCTCCAGCATTTTTGTCTACTTTCGATTTTTCCAGCATCTGCAGTTCTTTCTTAAATAAATAATTTCAATAAAAATCACAAGATGCTGAATTACCTGGTCTTTTGTTTATTTTCCATCTGTTTATAGATTTGTCTATTAATTTCCAAACTTCTTGACAATCTGTGAACACTTAAGATGCATTATATTCACCAAAGTCTCTCCTAACTGAATGTTTACCAACTGCTTGCGTGCAATCTTGCTGCCATTTTTTCCATTTCAATTGACCTAAGCTTATTTACATTTTTAACAGCTGTTTTTCTCATTTAAAAAGGTTTGATGTTTGTGTGTTTCCTCACTATTTATTCGATGTTTAAATCTTGCTTAGCCTATTTGTAAATCATGGAAATCGTAGCACGCTATGGGACTATTTGTGATATAATTTCTCTTCCAAATTCTCAAAGCATCACCCAACCCTGAGCCAAAATTAGGTAAAATATCTGTGGAAGTTCTAGTGACGTGTGACGCAGGTGCTGGTTTACAAAGAAAGACACAAAGTGCTGGAGTAACTGGAGGGGACAGGCATCATATCTGGAGAACATGGATCGGTGACGTTTTAGGTACAAGGAGCTGCAGATGCAGGTATACAAACAAAGAGAGAAAGTGCTGGAGTAACTCAGCAGGTCCGGCAGCATTTTGGAGAACGTGGATAGGTGACATTTCGGGTAGAAGCAACTGCAGATGCAAGTTTACTGAAGAAGGGTCTTGACCCAAAACATCACCTACTGATGTTCGCCAGAGATCTCCCAATTCTGCTAGCCCTTGTTGTCCCCTCCCCTTCATCAGCCATCTGGTTGTCTCCTCCCCTCCCCCAGCCCTCGGGCTCCTCCTCCGCCTTTGTCCTTTTTTCCTTTCTTCTCCCCACCCCCTATCAGTCTGAAGAAGGGTTTCGGCCCGAAACGTTACCTATTTCCTTCGCTCCATAGATGCTGCTGCACCCGCTGAGTTTCTCCAGCATTTTTGTGTACCTTCGATTTTCCAGCATCTGCAGTTCCTTCTTTAACAACATGCTGCCTGACACGGTGAGTTACTCCAGCACTCTGTGAAACGTCACCTATCCATGTTCTCCACAGATGCTGCCTGACCCGCTGAGTTACTCCAGCACTCTGTGAAACGTCACCTATCCATGTTCTCCACAGATGCTGCCTGACCCGCTGAGTTACTCCAGCACTCTGTGAAACGCCACCTATCCATGTTCTCCACAGATGCTGCCTGACCCGCTGAGTTACGCCAGCACTCTGTGAAACGTCACCTATCCATGTTCTCCACAGATGCTGCCTGACCTTCTGAGTGTGGAAGTTTCAGAGTGTGACCAGATTTCTATTTTGCATTAGTGCTATTGGGGATGAGGTGGCTGGGTGGTGTAGGATAGTGCTGGTGTCTGGGATGATCACTCGTCGGTGGGCCGAAGGGCCTGTTTCCATGCTGTACTCGAAAGTCTAAAGTAAAATCTACTTTGGAAACAAAGTGGTTTCCTCCCACATCCCAAAGACGTGCGGGTTTGTCGGCTAATTGACCCACTGTAAATTGCCCCCTAGTGTGTAGGGAGAGGATGTGAAAGTGGGATAACATAGAACTAGTGTGAACGGGTGATTGATGGTCAACATGGACTCGATGGGCTGAAGGGCCAAGTAACCTACAAAGATGCACGAATTTGGGATGTGGGAGGAGGCCGGAGCACCCGGAGCAAACACACGTGGTCACGGGGAGAACGTGCAAACTCCAAACAGACAGCATCCTGAGGTCGGAATCGAACCCGGGTCTCTGGTGCTGTGAGGCAGCAGCTCTATCAATATATCAGCTGCCGTAACAATTTTCTGCATAAAATAATTCACCTCATCTCTCTTCAAGTTCTTTGAATGGCGGTGCTGGCTCGAAGGGCCGAATGGCTTACTCTTGCACCTATTGTCTATTGTCTATTTACCAGTTCAATCTTAAATCTGACTTTAGTTGACTTTATTTTGCACTAAACGTTATTCCCTTTAACCTGTCTCTGTACAGTTTGGACAGCTTGATTGTAGACAATAGACAATAGACAATAGGTGCAGGAGGAGGTCATTCGGCCCTTCGAGCCAGTACCGCCATTCAATATGATCATGGCTGATCATCCCCAATCAGTACCCCCTTCCTGCCTTCTCCCCATATCTTTAAGAGCCCTATCTAGCTCTCTCTTGAAAGTATCCAGAGAACCTGCCTCCACCGCCCTCTGAGGCAGAGAATTCCACAGACTCACAACTCTCCGTGTGAAAAAGGCATGGACTCGATGGGCTGAAGGGCCAATTAACCTACAAAGCTGCACGCCTTTGGGATGTGGGAGGAAGCCGGAGCTCCCGGAGCAAACTCACGTGGTCACGGGGAGAACGTGCAAACTCCACACAGACAGCATGCCGAGGTCGGAATCGAATCATGTACAGTCTTTTGCTGACTGGATAGCACACAGCAAAAAAAAAGTTTTTCACTCTATCTCAATACACGTGACAACAATGAACTAAATTAAACTAAATCTTTCTAACTAAGTTGAAGGAGCAACTGAGGAGGATTAGGCCAAGGAATTATTCTCTGTTGTCTTCCAGCAATGATCCCAGGGAAGCGGCAAGTGTCTCCAGAAACATCTTCCTTGCCATGAGTTAAGACCCCATGAGGTAAGGCGCCAGAGACCCGGGTTCCATCCTGACTACGGGTGCCGTCTGTACGGAGTTTGTACTTTCTCCCTGTGGCCTGCGTAGGTTTTCTCCGGGATCTCCGGTTTCCTCCCACACCCCAAAGACGTGCAGGTTAATTGACAGTGTAATTATAGCGTTATTAGTGAGTGCGGATCGGCGCGGACTCGGTGGGCCGAAGGGCCTGTTTACTAAACCAAACCATTGTGTCGAAAGGAACTGCAGAAGATAGACACAAAATCTCTGGAGAGAAGGAATGGGCGATGTTTCGGGTCGAGACCATCTCTAGAACGTCGCCCATTCCTTCTCTCCAGAGATGCTGCCTCACCCGCCGAGTTACTCCAGCATTTTGTGCCTACCTTCGATTTAAACCAGTTATTTCTTACACAAATGAACTGCAGATGCTGGTTTAAACCGAAGATAGACACACAAAAAACTCAGCGGGACAGGCAGCGTCTCTGGAGAGAAGGAATGGGTGACGTTTCGGGTCGAGACCCTTTTCCATTGAATCATTTCTCCATTGATCTTCTTGGTACTAGGACAGATGTTGGCTTCAGCTGCTCTCATTCACATTGCTCATCCAGCTGTTACGCCAGCCCCTAGATCGGGCTGTAATAGGACAGGGAATTGAATTATTTCAATAAGGCATTGGCACATGAACTGCTTGTGAGTTGGCATCCAGTCGGCGATGTGGAACACAGCCCAGATGCGGGCTAAGCCCAGAGATATCAGATCTGGCCGCTTTCAGCCCATCAGACCGCACTCAGACATAAACAAAGTGACTATCATCACACTGCACTTACTATCGGTAACTTGATCCATGCAAGGAACTGCAGATGCTGCTATCATGAGTGAAAACCACCAAGTGCTGGAGTAACTCAACGGGTCAGGCAGCATCTCTGGAGAACCTGGGTAGGTGACCTATCCGTTTCACCAATCACGTATCCATGTTCTCCAGAGACACTGCCGTTCCTGCTGAGTTACTCCAGCACTTTGTGTCTTTTTTTTGTAAACCGGCATCTGCGGGTTCTTATATCTACGGGTGATGTTTTGAGTTGGGCCACTTCTTTAGACTGATTGACCCACTGAGTTCCACCAGCACTCTGGTTTTTGCTTGATAACTTGGGTTGCACCGGGTCCGTTTCATTCCAAATCTCATCTCACCTTTGTTGCAAGCGGTGTGATCGGCTACCAGCAATCATTCCAGCTTGGATGATTGCCCAGAGTAGGGGAATCGAGGACCAGAGGGAAAGATGTTTAAGGTGAAGGGGAAATGATTTAATAGGAATCTGAGGGGTAACCTTTTCACACCAAGGATGGTGGGTGTATGGAACGAGCTGCCAGAGGAGGTAGTTGAGGCTGGGACTATCGCAACGTTTAAGAAACAGTTAGACAGGTACATGGATGGGACAGGTTTGGAGGGATATGGACCAAACGCGGGCAGGTGAGACTGGTGTAGCTGGGACATTTACAAGTCCACAAGTTTGTGGAATTCCCTGCCACAGAGGGCAGTGGAGGCCAAATCACTGGATGGATTTAAGAGAGAGTTAGATAGAGCTCTAGGGGCTAGTGGGGTGAAGGGATATGGGGAGAAGGCAGGCACGGGTTATTGATAGGGGACGATCAGCCATGATCACAATGAATGGCGGTGCTGGCTCGAAGGGCTGAATGGCCTCTTTCTGCACCTATTTTCTATGTTTCTACGTTTCTACGTTATAAGAGTAGAATTAGGCCATTCGGCCCATCGGGTCCACTCCGCCATTCAATCATGACTGATCTCTGCCCCCCTAATCCAATGTTCCTGCCTTCTCCCCGTAACCCTTGACACCCGTCGGCTGGTGTGGGCAAGTTGGGCCGAAAGGCCTGTGTCACCCTCTGAGTCAAAGGAAATTAAAATTCGTTCATCGCTGGGAGGAAGTGCAGATTGCTGGTTTAAACCGAAGACAGACAGATAGAGAATGAAAAGCAATCGAAACAATTGTGATAATGTCTCCAGATTTCGTGTAGCATTTTTTTTTTTAATTGTAAACTCGATACACTTCTTGGTCAGTTACACCCTTGCGGCGGCCACTCGGTGTGTACATTGTGGACTCACTCGCCAGGTGTACGAATGGGCAGCGTGAGTCGCGGCGGGATCGCGTCAGATGCGTTGCTTTTGTTGACATTGATGGCTGGTTCCAAGGCAGAGAGGTTGTGTGGGTGATCTGATACGACAGCTGCCTTTTTTGCTTTGCTTCGTCAGAACCAGTGTGCCTCTGTCTCTCTCCCTCCCCTGCAGGCGCCGAGGCTCCCGAGTGAAGCCGACACCACTTTGCACTTGTCCACAATCTTTCGTTGACCGGTCGACAGAACCAAAGCAAGCAAGACCCTGGAGTGGCCGGGGCGGGGTGATTGTAGATATACAGCGCCGGAAAAAAAAAACCGGGTGATACTTCACGGCAATGTTAACGGAACACTTTCCCTGATGTGCTACACACACATTGCACCAAGGTGCTGCTGATAGTGGATCTGTAAAGCAAAATTATCCAACGTTTCAATTGTACTTTCCGAATTATCTAAATTTTCTGAAGAAGGGTCTCGACCCGAAACGTCACCCATTCCTTCTCTCCAGAGATGCCGCCCGCCTGTCCCGCTGAGTTACTCCAACTTTTTGTGCCTATCTTTACGTTATTGCCTCGTGTACCGAGGTCCGGGGAAGTTAATTATTTTGTACAAAGGAAATTAAACCTTGTTCAGGACAGGAAGGAACCGCAGATGCTGGTTTAAACCGAAGATAGACACAAAATGCTGGAGTAACTCAGCGGGACAGGCAGGCAGCATCTCTGGAGAGAAGGAATGGGTGACGTTTCGGGTCGAGACGACCCTTCCTTCAAGTAACGTTTTTAATTTCAGATTTCTACAGCATCCAAGAAATAAATAGCAGAGCTTGTGATGAATGTGACAAATTTTAAACCGGGCTAAAAATACTTAAATATCTCTGCTGAAAATCAAATGTAAACTTGACGGTGGGTCAGGCTCGCTCTTACATGTCGCCTTTGTGAAAATAATCTGAAATGGTGAAGATATTTCTGTGCAAATTTTTTTTATTTTTGATTTTGTCGGGGATTTCGATTGAAGGAGAGATTATTGTGCGCAAGTATAAAATATATATATATATTATAGTTTTATTAGCGAGATTGTGTTCTCCCAATATCTCCAGCGAGGTTGCTTGTAAGATTACATATCTCTCTCATCACCCATTCATTAATATTTGTTCTGATGTGTTGTTCGCTCCTATAGTGTTTGCATCTTTGAAACGCTGGGATTGGAACGGACTCTCCGATGGAAGACCAGTGTGAGGATTTATTCGAAGTTTACCAGAGCGCTTCCGACCCACTGGACTTGAGGAATCTGCTCCAGTCACAGAACGTCAGCTGCGACGACCCCGACTACGATATCTCGCGGTCGGAGAGGCACGACTTCACGGCGGGCGCCACGTTCAGGGTGGCCAGGACGATGGTCGGGGTGGTTCTGGTCGCCATTATGTTGGTGTGCGGCGTGGGCAACTTCGCCTTCATCGCCGCCCTGGCCCGCTACAAGAAACTCCGCAGCATCACCAACCTCCTGATCGCCAACCTGGCCGTCTCCGACCTGCTGGTGGCCGTCGTGTGCTGTCCGTTTGAGATGGACTACTACGTGGTGAGGCAGCTGTCGTGGGAGCACGGGCACGCTCTGTGTGCCTCGGTCAACTATCTCCGCACCGCCTTGCTCTATGTGTCCACCAACACGCTCCTCACCATCGCCATCGACCGGTGAGTGTGGGGGCTCTTTGTCCATGTTCTGGATGTGTCTGACAATAGACAATAGACAATAGACAATAGGTGCAGGAGTAGGCCATTCGGCCTTTCGAGCCAGCATCGCCATTCAATGTGATCATGGCTGATCATCCCCAATCAGTACCCCGTTCCTGCATTCTCCCCATATCCCCTGACTCCGCTATCTTTAAGAGCCCTATCTAACTCTCTCTTGAAAGCATCCAGAGAACCTGCCTCCACCGCCCTCTGAGGCAGAGAATTCCACAGACTCACAACTCTCTGTGAGAAAAAGTGTTTCCTCGTCTCCGTTCTAAATGGCTTACTCCTTATTCTTAAACTGTGGCCCCTGGTTCTGGACTCCCCCAACATCGGGAACATGTTTCCTGCCTCTAGTGTGTCCAAGCCCTTAACAATCTTATATGTTTCAGTGAGATGCCCTCTCATCCTTCTAAACTCCAGAGTACACAAGCCCAGCTTCTCCATTCTCTCAGCGTATGACAGTCCCGCCATCCCGGGAATTAACCTTGTAAACCTACGCCGCACTCCCTCAATAGCAATGGTGCGTGAAAAAACATGTGCAGGGAGGAACTGCAGATGCTGGAAATCTTAGAACAACACACAACGTGCTGGAGGAACTCAGCGGGTGGAGGGAATGGACATTTCGGGCTCCGGACCTGAAACGTCGTCTGTCCATCTGCCTCCACAGATGTTGCTTTGAACAAAGGCGTCAGAGGTTGCGGGGAGAAGGCAGGAGAATGGGGTTGAGAGGGAGAGATAGATCAGTCATGATTGAATGGCGGAGCAGACTCAATGGGCCGAATGGCCTAATTCTGCTCCTATGTCAATCATGGTCGTATGATCTTATATTCCTCCAGCACTTTGTATGTAAGTGTGCGTTTCGTTTGTGATGAGGGTGCAAGATATAGTAACGTGTTTCACTACTGAATTAAGCACGCAGGGATGAGAAGATGGACACAAAATACTGCAGTAACTCAGCGGGACAGGCAGCGTCTCTGGAGAGAAGGAATGGCAAACATAGAGAAATAGGTGCAGGAGTAGGCCATTCGGCCCTTCGAGCCAGCACCGCCATTCAATATGATCATGGTTGATCATCCAAAATCAGTACCCCGTTCCTGCCTTCTCCCCATATCCCTTGATTCCGTTAGCCCTAAGAGCTAAATCTAACTCTCTCTTGAAAACATCCAGTGAATTGGCCTCCACTGCCTTCTGCGGCAGAGAATTCCACAGATTCACAACTCTCTGGGTGAAGAAGTTTTTCCTCATCTCAGTCCTAAATGGTCTACCCCTTATTCTTAAACTGTGTGCCCTCTGGTTCTGGACTCCCCCAACGTGGGGAACATTTTTTTCCTGCATCGAGCCTGTCCAATCCTTTAAGAATTTTATCTGTGATATTGCGGGCCGAGACCCTTCACCTGTCGATGTTTGCTAAACAAGGTTAGATGTGACTGTATAGTGGTGAGGGTTGTGAGGAGGTTTGTGTAGACAATAGACAATAGGCAATAGGTGCAGGAGTAGGCCATTCGGCCCTTCGAGCCAGCACCGCCATTCAATGTGATCATGGCTGATCATCCCCAATCAGTACCCCGTTCCTGCCTTCTCCCCATATCCCCTGACTCCGCTATTTTTAAGAGCCCTATCTAACTCTCTCTTGAAAGCATCCAGAATGGTCTAATTCTACCTCCATCGCCCTCTGAGGCAGAAAATTCCACAGACTCACCACTCTCTGTGACAAAAAGTGTTTCCTCGTCTCCGTTCTAAATGGCTTACCCCTTATTCTTAAAATTGCGATTCCGATCATGTCGTTTCATCCCCCACATGCCGCCCAGCATCTGCAGTTCCTTCCTACATTCCCCCTTCGTCTGTTCCACTGCGAAATCTCCTCAAGGTATGTCTACTTTGAAGAAGTTACCCGAAACGTCACCCATTCCTTCTCTAGGGAGACGCTGCCTGTCCCGCTGAGTTACTCCAGCATCTTGTGTCTATCTTCAGATCCCCGTGTGCTTATTTCAGTGGTGAAACGCGTTACGATATCTTGCATTCCCAGTAAAAACAAAAACACCCACACGTACACACACACACACACACACACACACACACACACAAAGTGCTGGCGGGACTCAGCGGGTCATAAGATCATAAGATATGGGAGCAGAATTGTGCCGTTCGGCCCATCGAGTCTACACCGCCATTCTATCTCTCCCTCTCAACCCCATTCTCCTGCCTTCTCCTCCTGGCCTTTGGTCAAGCAGTATCTGTGGAGGGAAATGGACAATAGACAATAGACAATAGGTGCAGGAGGAGGCCATTCGGCCCTTTGAGCCAGCACCGCCATTCAATGTGATCATGGCTGATCATCCCCAATCAGTACCCCGTTCCTGCCTTCTCCCCATATCCCCTGACTCTGCTATCTTTAAGAGCCCTATCTAGCTCTCTCTTGAAAGTATCCAGAGAACCGGCCTCCACCGCCCTCTGAGGCAGAGAATTCCACAGACTCGCAACTCTCTGAGTGAAAAAGTGTTTCCTCATCTCCGTTCTAAATGGCTTGCCCCTTATTCTCAAACTGCGGGCCCCTGACGACGTTTCAGGTCTGGAGAACGGTTCCCCACCCGAAATGTCCATTCCGCTGAGTCACTCCGGCACTTTGTGTTTTGTTCAAGTTTCCCGCTTCTACAGTTCCTTGTGTTCTCCAGTCTCACGGGGTATGCCTGTTGTTAGGAAGGTGGTCTCCATTTCAAGAGTTGTTTTTAAATCAACCACAGCCGATACAAACATTACCAAATGCTCCCTTCTTCCAAAGTCTTGAACATTTACAACGATGAACAGAACTAGATTTAACCGGTCGATAAAAAATATCCCTTGTCTGGTTTTGTCCGACCCCCCACCTCTCTTTTCCAGCTTTCTCCCCCCACCCCCTCCCTGCTCCATCAGTCTGAAGAAGGGTCCCATCCCTGGACATCCTTTGTCTATTCCCTCCACAGAGTTCCTCCAGCACCTCAAGATGTCAACCTCTGCACTTCATTGTATCTGCATAATAGACTAATCTCTGTGTAACAAGATGCTCTGCCGTGTAAAAAAATAGTAAAAGTACATCGTTCTGTGTCGGGTTTATTTTTTTAATGGCATTTTTAGAGACGTGGGCAGAATGTGAATCAAGGGATATGAGGAGAAAGCAGGAACGGGGTACTGAAGAAGGGTTTCGGCCCGAAACGTTACCTATTTCCTTCGCTCCATAGATGCTACTGCACCCGCTGAGTTTCTCCAGCAATTTTGTGTACCTACTGATTCTGGATGATCAGCCATGATCATATCTGGCTCGAAGGGCCGAATGGCCTACTCCTGCACCAATGTGTCTATGTTTCTATGTATGAATCTGTTGCTTTGTGAGTTAGTGGGAGTTTCCCAATGTTGACACCTTTTTTGAAAAATCAGCTTGGATCGTAGCATTTTCTTTAAGGCCTTCGTGTAATAAGCCACGAGTTGCTCGTTGCCGCTCTGGATATTTCGATGCGAGCTGTCGATTCTAAGATTGTTGAGTCTAGGTCCCTGCAAATATATATATATATTTTTTTAAACTCGCGCACAATTATATAGTTCTGATTTACTATTTTACATGGGACTGCATCTTGTTACATGGCGGCGTTATACGAGATGTATTATTAGTTAGTGATTGAGTCTTGCCAGCGGTGGGCTAGAGGAACTCGGCGAGTCAGGCAGCATCTGTGGATAGAATGGAACGGACAGGCGGCGCTTCGGGCCGGGGCCCTACTTGGTGGGCCGAACGGCCTAATTCTCCTCCT